>JARHVA010001482.1:1092500-1667500 GCA_037957365.1 Torreya grandis | reverse complement strand
TGTTTCCAAAACATACCCCAAAATAATATGTGTATGTTTTAAACTAAATAAGTGTGATGAACATGTTTCCAAAACTTTCCCCTATTGAATTTGAAACTATGACAAATGTGAAGAACATGTTTTTAGAACATGCCCCCACTGTAATCTAAATTTATGAAGTAATGCAAAAGTCATACCTCCATGGCATGACACTAATGATATGCACCCATTTTAATGTGAGATAAAGTATAAATTATAATTTAGCTTACCTCAAAAGGATAAGATAAATGTATAATCTATGTATGAATCATGTAGCATATATAAGGAACACGTCTAGGTAGATATATTATTGAATCATGAATAATTTGATGACACCAATTCCTAAGATGCATGATGTATATCATGGAAATGTATAGTTAGTAATAATACAAGATCAATAGTCAAACAAGAATATACATAATAGAACTAAAAATCAAATCAAAATATAATGGTCTAAGGAGACCTCAAATGGGGGCATGTTTAAACGCTGCATAATTAAAGGGACATGACTTAGTCAAATGTCAACAAAATTAATAATGACGTATTCAAATGTCAACATACAACAAATAATGACATATTTAAATGTTAAAGAGGCAAACAAGTCACGGGGTATGAAAATAATTTATCATATTCAAATTATCAAATAATTATGATAGTGTCAAGACAAGACACGGAAGGAAGTGCATGAATGAAAATGTAAACAACTAGCATAAACATATCATACTAGTCCCTGGATATATGTGTCAGCAAAAAATGTTAAGTATATAGAAAATCAAGTACACTGTGAAATATTTAAGCATGGATAAAGGCATGTGTAAGTATATAAGCTCAAACATCATAATATAAAATTACCATAATATGATATAACCTAGACATATCAAGATCAAAGAAGCATATGCCCATAATGTCTATATGACATTAGAAAGAGAAGGCCCAACATCTGAAAGTGTACAGATCATATATCTGTGTATGTATATATCACACTCAAAGGGTGTGTATAACACATGTATATATAAAATACTAATATGCCATCTAACAACATAGAACCAACAACATATATGCCAAAGAGCAAATATAACATGTAAATATTGAACATATTTTTTGATTTTTGAAGTATTTTATTTTTTTGGTATTTTTGGAATATGTGAAACAAGAGAAGCTACCCTATGATCTCATCAAATAAATGAGGATGGGAATATGCAAGGAGTGGTAAATATGCAACCTATCTTGAATATGATGTGCCATATGTGTGCATAGTATAATTAGGAACTATATTATGTTATTTTGGTAAGTTCATACTTGGTATCTTTTCTTCTCATAAATGTGTAATTTTAGTTTTTTATTCATTATGTATACATTAATTTCACTTGTTTTGTGTAATTTATATTTGGATATCATAAACTACATGGTAGTATAAAATATTTTAATTTAATGAAACTTTAAATTTAGTGACAATTAAGTAATCATCGTATATAATCAAACCTAGTTAGAAATAAGAAAGATAGAATATAATGATCAAGTGGTAATGTAACTTGTAGTTTTTTTGTCATTTTAGGTGATATATTTTTAATAATATCTTATGAATATATATGAATTGGTTTAAGTATCCAAATTTGTGTATTTATACTCATTCCATGTGTCTCTCTATTAAGGACCCAATCAATCAATGAGTATTAGTAGGATCAGTGTGGGAAAGATAATTCTTGGTAGAGGGTACACTAGGAGAAGGGATTATACTAGTGGTTATCTTATGCAAAGGTTGATGAACCCACATGTTCCTTAAAAGGAGCAACATGGGATGTCTCATCCCTCTTAGAATAACTTCTAGAAGAATTAGGGGAAAAGGACCTATATGTTGCTTTCTGAAATGCAATATTTTCCCTATCTTTCAACTACATAAATTTTTTCTCAAGAGAAAAATAATCATTATCACAATGCCTGTTCATACCATGGTATGTGAAAAAGTGTTTTCGTTTTACACTTTTAAATTTTTGTGGTGGATAATGAGAATTTGGAGGAATTTTTATTATATGTTTATCTAATAGTGTACACAATATATCATGTGGTCTATCTTGATACCAATCAAACTAAAGTTTTTGCATTTTTATAGAGGAACATGGTTTAATTATAGAAGGTATTTTGTAAGTATATTACTTTATTTTATTTAATAATTTTACTATTTATTTTTTGGTATGCATTGCTAGTTATGAAAATGGTTATTGAACTGGTTCATGACCCTTTTTGGTTTGCTTATTTGCTTCAAAATCATTATGTGTACCATGTTTGCCTTGATATGGATAAATAGGTAATTTAGTTTTGGTATTTCTCAGATCACCTACATATTTATTCACATCCCAATATAAGGTTTTTAATGAATAAAAAGGCTTATGTAACGTTGTTTCTCTAAGGGGACAAAAAAGACCCCAACTAAATATGAATTGTAGGTCCAAATCTGAGGGGGTGTAGTATAAGGAATACAAGAAATCCTTAAATCTAATGGAATATACTTGAAGGAATTCATCATAAAAATGTTCCAATGGTAGCCTAGGTATTGTGTGCTTATGGAAATGAGATAAGTATACATCCTCTAGTTTTTTTAAGGTTGATAAGGAACAATTTGGGAGTGTATATAACTAATAAAGAGCCTCTTGAGCTAAAATTCTATGGAAAGATTTTAATAACAAGAATACATGTTTAGATCAATGTTAAATGGAGTGTATATATTATTTTAAATGATTTATAAGATCTCATTTTCCATCAAAGGAAGAGAACATAGGCATTATCAAGGTGGAAGGATATGGATAATGAAAAATATCTCTAGTAAGGGTTTGGTCCTCTACGATATTATCATTAGAAGTATCCTCATGAGAGGAAACTTGAAAATTAATAAGATTCATTTATTATTTAATATATCCCATGATAATCATTAGATATATAATATCAATAGGAGGTGCTGGTAAATAGGTTAAATAATTTATTAGAGGTTGTAATTTTCCATCCATATGGAACATAGGAATAATAGGTTCCTTACCACCCTAATTGTATTTTAGGATAATATCATCATATGGTTTGTAAACATTATGGAAAAATATTTCCACATTTCATGATGATTCAATAGAGATAATTATGTCATTTTGGATATCACAAAGGTTAAAGCAATAATTATTTAAAAGATCTTGAGTAGTTGGATTGTTATTGCATGCAAGAGGGATATCAAATGTACTTTCTTTGTTTTCATCTATAATTGGAACATGATTTTTACCAAATAATGAAAAGGAGTGAGAGAGAATATTTTTTTCCATTTTAATTGAGATATTATCATAGGAAGGAAAGATTCAAGCTTCATTTTAATTTTTGAAATAAAATGAAAAAGGGGTAGAAAATGCAATATCACTTTCTAATTTAGGTACACCATTATTATTTTTATTAGGAAATTATTTCATTAGGAAAAATTTATCAAATATGTTTTTTTGTTGATTTATAATTGGAATAAAAGTAGAATAAAATTTGTCTCCACTACTTTGGATAGTATTATCATTTTCATCTTTCCAATCTAAAATAATAAAGAGAAGTAGTACATGCATTTGTATAATTAAGATTTATATAGAGAGAATTTAATTTATTTATTTTCATTTGAGTGATAAAAAGAAGGGATACTATTTTCAATCTTATTATAACTTTGACAAGAAATCACACGCTCAATTTATTCAGCACATTCATTATTGGAAATATGAGAAATATGAGAATTAGGTTCCACATACCCAAGAGGGACACCATACTCATAACCATATGAAATAATACTATGATCAGTATCATGTTCATATATACTATAATTTTCATCATTATTTATTTTATTTTAATAATTATAATAAAAATAAGATGTGCTAGCCTTTTTTATATATTCCATAAGATATTCATATGCAATACATTGATCATCAGGAGCATTTGACCAATGATCCAAAAAATGGGGTTTCTTAGAGATTTTAATAGAAGTAAACATGTTGAATAAGGATAAAAATTTGGTTGCAAAAAAAAATAGGAGAATAATATTGCTTAAGGTAAAAATAAAATAAACCATTACTTAAACTATTTCCATGCAATAAATCAAATCTAGAAATTACAGTATTCTAAAAATGAATTTTTATAGAAGGATAAATCCTAAATATAATTTAGGGTTTTGTTCAAATAATAATAGAGGATGGATTAAATAGAATGTTTAACCATAAAATATAGATGTGTGGACTCTAAGGTTAAAGGGGAACAGATATCCTAATGCAAAAGAATGATGGGCTATATCTAAAGCAGGACAATTATTTATGGAAATTAAATAAAACATATAATAAATTTATTATTCTAAGATGTTAAAGATAGAAAGTAAGAATATTTTAGATATTTAAATGATAAATAAAAAAAAGACTTAGCTAGTTCTTATGCTAACTCAAGTCTAGATTTAGAACAGGTAGAATGTAGACTAGTTTTGGATTCTAGAATAGTCTCTTGATTATATAAATTTGACCTCTATAGATATGAAAACTTGTGCCAAATTGGGACAATTACATTGATGTTATTATCTAACTTAGACACGTGTGTCTAATATGAAATACCTGGATAAAATAAGTGTGACTACTTGGAAGCATTTGGGTATTGTGTCACATTCACTTTGGTGAATTTATATTTGGGTCACGAAATGCCACTCCTTATAAAATAGAAAAAACCTAGGTCTTCATCTTCATAGTGTATATGGGAGAAAATGGGTTAGTGGTCACATGGTGTTGAGATACCCTAAAAAACTCTTTGTTAATTACCTCTACCTATATATCCAATACTTTGAAGAGTGCCTCAAATTTATATAGTTATCTCTCACATGCTGGTTTGTGTTTATATAATGTAATATGTGATAATAAAGAACAATATTGACCTAGTTTGTAACTTGGAAAATATATATCTTGGGATGCTCTTTCAGTACTTAGACCTATAGATGTGTTGTCACTATGATTAATATGAAATATTTATTCACTTGAGTGCTTGATATAATGATTTTGTTGAGTTAGTTTGTGAATTTTTAGGTCTATTATAGGTGAGGAATGAATGAGGACTGATCCTATATTTATACCAATCCCTTTGGATAATACCTCACATTAAAACACTAAGGTCAACCTTTAGGATATGTTTTATTTAAAAATTGGATGACTTTAGGGCACTACAAACTTGCATTGGAATGAGACACATTAAATTAGGCATATGATTGGAAAGCAAGTGTCTAGGTAGTTGGAAAATAGGTGTAGGTCAGTAGGTTTATATCACTCTAGAAAAGATAGAAAGTTTGAGTGATTATAATAACATTGATCAAACTAAGAGATAATTAACTAGGCATAGAGAGATAGTGTATGTGAGACTTTTAGTAGAGAGAAAGGTATATAAGCTGAAGGTAAATCCATGATATGTATTTTATATGTGTACAAGATTGAGGTGATATATAATTCATAAATAGTGTATATAATGAAAAACCCACTAATACATCCAATTTTGAGGTTAGGGATGTATTTTTCAAGTCACTCATCTTGAAAGAATGAGTTAACTCTATCATGTTATGTATGAAAATTTAATCGTGTCAACATGTGGATAATATGTCATCATACTATTGAATATGTTATCAAAGCATGTATGAAACATATGTAATTAAATGGCATATAAGTGTTAATGTAAATATGTACATAAAAATAGAGTAATAAGAATCAATGCTTACTATACTTAATAAGTCTACACAAAAAAAATCTATATGTATCACTACACCAAACAGAAGGGGGAAGGTGCATGATATGGATCATGTCACTTATAACATAAGTAATCATAAAAATCTCAACAAAAGTGTCACATAATATAAGTACATATATTATTAAAGTGTCACATATAATCATAAGGGACCACATACAATTGATAATTAATATCACACAAACAAGGCCAATGAGCCATAAGAAAGGGGTAATAAATGTTGCAACATATAACACTAAGGGTACCCAAATAAGAGGGAAAAAATATCTCAAAAATAAGGTCAAGGAGATAAAAATAAGGGGAAATAAATGTCACATAAATAAGGTAAAAAAACCACAAATAAATCTAGGGTGAATATATAATAGACAAACAATGACTAAGCTATTATAATATTAAACATCATTGAAGAATCATAGAATGTACAAATTAGTCTAAACCATCAAAACATGTAAATTTCATAGTATAATAAAGTAAAATATCCATGTAAAAATGTATAAAGCATGATAAATATCAAGGCTACATATATCAACATGATATGTATAAATGTCATAAAAATATATAACTTGTAATAGTGTAACCTATGAAAGAAAAATCCCCTAGCATGGGCATGGATCTTGGGTATATGAATGATCCAAAATTTATGCATCCATATATAATGTGTATTTTTATTCATTGCATATCAATCATGTACTGCATTAAATGTGTATACACCTTATATTTTTCACTTCCATCACTTTACTAAATTTTTCTCTTACAAAGGCTTGTCGATGCATCAGTCTCCCTGAGTGCAAATCCTAAGGAGTGCACCAATAATGGGGTAGGATTATCTCGTGGTAGTTTTTGAGATATTTATACATACTATTATGTCATACATTCATTATTATCAATCTCACCTCCTCTGAGTCTCCTTTTTTCTTATATCTATGTATAATTTTAATTCAATCATGTTATCCATCATATACTCCTATTGTACTAGCTAGACTGATATAGTCTCCTTCATACTTGTCTTTTTATATACTATATTGGCCAAGGTGATAAATTTTTGAGTCTATCTTCTATATTTTGTATTACATCAGCTTGGTCAATAAAATATTGTGTCACCTAACATATTTACATCTATATCACCCTAGCTAATACCATTAGCTTAGATTTTAGGGTTAGTTCTAGGTATTAGAGTTGTATATATAGGGGAAATATTTCATTCATAACTAATATAACACACTTGTCTACTCTACTCTTGTATTTACTCTCTTAAATAGTGAAATGAAGAGTTATATGTTTAATGTATTATCTTGGAGGTCTAGTCTTATGTATGATTTTTTAATCTCAGTAAGGGGAGTCATGTTGAGGAGGTATTCATGTGTTTGGATTCCAAAATTAAGGATATATAGGTTTTCCTCTTTCTATTTTAGGTCTTCAACCTGAAACATCTCTTAAAAATTTACACTTAATCTAAATGGGTATATTAAGGCACCAAGGAGTCCACCCAAAGGTAATTATCTCTATCCCTAACCTATATTATTTATTTACTTAGTAAATTAGATATTTTTCTACTCACTGATATTATATATGTGTTTTTTTATTCTCTATTAATCTCCTCCTTATACCTAATTAGTTGGTATAGATATGTGGTTTCTTAGGATTGTGATTTATCACCTTAGGTTGCATATACTGTCGATTGGTTGACAATTTCACCACTTATCATTTTTTTAGATGGGTTCTTTGATTTTAACCAATTTCCAACTAGTCTAGGAAACAATTAGGCATCCATATCCCCAAGTGATCATATATAATAAGTACTATATTTAATAACAACAAAGACAATCAACTTTATAATACCAATGAACAATCAAAATTGGCCTAAGAATACCATCAATGACCACAACTAGACTAAGAATACCAATAATTAGCCACAATCAGCCCAAGAGAACCAATGATTAGACATAATTGACCTCTAATACCTTACTTAGATTTGAACTTAGGTGGTACTTTTAAAAACAAAGTCACTTTACTAACTCACTCGCATCTCATTGATAAAATGTTGGGTGCTTATATTTTTGTAACCAGAATGCCTAAACTAGTGATGAATAGTATCCCTAGTCATGAAATATGGTTTTTTCTCATCACATTAAACACAAGTTTTAGGCCACTTGATGACCCTTATTGCATTAAACATTGAGTTAGTATCCTATTTCATTATGGATATTTTTCATGAATAACCTGCCATAGGTTAGTATGGGAAAGATGCTAGAGAGTGGTCATCCTAGGGAATAGACACTGAGACCTCCCACTTCTATCACTTAGATCACTCACTGATAGGCTATGATCATTGGATAAAAATGTTGGGTATAGACATTTTTGTAACCAACATGCCCAAACTAGTGATGAATATTATTCTTAACCATGGATTATAGACTTACCTCATCACATTAAATACAATTTTCAAGCCATATGCTAACCCCCATCATATTGAATACTTAACTAGTAGCCTATTTCATTGTGGATACTTTTCATGAATCACCCATCATAGTTTAGTGTGGGAATGATGTTAGAGAGTGATCATCCTAGTGAGTTGACCCTGAGACCTCCTACTTATAAAACTTAGCTCACTCACCACTAGGCTATCATCACTGGGTAAACAATGTAGGGTATTGGCATTTTTTTTAATTATAATTCCTAAACTAATGGTGAATGGTATCCCTATCCTTGGACTATGGACTTTCCTCATCACATTAAATATAGGTTTCAAGCCACATGCTAACACCCATCACATTGAACACCAAGTTGATAACTCATTGCATTATGGATACTTTTCATGAATAACCTACCCTAACTTAGTGTGGAAATGATGATAGAGAGTGGTCATCCTAGGGGATAGATCTTGAGACCTCTCACTTTTAACACTGTGCTCACTCACCACTAGGTTATCATCTCTAGGTTAACATTTTGGGTACTGACATTTTTATAACTAGAATGCCTAAACTAATGGTGAATAGTATCCTTAGCCATGGACTATGAACTTACCTCATTGAATTTAATAGAAGTGTCAATACACATGCCAACCCTCATTAGATTAAACATTGAGCTAGTATCCCTTTGCATTGTGGATACTTTTCATGGATAACCCACCATAGCTTAGTGTGGGAATGATACTAGAGAATGGTCATCCTAGTGAATGGACCTTGAGACCTCCCACTTATAACACTCATTTCACTCATCACTAGGCTATCATTATTAGGTACCACTTATCTTATTTTTAGTTTAGTACTTTTATTTATATTATATTTAGGTTACTCTTTTTTATTATATCCTTGATACACCCATTAAAAATATTATTACACTCATTATATATATTGACCCTGACTGAGATCTATACCACGTCATAAAATTTGGCTTTGAAACCCTTTTATCTTGGGATTTGAGTGTAGATTACCCTCTACTAGGTCTATGTTTATTGTAGGTCATTACCTACTATTCAAACTATGTGTAAGTTTTATTTTTATGACCTTATTTATTTTATAGTCTATTTAAATAATTAAGATTGTTACAGGTCATTCTAGCCTATACATACATTCTAGTTACTCCTGAGGTGAATATTATTCCACATTTAGTTAGATAATATTTTAATTTTTAATTTTTTCCTCTTAGCATCATCTTAACTATCATCATACATTTTAGTGAAACTTTTAGCCTAATTGTATCAGCTAACCTAATACTATATTTTAGTTTTTTGAAACTGTATCATCAAATCCGATACAATATTTTAGTTCTTACAAATACATCGACCATCTTTATATAGTTTTCTATCCTCATCAATTATATCATATATCCTAAATAAAGTTCAATTTCTCAATCTTATTTTATTGGAAAAACTAACACAATTTTTTATTTCTTGGTTTAATTTCCTACTACATAAACCTATCCAATAGAACCAATTTATACATCCACATTAGCTAGGCTGACACTATCTTACTAATTTTTATATTATCCCTTCTTTTCATCTTGTTATTTTATATTTACATCAGGATTTCTCCTCTTATAATTGTTATAACAAGTTTTATCCCATTGAATTTCTACTTTGTTTGATATTTCATTTCATATATTTTACACCATTAATGGTGATTCCTCATGATGTAACTTCTCTCAATCTCAGCCTAGATCTATCAAATTTAACATGGTTCAAATCAACCAAAATTTATATCTAGAGGATCCTAATTAGTTTATTAATAATATTGGTGATAACACTATTTATACCACAAATAAGAGCAAGAGTTTGAATCACCTATCCCCACTTAGCACATAAGTTGGGGAAATTAAAATTAGGGTTGGGATTCCTACACCTAATTCAAATAAAAATATAACCAATAAGCCCAATCCTCCTCTCAATAATTCACAAGTCCTTTCACAACTAATTCAAGAAATAGACCTTATGTAATCTTCTATTAATAGTCAACTCCTTCAAATGAATATTCATATTTTATAATTATCTAATAAACTTGCTCAGGTCATCATGAGAAAACCAAATCAAATTATTGTTCCTCCTTATCTTAAAGATGCCAATGGAAATATCATTCCTCAACCTACAATTCAAAATAAGACACTTCAAAATATTTAAAACAAACCTTTATCTCTTTTCATTATGTATATGGATATTGGAATAATTTATCTAACCATCCCATATGAAAATACTACTAATCCTACCTTACACCTTAAATGTTTTGGAAACCTTTGTAAGGAATGGGTTAAAACTAACACCTTCAAAACCACCAAACTTCTAGTCAAAATGTTTTCTAACAATGCTTTAGAATGGTATAATCAACTAAGATATAACTTTGGTTATAACCTATAGAAATTAGTTAATGGATTAGTCCAATATTTGCAATCTAATCACTTAATTAAAAATAAATTATCTCACTTTATTAACTACAAACAAGAGGAAAATGATGCCACCCAAGACTTCAGTAAACATTAGAAATCTTTAGCCATAAAGTTAAGCATAATATGATGAAATACAGTCTCTTTCACCTCTTTACTATCACATTAAATTTCAAATTACAATACATTTTTATGAATCTTACTCTAAACTCATTGGTGGAATATTTAGATCAATATAATCAATAGGACTATATCCTTAAGACAATTCAAGCCTTCCAAACCTAACCCTAGAATTCAAATGCTTATGAGACCTAAAAATTACAACTCTATGGATGATAATGTCTATGATACTTATGAGTCTAAGATAACCATCCATTCTAATTTTCTAGGAATATCCACCAAAGTGAATCTTTACCCACCTATAACAAGAAGTCCTTCCAACATCCTCCTTCTCCCTCACAATTTCACACTATCGGGATCCATCAACATCTCACCATCAATTATATTAAGAAACATATTCCTAGACCCTCATCTAGATATATTAATCATTCCCATCCTAATAGCCATTGATGTGACCCTAATTTTTTTTGGTTCCATACTAATTGGGTTCATTCTCATTAATCATGTAAGCAAATTAAACACTTAGCCTTTAATATTTTGCTTGATCTAAAATTTGATCATGAATCCATGATTAAAGAATGCTACCAAGTCTATGATAAAGTAGCTAAGGCTTGTAAATCTAATGTCACACGTGAATCACTTCACCAAGATAATGATTACCTTACCATTTATTCCCACCCTCGTACAAATCATAATAAAAAAACTAACAATTAACTTCAAACCTCTTCCCAACCAATCACCAATATTTTTTAAACCAAAGATGACCCTCATTCTTTGAATGATGTAGAAAAATTGGTGAACATGAACAACATGAAGTGTTTTATTTCTTATATAGATCTTTATCCTTTTCTAATGTTCATTTTTCCTCCAACTTATATAATAGTTCATGCTTATCCTCATATCATTTTTAAACTATTAGATCATAATAAATAATTACTTACGTGCTTTTAAATATCCTAACTCTATCATCTAACCAATTACAATTTCCTATTGACCAACTCAATATAATTTCCCATGTTTGTAATTATGTCAGACAACCTGGTATAGTATTTTCCTTTAGGTTATGTTTCAATTATATCACCCATCCCAATACATTAATTCATTTCTACATTAGGTCTAACTATATTAGTCAACTCATTATAATATTTTTCTTTGATGACTTTTATTCCTAATATATCAACCACCCCAATACAATCTTATTTGACCCATAATTTTCTAACTACATTGGCCAACTCAATACAATTTATTTATGTACCCAAATTGGATTCTACTATATATTGACCAACCTGATATAATCTATTTCTAATACTTTTATGTCACCAACTACATCAACTAAGCTAATACAGTTACCTAAACATGTTTCTACTATACTAGTAGTACCAATACTATATATAATAGTTAAAAATAAAATTTATTTTAGTTTTACTTTATATACAACTACATTGAATCAGTTTCAAAACTTGGTCCATCTTTTACAGTCATGCCCAACTCACATGAGCCTTGATTAGTGTGATCTCATAAAATAACTCTCTATAATCCCATATCAATACCTTTCATGAGTACATGAAATCTTCTCCTTAACATATGAATTGCCTTATGTACATTTTCTGGACATGATCATTCCTCAATCACTACTTATGGGGAAAGAAGTTACTTTTCTTGCGTTTGAGAAGAGTATCATGCAATAATTTAAAAAGATGTCCATCAATGTTGATTACACTATGGATACATCTCTCTTTCTTAAATTCCTTATAAAATATTTTATCCCTAATGAAATACAAATTTTTGAATATGACCCTCTTATATTTATCAAAGTCAAATTAGGGAAGTCTGAGTCAAGTGACCTTTCATTGATGAAGGCTCTAACATTGGTGTTGCCTCCTTAATGATCATTAAAACATTAGGATATTATGAATGCAACCTGAAGTCTACGCATAACACATTTTAAGGATATGAATGAAGAAAAATTACCCCATTATGATGTGTTTAGTTTCATATTAAGGTACCACCTATTATAGTTAGGGTTACAGTCATGATATTTAACTTCCCTTTATCATATAACATTTTACTTGACCATCTTTGGACTCATTGTATGAGGGTCATGGCCTCTTCTGCATGCCAATGTGTGAATATTTCTTAAATGGGTGTTATATATAATGTGAAAAGTTATACCAGCCCTTTTAATTTTTAATAATTTTATAAACATAATGATTATAAAATCCCTACCCTTGAACCTTTGCCTAACCTACCATTTCAAGAATACCAACATTTTAATTATCCCATCAATTTAAGTCAAGGTTATAATGGTCACCCTAATATTATGGGAAACATTATATTAAAACTCATTTATTTCATTAAAAATGACCCCAATGATATTATCTTGAAAATTAAAACATCACAACTTCATCCTAGTGTTATAATTTACTTGGCACCTAATTTGTGACTCAGTTCTCCTAAGATGCCACATGACAAATTTACTGCTTCTATAGCTATCCTTAAGAATCCTTATTTCAATAAATATTATAGTGATAATGGTTGAACCCCTTCGCATGGATCTCATTACCGCTGATTATTATGATGGTTATATCTTACACTACCTTTACTTGTCTAGTTACACCTAAGCCAAGGATGCACAAATCTTACATTACCATTCTTCCATCCATCACTTTTATGAGGAAAAACCATTTTAATATAGCATTAAATTAGTTTATATTTTAAAACCTTGTGATCCTATTACTTTATATTTTATTTTAAAATTTCCTTATTTGGTTAACTTTTATTAGTTTGAGATGGAGATAGTTTCTACTACACATGTAGTTCTAGTCATTTATGAGCCTCTTTAATGCATGCTTGATAATAAATTTATAATAGGACCTTATTGTTTCACTATATATTAATATCCTTTTATTTTAATCCCTCTAGATATGTTGGATATGCTCATATGACTAGTTATTAATACTTCTGAGCCTAAAGAGGTTCAATCCATTTCAGGACAATTTTATCCTAATTCACATTCTAATTCATTTGATGATACTAATGACTTGGATGGTGTGTTTCCTAGTATACCATGATATGTTCATCCCCAAGTGTTGTTTCTAACATCACACCCAAAAACCTTAGATAATTATCCATTTTTTATATTTCATAGTTTTTTGGTCATTTGGCTTAGGAGGCCTACCAATGATTTCTAACATAAAATAAGTTGTAAGGCCAAGTTCCTATCATGGATAATTTGTCACCTTGATCCTCTAATCTTAGGTACCTTTTTTATTTCCATAGGATCAATACACAATAATAAATTAAATATACATATAGTTAATAATATCTAAATGTAATTCAACTTGTGTCCCATCCTAATTTCTCACTAAGTTATTTACCTGATTATCCATGGATTATTATGGTTGTTAAATTGATTAACTATTTAACTAAGCTATAAGTCATATGCTGCTATGGGAGAATCATATTTTTTTTTGATTAAATGATTATATTTCTATGAATTAGCTATATTTTTATATTTTTTACTTATGATAATGTTTATTAGTTTTTACAACAATATTTTATGATATATATATATATATATATATATATATATATATATATATATATATATATATATATATATATATATATATATATATATGATTTTATGGGCTAATTACATTCTTATCATGAGTTGGATGTAGGAAAGATTCTTCCCTTAGAGCATGATGGAGGGAGAGCATCATAGAAGAGGATGGAATTGATGGAGGTGTTGGGGGATGATACAGGAATAATTAGAACCCATGAATACACCATGATAGATATCAGTTATTAAATGCATTATTTGAGTTGTTAGCTTTAGTATGTCTTAGATGTTCTCTGCGTTTAGATAATTGATTATGTGTGTTAATTCAGTTTAATGCTTATGAGGATCTAATTTTATGTGATCATATTATGGATATTATATGTAGATTAAATTCATAATGTTTCTTTTGAACATGTTGAGTTATCGTATTCATGATTGTTAATACTAATTACTTACAAGAATGTATATCTACATGAATAGTAATTATTTACTACTATATATAGACTAACTAGAATGTCTTTGTAATGTTTTAGAACATTCATTGGTTACTATATGATATTAAATAAATATCATTATATGGATTAACACCTTAATATAAAAAGATAACTAAAGACATTGGATAGTAATAACAATTGACTACATTGTTATATTACCATTATGTTTTGGTATAGTAGTTGTTTGAATTACATTACAGTGAAAATAATATCATTGAATTTATATTAGTCACATTTTTATTAAATTTATGTTATTGATAATTTTTACTAAGTTATTACAAATATTGCATTATTATCCTAAGATTATCCTATGAACTAGACCTAGTCATTATTTGAATGCATAGTCAATGGTGATGTTTGAAGTGTTAGTTATGATTGACAATAATACCAATAGTGGAATTTTGTAAAGTTGATACACAAGCATGTAACATTAATAATAACATATAGGAAATAAATGAATAAAATAATGTTTAATGCTTTCAAGAATATTTGATAAAATTAGGTCTTCTTGTTGTGTCAAATTGGGGTTAACCTAGTTAAGCAGAGAGATTTACGGCTAATGTTTTTTTACATGATGGAAATATGATAACTATGAGATTTATGATAATAGTTACATGAAAAACATGAATGAAGGAAATATATTAAATAAATAAGGATAAAAGGAGACATGGTGAAGGGCATGAGAGGACACGACAAAGAGAAGAGAAGAAATAAGAGTAGAGAGAAAGAAGGGTGAGGATCATTATGGTTCATACAATTTAATTTAGAAGTTATTATAAAGTTGGTGATGTATTTAATTATTACTTTGAAAACAATAAAAAATTGGGTATGTAAATATCTCTTAGGGTTTTAGGAATTGATTTGCATTTTATCATTGATATAAGTTTAGCCTTGTGGATGGCTTGGCCATCCATAGAAGAAAGCCTATATCTACTTAAATCCTTAGGGAATGTAAACAAATTATATGTGTGTGTAAATGGTGTAGGTAAATGGATTTAATTTTTTGTGATGTAAATATTCCCAAGTTAAATAAATATAGGATTTGGCAAATGGTTTTAATAAATGTGATTATTGAGTTTTGTTTAGGAAACTTGTATTATGTATATATACTCTGTTAGGTTTATATCATAATTATGAGCATTTATATAATACACAAGACTATGTATACTATTTATATTATTTAGGGTAAAATACAAAGTCTCAATTAGTATGATTAATAAATGAAATGTTACTAAAATTCTATGTTATCTCTTTATGAAATTAGTAAAGGGATATAGTCCATAGAAATAAACTATGTACATATGTTTATAAAAATTGTGAACATATATGTATAGACTATGTATAATTGTTTTTAAAACCGTTATCCTATATAAAAATGAATATCTATATTTATCATTCAAAATAGTGAAAATATATAGTTATGAGATATGTGAAAATTTGTAGGAATCCTTGTATGATAAACTAAGACTGTGTAAATTAGTTTGAAGTTAAGACAAAGCAAATCCTAGTATAGAATTAGTGAATGGTTAAGTTCTATACCAATGTTGTATTCTTAGTAAATAAATATGAGCTATCTAATGTGATAATTTTAACCATTTATTTATTCAATAACATATACCAATAGTGGATATTAGTGTCAAATTGGATATCTATATTACTGGGGTTTAACATATATATATATATTTTATAGATCATGTGACTAGTATTTTGTTTTCTTGGATTGGGTATTTGATTTGAACCCTTTTAGAAACCTATTAAAAATATTTAAGAGTATATGTTTCTAATATGGGTAAAATAAAATAGATTCAAACATTGAGTGAGTCTTAAATCATTATTTAGGGAAATGTTGGCACCAAATCTTGCACCCTAGAGATGGTTGTTCAATCCTAATATAAGATTTGGGAAACATTAAAATACCTCTAGGCCTATGGGTTGCCTATGGTAGAGGTATAAATATAGGTTTAAGGGTTAGCTCCATATATTGATCCTTTATACCTTATCACCTAAACTAATTACTTGCTTGGGTAGAAAGAGATAGAAAGAGACATGAAAGTAAACTACTCTAATGAGGTGATACACTATAATACCATACAAGTACACTAAGAAACATGACTCACAACACTAGTCTCAAAATTTTAAATTGATCTAACATTATTTTTTAAAACATGGAGGTGATATTCATTGAACTACTTAAATTATCCATGATTTAGACCTTTAAACTATCCTAGAATAAACTCCTCATCTTCTCACTAGGTAGTCATTCCTCATTTTCACTATTTGTCCAAGGTTGTCTTTGATGAATGGTGTAAAAAATATGTCTATGATTTTATATGGAAAGATATGAATTTATGGAGTTATAATAAGTCCCTTTCTACCTCATCTAATGGTTATCATCTAGAAATTCTCTCCACACCTATAAAATAAGTCAAATCATTACAAAAAACCCTAAATTTAGCTTATCTGTACAAGTAGGGTATAGACCAATTGGGTTTCAAGGATCATTAGGGAGAATTGAACAAGTTACAAATACTTCAAAAGAAAAAATACCTCCTATAAGTGCATCTCCTTGCATATTTTCTCCATCTATTCAAAACTAGGGTTTTAAGAGGGTTTTAGAAGGTTTTGGTTCTTTGTGATAGTTCATAAAAATTAGACATTAAAACCTATTTTTTTTATATGAAAAATTTAGGGACCCCATTCAACCATCCAAAACTCCTTGGGTCACCATGCATTCCCTCCGTACATGTGTGAGCATTAGAAGTTGGCCTATCAAGGTTTTTTTTATGTATTCTAGACACCCTAAAGTGAGTTTGAGCCAAAAATGACCCCTCTGTGTAGTTTCTATATAAACCAATGGATCTTGGAGACTATATAACTTCCCTTAATGGTCATCAAATTGATTAGATATTTTCTATTTTCATGTGAATGAATTTATAGCCTTGTAGGGCTTAGGTCTAGTCTACGCCTAATAGGCCTAACTATGTTAAAGTTTCTCGACCACCTTGTGTGGTTTATAGTGACTATGAGGTCTTCTCCACATTTTTTTGTGTCCAAAAAAATTTTCCAATCCATTATATAGTATCCCAAGACTCCTCATCACATTATCCTATCATCTACACACCAAACCTATAGTTTCATCATGACTAGGAGTTCCCTCTGTCTAAGATAAAATATAGGGCATCTCCCCTATTTTCTTTGCCAAATTGAGGATATGAGAGGTTAAAATAGGTCATGATGAAATTATAAACCAAATTTCAGGATTGGATAACATCTATAGACCTCTCAACATCACAAATCTATCAGGACTAGCTTCTCAAACTTAGTGATTGTCTATAAGGTTTGAACACTGCTTTTAGGTTGAGATTTAAAACTTATCTTGCTCTATTTATTTGGTCTAAGAACCTCAATAATTTTATGGAAAAATTTTGAAGGTTTTTTTAAACATGTTCAATACCTTACCTCTCCACCAACTTTCTCAATCCACATCTTTCCTTTGCTAGAATTGGTAACTCTATAGTAATAGACTATAAGTGCTTATCTCAGTCTAGATTGGAGGTTTCTTATAGGTGATGTTCATGTTTAGACATGGTGTTTCATGTATAATTTATTCTTAGAGTCTTTGATCTAATTTAAAATTTTAACATATTCATATCATACTTTAGGGTTTGTGCTTACACTCAAACTGTCTACTCCCAATAAACTGTGAGTCTACAGTCAGACTGTAGGCGACATATTGAGAGGAAAATGGACTCTTATAGGTGCTAATGTGTTATTTAACCTTTATATTCACATTATTTAATATTAAATTATGCTATGTAGACTATTATATAGCTATATGATCTCTTCTTATGCTTAGAAACCATAGTCTCTCTCACCACTACAAGTTGGTTATTTTTAGTCATCTTAGCATAGTATTTTTTGAGTATTTTAGGTCAAAACCCACATGAATTATAAATCACTCAAAAAACATTCCCATTTATCAAGAAACCAATATTATATTTCAATACATTTACATTAGTATTGGGCTATAAGATGGAAACCATTAGGTCTATGTAGGCTTCTTGGAACTTCACCATGGAATGTCTGAGTGTATGAGAAAAATGTAATTTGGAGGTTAAGGTAAAGTGTCTCAGTTGCCACTTTTCAAACCTATGAACATGAATTAAAGTTTTATTATAATTTTATGGCCTCAAAATTATCACTATGATTCTTTTAGACCTATTTTAAGGTCTTAATTGAATCACAACACCTTCATTTCAAATCTCTCAGACCTCTGTTAGAGCTATCATTAGATCACTATTTGAGCTACCTATAAGTGAAGTATATGTTGAATTAGTTTTCATAACCAATATCTACCATTTGGTATAGCTCAATATTATTGTTTCTAATTTATAACTCTTCTCACCATCTTTAAGTCTTCTTATCTCATTACCATGATAATTAAAAAATCCTTTACACTTGACTATAGGTGATAGTCACAGGGTTTCCTGATTATGTTCATGTTTGTATTAGGCCTCTTCACTTCCAACCATGGCTACTCATTAGGACTCAACCTAAAAAAGGATAATCGATCACGATAAAATGTGAGAGTGGTAACAACATGTATCCCTTTTTATGATACCACTATAAGAAAGATAAACCTTTGTAACTGATAAAACTTGTCTGTAAATTGTAATGGAGTCTCCAAATAGTAGAATGAGATAGTCTAGGACAATTATTTGATATTAACATGTGAAAATTGGAATAATAACCTTGTGATAATAATTATCAAGACCTTATAAAACACATACAACACTTGACTTGCTTAGATCAATCTAGATAGAGAAGGAAAAATGAGGTGATGGGGATGTGTAGGCAAAAAGTAGGAGAAGACCTTAGAAATGGTTCATATAGCATGGTACACAAAACCTATAACTATTTTCATATATTTTTAGTAGAAAAAGAGTATTATCATCCACAAAAGGTAGTTGTTCTGACTCAACTCCTCCTGGCCTGACCAAACTAAAATCAGTTGACCATTTTTACTTGTTAAAGAGAGATAGGAAATATAGGTCAATTTTTACCATTTTCAAGTTTTTCAAAGCTATCAAAAAATGGAAATGATTTTTTTGGATTCTTAAGAAACACTTATAAAGTATACACACATGCCCAAACTTCTATATAGGCTGTACAACTACCTAAAACCACATGAATTTGATTGATCTTCTTATTTTCAACATTGCACCTATAATTTGTTAGTATAAAAATGGTTTAACTTACACATTATGACATGTATGACATTAAATAATACTTTTAAATGTTTTTATTCCATGGGAAACCTATACAAGTTCAATAAATGACCCAAAAGTGACAAATAAATGACATAAGACCAACTATACAAATGTGACAAGAGATGAAACATATATTTGACCTTATTAAATACCATGAGACACAAATTACACCCTAGTAGACCCATATAACAATTTTTAATATATAAGGGGTTGACTTAATTTGACTTGTAGTGAAATTAGTCAACATTTGTCAATTTCCTAGGGGTGGCAAGCTAGTTATGCCAAAGACCAGTATCCTACTCCTATCCATTGGGATATGGAATCACCTATACATTGCATGGACACTATATTATATTTTAAACAACATGAAAAAAAACCAAAAAACATGAAACAAACACACAAGACCACACACCTAAATAAACACACTTGTGTTATCAAGAACACTTAGGGAAAACACACACAACATAAGCAAAGCACACCTACCCTAATATGTACAAGACTTAAAAAACTTGAGGTGAAGGAAAATTCACCATTATTAAAACAAGGTCAAATATAGTACATTTTTCATCATTTCTACTCCAATAAATCAATCCACCATGTGAATCATACTTATCAACAAACACTTTCTTGTGTAGACAGCCAAAAGAAATACCACCTTTAGTTCTTTTTCTAGTTGTAAGTATGTCATTTAGAGCTTTCAAGGACACTCCTATCTCTCCAAGATAATTTTTTTAGTTTTTAGTCTACTTGAATTTTTCTATATCCAATTGGCACTTCTCAAACTACAACTTTGGGGTCATCAAAGTGGCCTCAACTTGAATCTCTTCTAAGACATGATGCACTTGATGTATAGGAACCTCATGCTTGGATTATTTATACTCCAACATATCTAAGAGTGGTTCAATGTATTTTTTAGGTTTTTACTTCTCCTCAAACATTTGACTTTATTCTTTGGTCTCATTTCACTCCTCCATGACTGAAACTTTCATGACAGTAGTTTGATAGTCCTCTTCATGTTTAACAAGACATTCTCCTTCATGCTTGATAAAATACTCAACAAATTTATTGTCAAATTCATTCTTATTTTGAAGGGGAATAAACTTACTCGATTTCTAAAATTATTGAACTATGGCATGTAATTTTTGCCATAGGTTATCTTCTTCTTCACGACTATCATATTTAAGGACTTATCCATCTTGTAGAGGTAGATAAGAGTCATTATTTTTCTCACTATCTTAATCTACCATAATTTAAAAAACGTAATCATCATGAAAATGAATAAATTAATTACCCTCAACATCTTGTGGAAAATAATCAATAATTCATACCTCAGAATTTTCATATCTTCCCTCATGGATAATGGATGTGCCAAGATTAGTATGCTAAAAAAAAAAGTTTATGGATCATGTCTATAAGTGTCACCATATGAATGTAGGAAAATGTTATAAATAAATTCAAGTTTAGAGGATGCTCCATCATCCATATTAGACTCCTCTTGATCATTGATTATGCAATTGAGATTAGAGCTTGCTTCCACATAGGTCTCAATATTAAGCATAGCTAATGGTTGAGTTAGAATGGTTACCTTTTCTTGATATCTTATCTTGAAGTTGTTATAGGCATAATAACTAAGAGGGGGGCATGGGTGAATCAATGAGACCAAACAATTCAACCTAAATTATTATCTTTACAAACACTTAATTAGTTACCACAAACATTCATGAAACATACACATCATTCATAGTAATGAACAAGAGAGACAATGCAAGATCAATCACATAACACATGACATATGTGGTAAACCCTCTTGGGGAATAAAACCCAATATAATCTATAATTTAACTAATTTAATATAATAAAAAGATATAATTTAGACTATCTACAAATGATCAAGGAATTGTAATCCCTATTTAGTGAGACTACAATCCCACAAGGTTCTGCCAAACTTATCTAGTTGAGATGCAATAAAAACTATACTTTTTATTTAGTTTAACCTTTAAATGAGTATACCACCACCTTATATTATGAGATAACATAATAAAACCTATGAACACATCCAAATTTTCATTGATGTCTTCAACACTTGATGATGGACCTTTGATTATCACTCTACACCTTCGCTTACACTTAATCTGCAAGAGTACTATTCTGCCAACATAATTATGAATTATAGGTCATAAAAATAGTCCTTAATATATTATAATATTAAAATCATCCTAATGTCACTCTATCCCTCCTTCTCTCAAATCTCTCCAAAGTCTCTCGCTTACAAGTCTAGAAACTATCATCTTTGGTTCCACTATTTATAGAACAAACATGATAATCACTACCTTGATTGGCCACAAGGCATCACTTAAACATTAAGGAATATCTCACATCAAGGCATGGTTTACAAAAAAATCTTCATAGGTAAGCCATATCATATTTTGGTCACCCTTAAGTATCTATACCATTTGATAAGGCACTTGTAGCTCTTATAGGTCTCATGGAGACCTATTCACCCATTTAGCACATTATTAAATAAATAAGAAAAAAATACCACTTTTAATTACATGGGTACACTCATTATGTACCCTTAGACATATTAAAATTATCACATTCAACTCTTCTCACCTCTACGTATGCTCAAACAACTCAAACAAAGGCCTTACACATAAGAACAACATTACTGAACCCATATTCAACTTCTTAAGGATTGTTCATACTTAAGATAGATTTATCACACATATAAAAACCACAAATATTATCCATATGGATAATAAAACACTCCCAAATATCTAATTTACCATGAAACATTGAAATAACATCTACATAATCTCAATTAATCTTCTTGGGTCACTTGCAGAACAAGCACAAATACATAGTCAACTTTGAACCTTCATAACTATGTCTATACATACTTTTAAATATTCAAATAAATATTTATAGATAATTGAGTCCCATACTAATTTTATTTTAAATACATGAGAAAATTCATATTCTATCAAAATATATGGATAAATTACTAAGCACTAGTTTTTCCCCTTAGTAAATTCAAATATTCAAATGGCAATGGTCACAATTAAACCTCAAACACAAAACTCACATGTCACATCCTTACTTGCTCAGATAAATTATGAACCATTGATATTTTATGAAATTTAATGCATAGGTACAAATTATTAATTGTTAAACCTCTATCACTTTGACCTCATCTTGTACAATCTTGTAATGTTGACTTATTACGCACCATCGATCTCTACAGATCAACTAGGTCTTTAACTAGTAATGTTCATTGTTAAATCAATATATATAAATACCGACTCACTATTATATAATTATCCTATACATTTTATCATTATTTTAACCTCAAATTTTTTTTACCATCTTGATTAATATGCACCATTAGATCATGATTTTTACGATCACTTGCACACCATTGGATCTTCATTTGGTCCTGATCTTTAACTTTGTTAACTAGTGAACACTTTAACCTCTTTGACTTGATTTGAATTATATATATTCACTATAAAAACTTACATTATCCATTATATATCTAATATTTCTAGATCTTGAACATTATGCAAATTGACTAATTATGGGAACCAACTGCAATATGCCTGGAAAACCTACTTTGGACCTCAATAACATATTCTATGCTTAGATGCATGATCTCAAATTTGGACAATATGATATCCTCATAAAGGATAATATATACATATAAAAAATTTATCCTATAAAATTTTAATGTGTGAGATATATCACCATTAAAATGCCTTCTCAAAAACTTATATCACAGAGCCAACTATGCATATAACTTGTCTGGGAGACCAACTTTGAACATGCATATCTTTTGATGTGCTTCACTGCATTTTATAAAATTTATTTAAAATAAACTAGTATAAATAATGAAAAAACACATATGATTACCTTTTATTTAAATTTTCACACGTTCAAGATATTCCACCGTCAAAATGCTTACTTGGTTCTTCTTGCCACTTTGTAAATTTGGCTAAGTATGGGAAAACATTGACAAAAAGCTTGGGAGCCCAACTTTGCACGCACATATATTTTATTGTGATTTGATGCATGACCTAATATTTTTAACATAAAAACTATGGAATAATTTTATCACAAAAATATTACCAACTCCCCTTGACTCATTCACACATGGCAATTATGATGTCATCAAACTGCTTACTTAGATTTTCTACCAGTAGACCCAAAGTGTCTAGATGAAAACTATGGACAACCAAATGAATTAAACTTATGAACATAATCAATAAAATCATATAAAACATATTAGGGAAACATTTAATATCCTTAAATTACCATACTCATCCCTAAACATCTCTAACCATGCCAAAGTTGAAGATCAACCAATCATACTTTAAACATACTAAGACAAACACATTGCACACTTTATCATTGTCACTTAGAATATCAAGGCACTCAATACACTCACTAGGAAAACTTAATGAAATAACCATGACATAATTTATAACTCTACAACAATCTTCCCCTTTGTCATTGATGTCAACATACATCATATGTAGTAATATACAACTCACCTTCTTTCTCTCTCTTCAAACACTCTCACAATAAGAAATTTTCTCCCCCTTTAACACAATGACAAAGTGGGAAAAATATTATCCTAAGGACACGAAAAGACTAAAAATATGAGTAAAACATAATTTATAAATATATTACCCACCCCCCCTTACCTTAAGCCTACTTCTACTTGCCTTGAGAACTTCCTCTTGCTATATGCAAACACTCTCTTCAAGTGAACACTGAAACCAATAAAGAAAGAACAAAAAATAAAAAATAAAAAAGTGATGGAACTAATGAAAAATAATTTAATATTATTACACCTAAGATATCTAAGCCATTTCACCTTCTGAGCAACTTCAGATCTCTAAACACCATGAAGAACCAACACACATGCTTACTAGAATTCTCTCTCAAGCTATCACAAGAATCATCAATAGAACTTCATGACACTCAAAAAATAGGAAAAATGAACTAAAAAAACATGATAACTTATTATTTAAATAAAAAAACTTTTATATTTTGGATAAATTGAACAAAAAGCACATCTTCAAGATTAGGCCTGTCTAGACTCCTTGTATCCTTACCTGGAACTTGTAGAGCCCACAAATTTTAGTAGACACATCATCAATAACTAAAATTTCATATTTTTAGGATAATAATACTCCCCATCAAGTATAAAAATTTATAAAACCTATCTCAACCTATGAAACATACTTCCTTCACAAACCTACTAGCCAATTAAGCCTCCATCTTGACAAAAACTTAAATAAATTGAGAACCAAAAACCTTAAAATATATGTGAAACATGATTTTAATACCCATTTGGCCCATTAAAAATATTAATAATCCTTAGACCTCAAATCATAATTCATACCACTTTTCTAGTAGAGTCTAAAACCCTAAAATCTCAAAATAAATAAAGTCAATAAACCTCCTTCTGGTCAACACACACCTCTCAAAATTCTTGCACACCTGGAGAGACCTATCACACACTTATATACCAAGGTTTAAGCTTCCAAACCATTGGGGACATATAATTAGTACAACCCATTTTAGGCTTGCTTTCCCTTAATCTAAAAATTGAGAAAACTAAGAGCACTCAAAAATCTTCAATTGGCACAAACAAACCTTTAGACCATAGAATCACCTAGAAAACATCACAAAGAAGTGTATAGACATTTATTAGAATAAAAATATTATTGAAATTTGCATCAATCTCATTAAGACACATGGAACCACCCATTTGGACCCTACACAATAGTTCCTTCACAAACCTCTAGAGCAAGATCATGAAATTATTGCTCCCCCTTAACCAAATACTTCTCTGATTGGAAATATCATCTTGAGCACACAAAATTACTTATTCAAAAAAAACAAATGTCTCCTAAGAAGCATAGGCAGAGACATCCTCTACACCACAATGCTCTACCATGGTGTGAAATTAGGAATTACCCACAACTCCTCATATTCCTTCTCCTCGGTCATTTTATACTTGTAGTTCTTCTTCTTCTTCTTATACTTGAGAGAAGCAACTTACTCATCTAATAAAACATTCTCCTTGTATTCTATGATTGGATTGACAATACATGGAGATAACACAAATTCATGAGATACTTTTCATTTAAAGAATATTCTTTGCAGTCTAGAACCTCATCATTAGGCATAGAAAATTGATGTTATTTACATGATACATTATCAATAATCATAGGTTGTTCATTTGGATCCATACATACCTCAAGACTAGATTCAACCAACACCTTGGTCTCTTCACTCACAAAATGAGTAGATAATGAAATCCCTTGGTACTCTTCAACTTGTGAAGCATTCTCCACCATATCAAACAAATTACTTAGACCTTTAGTCTAATCGTGACTCACACTTTTCACCTTTCACTTCCATGTGTTAACATTCCTTCTTCCTTACATTCTAGGATCCTGATTAAAACTATTCTGACTTGTAGACCTTTGCTTGCAGAACCTAGCAATATGACCTATCTATTCATAATTTTAGAACACCATACCACTTGATGGGAATATAGTTTGTATTACCATGTTTGGATAGAAACTTAAAAAATGTCCTTTGTCATGACAAATAAAACAACCTCCCCTTTTTGAAGAGGACTCACCTTATCCAATCTTATGTTGATAATGGTTTACAAAGTGTCCCACATCAAGATAATTAAAGTGATTAATATTCCTCACTCCTTTTGACTAATTACCCCCATCATAGTCCCGTGTAGACTCATTCTTAACAGGTCTCTTGCATTCTTTAGCCCTATGACCAAATTGATTACATGTGTAATAGTAACAATTGAATCTTGCATACCTCATGGCATTTGGCTATCTGATCTAATTTGTCTTCATTTTACTAGTACCTTCAATCCTTATCTGATGATTTGTCTTCAAAGTTTGATTGTTATTATTCATAGTAGTCTTCATCTTGTCTTGAGTTACATTCTTTTATTCTTCTTCATATCCAAGACTAGTTCTATCACTATCATGATTTTTACCGCTCAAAATATTATCCAGATCACATGAGATCTTTTCAAGTATCATAAATGTCTTCACCTTACTATATGTCTTCTCTAACTCAGATTTTAGAGACTCATTTTTAGAAACATACCTTGAACATTCATCTTCTTTAGCTTTCAGGCTTGTAGACAAGATTTCCAATTGACAACTAAGATGATTGACCATATCTTCAAGCTCCTTGGTATCTTCATTCAATCTTGATTCATACACACTAAATTTTTCCTCATATTATTTGAGCTAAGACTTCATCTTCTTATTGATATTCTTCTCAATCTTCCATTATTCAAGAGAATTTGTTAATGCAGTCTCATAGTCAGTCTCATCTGAATCAATCCAAGTAGACTTTTTTTGATGTGAAAAACTTCTTTCCTTAGCCATGAATAGAGCTTCATATTCATTAGTACCATCATATTCATGATTAAATTTTGAGTCACTCTCTTCACTCTCATTTTATGAGCTACAATCTTCCTTGGTGTAGAGACTCTTCTTATTCTTGAAGGACTTCTTCTTATTGTTATACTTTCTAAATCCTTTCTTCCTGTATGTCTTCTTGTCATCATCATGATCTTTACCAGGATCTTCATCATCATTATTTTCATGATTTTGAGGGAACTTATGAGAAAAATGTCCTATCTCTCCATAATTGAAACATTTGAAGGGAAAATTACCCTTATACTTCCCTGAGCCAGTGTTTAATTTCCTAGTAATCAAAGCAATTAGTTCATCCTCATCAATATATGATATGCCATACTCTTTAGATTTATTACCTTGGAGTTTATTCTTAGGATTCATCTCTATCTTGAATGCACCTTCCTTCTTTGGAGGTATATCATCATTTACTCTCATTTCATATGCAGTAAGGGTGTCATGCAATTGATCTATCTTTAACTTCATGACTTTCTTCTAAGAAAATAATTTTGGATAAAAATTGAGGGATAGATACCTTAATAAATTTTTCACCATTGGATTTTCTTCAATATTCTCTCCAAGACCTCTGATGATGTTCAGAGTCTCATCAACTCTTTGTAGAAAGGATGCCACATAATCTTCTTCCTTCATCTTGAGACTTTTAAATTGCCTTCTGTGAGTCTGCAACTAAGCAAGATTAACCTTTAAATATCCTCCAAAAATGATTTTAATGTTTTCTCATATCTCTTTAGCAAATTTATAATGGATTACTTGGTGCATTTAGTCTCTAAAATATCACAAGTGATAACATTCATTGCCTTGGAATTGTTCTCAAACAACTTCTTGACTGTAGCACTAGATGAAGGAGTAATAGGAGAAAAATAACCATCCAAAATATATTACCATACATAAAAACCTAGGAACATAATGTATGTACTCATCCTTTCACTCCAAAAATCACAATTAGATCCATTGAACATCAGTGCTTGCTTAGTAGAGAAACCTCCTTGATGACTACCCATATTGTACCTTAGATAACCTTCAAGCTATCCAGCCTTTACCAAAGTACCTACTCTAATACCAATTATTAGAGGTATGATAATTGAGGGGAATGAATCAATGAGACAAAATAATTTAACCTCAATTTTGATCTTTATAAAATCTTAATTGGTTACCACAAGCATTTATTAAGCATACACATCATTAATAACAATGAACAAGAGATAATGTAAGATCAATCACATAACACATGACATACATGGGAAACCCTCTTAGGGAATAAAACACACTATAAAATAAAATTTGAATAATATAGTATTATAAAATATCCAATTTAGACCATCTACAAATGATCAAGGAATTACAATCATTATTAAGTGAGACTACAATCCCACAAGGTGTTGCCACACCTGTCTAGCTAAGCTACAACAATAACAAGGACTTTTATCAAGTTTCACCTTGAAAAGAGGATAAAAAAATATTATATTCTAAGCTAACACAAAAAATCCTATGAATACATCCACCTTTGTATTGATGTCTTCAACACCTTTTGATGGACCTTTGATTATCACTCTACACCTTCACTCACACTCAATCTGCAAGAACAGTATTCTACTAATAGAATTATGACCTATATGTCATAAAAATAGTCCTAAATATATTATATTCTTAAAATCATTCTCAATTAACTCTACCCATCTTTTTATCCACAATCTACACGCACAAGCCTCTCTCAAATCTATCTAAAGTCTATCGTGTACAAGTCTAGAAACCATCATCTTTGGTTCCACTATTTATAGAACAAATATGATAATCACTACCTTGGTTAACCATTAATCATGAATTAATCATTAATTAATGTCACATAAAGAATTTTTTCAAAAACAAACTTCATATGTTGGCCATATCATCTATGGTTCACCTTTAAGTAGTTACACCTTTTAATAAGGCACTTGTAGCTCTTATAGGTCTCATGGAGACCTATTCACCTATTTAGAACATTATTGAACAAAAAATAACATAAGAGAAATTTAAATTACATTGGTATGCTACTTATGTCCCCATAGACATCTTAAAATTATCAAAATTAACTCTTTTCACCTTTGTGTATGGTCAAACAACTCAAACATAGACCTTATACATAGGAACACCATTACTGAACACATAGTCAACTTATTAAACATTGTTCATACTTAATATAGATTGATAATGACTTAAAAAACTAAAAAAATAATAAACAGGGCTTATAAAACACTCCCTAATATCTAATTCACCATGAAACATTGAAACAACATCTATATAAGCTTAATTACTCTTCTCAGGTCACTTGCAGAATAAGCACGAACACACAGTTAACTTTGAACCTTCATAACTATGTATGTACATGCTTTTAGATATTTAAATACATATTTATATATTCAACTTATATTCATATTATAATTTACTTTTTACTTCATTAGTAAATTCATCTTCTATCGAAATATATGGATAACTTACTAAGCACTAGTTTTTCCATTAGTAAACTCAAATATTCAAATGGCAATGGTCAAAGTTAAACCTCAAACACAACTCAAATTTCATGTCATCAATTGCTTAGATATATTACATGATGTTTATCTTGTTCTAAATTTAATTTATAGACACCAATGCTCAAGTGTTAAACCTATGTCACTTTGACCTCATCTCATGTAATCTTGTAATGTTGACTTATCATTCACTATCGTTCTCTATGGATCAACCAGTTCTTTTACTAGCAATGCTCACTATTTGATCAATATATATGAAAAAATAATTTCTATTAGATACTTATATTATATAATTTATTAGTTTTTAATCTTTTAACACTTCTTACCATCTTTATTAATACACACCATTAGATCATGATTTGTACAATCGCTCGTGCACCATTGGATCTTCATTTGGTCCTGATCTTTAACTCTATTAACCAATGAACACTTTGAATTATTTAAATTGATACACACCTTAGCTATTAATTTTAAAAAATATTTTGAGCCATTAGATCTCCATTAGGTCCAAATATTTAACATCATGCAAACTGACTAAGTATGGGGACCAACTACAATATGCCTGGAAAGCGTACTCTAGACCTTAATAACTTCTTCTGATCTTAGATGTATGATCCCAAATTTGGATAATATGATATCCTAAAATAAAATAATAAATCCATATAACAAACTACCCCTAGAACATTCACATGTGTGATATTATATCACCATTAAAATTCCTTCTCAAAAACTTTTGTCATAGAGTGAACTATGATTATAACTTATCTGGGAGACCAAATTTGAACATGCATATATTTTGACATGCTTTAATGCATGATACAAAATTTAACACACATAAACTAAGATTAATATTTGACAAAACCATATGATTACCTTTTCTTTAAATGTCCACATGTGTGAGATATTTGACCATCAAAATCCTTACCCAGCTCTTCTTGCCACTTTGCAAATTTGGTCAAGTATGGGAAAACATTGTCAAAAAGCCTAGGATCCCAACTTTGCACCCAAATATATTTGACTTTGATTCTATGCATGACCTAAGATCTGACACATAGTAACTAGGGAATAATTTTATAACAACCATATGACCAAATCCACTTGAATCATCCACATGTGGTAATTATGATGTCATCAAACTGCCTACTCAGATTTTTTGCCACTTGACCCAAATTGTCTAGATAAAAAATATGGACAACTAGATGAATTCCACTTATGAAAAAAACACTAAAATCATATAAAAATTCTTAGGGACCTCTTGCACATTCTAAAATCACCATACTCATCCCTAAATATTTATAACCATGCCAAAGCTAAAGATCAACCAATCTTACTTCAAACACACTAGGACAAACACATTTCACACTTTGTCATTATCACTTAGACTTTAAAGGCACTCCATCCACTTACCAAGACAGCTTCATGACATAACCATGACATAATTGACAAATATATAATATAATTCCAAGAAGGACCAATCAATTGAGATGTAGCCTCCTATCTTGGCCGTGAAATCCCTTGAAAGGTAGTTAGCAAAGTTAGAAGGCAAGTCAACCATTACTATATATTAAAGGATAGGGAATCTTAGATAATCATAAAATAATAATCTCAACCCTTTGAGAAATTATAATGGCTTATCTGGTATCCCATCAAGTTGTATTACTTCCTTATTATATGGTTAAGATTTCAAACATAATTTATCTACCATAAGCTTGGGCATCATTGAGGTACTAGCTCCACTATCCATAATGCAGTTGTGAACACGTTTGTCTCCAATAATGAGAGTGAGATAGAAGGGTGGAGGGTTTTAAAATTTGGAACAAGGTTCCACAATGTGAGTGGGATCATTAGTGAGGGAAATATTATCAAGTCTTGATGGTTGAGGACTGACATGAATTTGAGATAGCTTCTCTTGTAAAAGTTCCTTTTGGCCAGACATGTGAAGTAATTCCCAAAGAGAGATACTATATTTATCATCCTTAAAGGAATCAATAATGTTCAAATAAGGATAATTTACATTTTATTGAGTCCTTGAGGTAAAATAAGTGCCTTGAGATTTAGGCATTGGATTACTTTGAGTAACATTTCCAACATTTTGATTTGAAAAAAGTACATAAGTTATAGGGAATGTCACTCTTGGACTCACACCTTAATTCCTTTTTGGAGGGTTACTTATAATTATATCAATATCATGGTAATATCCCAAATCTCTCCTCTTGGATATGGTATTAGCTGAAACTATGCATTTTTATTGAGGACATATGTGTCTTCCACTAGCAAGTTTGTAAGGTTCACCTTTTGGGATTGCCATCCTTCATTTGTTTGCATTTAATTATCATATTTTTCTAATATTTGAGGAGTAAATCCTCCTTGAGCTACTAAATATTGATCTCCACATTCATTTTAATTCATGAACTATCCTTGTTTCCATTCTTCTCCTTAGACCAATTTACTATGAACTAGGACCATAACTCTTGTGTTGGAGGTTGAAGTTGGGTTATATATATTAGATGGCCTATTGAAGTTAGGATATCCTTGAACCTATACCTTGACCATAATTATAAGGTGGGAACATATTTATTTTTTGAGGATAGGGATAAGGGTTTAGGTTAACTCCATAATTTTAGATTGAGTTGCCTAACTTGAGCCTCTAAGGCCTTAGACCTTGCTTCCCAATCAATAGTATCTTCTACCTTCTTAGTGGTATCTCTAAACTTTCCATTTACATTTAGGACTTAAGAAAGACATGGAGTATTAAAAAACATTTTTGGAAGCAAAGGCATGGATATTTTTGGAGTAGTTTTCCAACTTTTATTAGGCCATTCTTATCTCTAATGTCAAGGTCATATGCTTAGGTAAGGTGTAACCACCCATGCACTGCAACATGATGGCTATGTCAATACCAATAGCCATTAAATATGTAAGAAACACAAATATTACATGTATTCTTATTGGAGGAGGAATCCTATTCCAAGTTCTCTAAAATCTCTCATTAAAGTCACAGTCTCCTTGGGGGCTCTTTGAATCACATTCAGCTAGTGAATAAGTGATGTGTGATCACTTTTGTCTTCAAACCTTAAGGTTAGAAATTCTCAAAAATCATCCCAAGTGGTGATACATCCTCTAATTAATGTCCTATAATAGTCAAGGTATTTCCCTATTTGGGACATGGTAAGTAGTTTAATGGAAATATTGACCTTAGTAACATTATGAAAATTACAGAAGTTAGAGATACCCCTAATATTCTCACTAGGGGTCACATGACCTTCACCATTGAAAGTGGGAATAATTTTAGTAAAATCAAGGGGCATATCATCATATTAATTGAGGTGTATAGGATTTTTAGTGTTAAAATTTTGGAAGGCATGCTGCCTAGCCATGTTGTCCTCAAGTTCATCACTCTCTTGATCTTCTTGTCTTTCAAAGTCCTCTTGTTCTTCAAAAGTCAAAATTTGCTGAGGATGTTTCATTTCAAGAGGAATTTTAATTTTAAGGAGTGGGTTTATCAGATTTAAACCTCTACCAAAATTTAAACTAGTAAGGACCATGAAGTATGAACACAACAAATTATAAAAATTGGTCTATAACTAGATATTACCTAGAATGGAGTCACCAAATGCTGAGTAAAACACCTTATGTAGCTATGTTGTTGTCAAGACCAACATTCACCTTGATAAGATGTCTTTGAGACAATGGTCCCATCAAGCATGCTATAACCATTAGTACCAAATATTTCACCTTAGAGATGGTTTTTCAATCTTACTCTAATATTTTGGAGACATTGGAATACCTCTAGGCCTATGGGTTGCCTATGGTAGAGGTAGACCTCCAGGTTTAAGGGTTAACTCCCTAGATTGATGTTTTTATAGATTATCACCTACAATAATTGATTACTTGGGTATAAATAGATATAAATAGACATGAAATTAAAATAATATAATGAGGAGATGCACCAAAATGATCTCCACTAGACTACCATATAAGCTCACTAAGAAACATGACTCACAACACTAGTCTAAAAATCTTGAATTGCTCTAACATTAGTATTTAAAATATGGAGGTGATATACATTGAAATACTTAAGGTGAGTGAACTAGAGGTTAGATTTTAGACAATAAAGATACTCCTTACACCTAAATATAGATAAATGCACTTAAATACACTTTATGTGACCTGTTAGAGTGAGAATAACTTGCATCAAATATGGAAGAGCAAAGAGAAAACAAGGATACATACTAATCACTTGAAATTTCACTACACACCACTTCACACACTTAGAAAATAAGATGATGAAGAAAAAATAGATGGAAACTCTTTATTTCAAAGGAAAAATATAGTATCAAACTAGCAGGGCTTCACCATACCAAGTGTGGATTCTTGTACAAAAGCCAAAAGGACTTGCGTTAATAGAACATGTGAGAAAAGAGAGAAGAAAATAAGTGTAAGGGTCACAAGAACAAGTGAAAAGTGATAAGGACCAGCTAAATTAAATTATAATGAAGTGTATAATATACTCTAAAATGTTTTCTTGGACAAGTGTCCATCTAAAGCATGAAAAAGTCTTCAAACTGGCATATGGTTCTCAAATGGCCTTCTTGAAAATTACCTTCATGATGAGGCATCTATTGAATACTCAAAAATGAAATAAAAAGGGTTGACATATGTGCACTATCTTAGGGGTTTGAAAGCAAGGTGTGACAATCATCATATGCTTCCCTAACCACTAGCCTTATTCATGACACTTGTGCTCACCATTTGTAGTCATTCATTAATCTTCTAGATCTCATTATTCACATTTGTCATCCAAGTGGCCTTCAATTGCTTGAAAAAATATGTGGAAGAGGTATTAGGACACATGTATAATATCTCTCTATCTTATGCCCCATTATTTGGACCTTAACAAGATCTAAGAACAAACTCCTCATCTTCTCACTAGGCAGTCAGTCCTCATTTTCACTATTCATTTATGACTGCCTATGAGGAATGGTGTAGTATAGATGTTTATATGATTTTATATGGAGAGATATGAATATAGTTATTTATAATATGTCTCTTTTGACCTCATTTGATGGTTCTCATTTACTAATTCACTCTACACGTACAAAATAAGTCAAATCATTATAAAAACCCCTATATTTAGCTTGTTTGTACAAGTAGGGTTTATAAAAATTAGGTTTTAAGGATCATAAAGGAGTATTCAACAAATTTAAAACACTTTCTAGGCCAAACTACCTCCTTTGAGTGCATCTCCTTACATATTTTCTCCATCAGGTCAAAACTAGGGGTTTAAAAGGGTTTTATAATGTTTTGGCTCTTCATGATAGTTTATAAAAGCTAGACATTAAAACCTAAAAAAAATTCACTAAAAATAAGTTATGGAACCCCTTAAACCATAACCAACTCCTTGGATCTCCATGTAGTCCCTTTGTACAAGTGTGAGCATTTGAAGTTGGCCTATCAAGATTTCTCATGCATTCTAGACACCCTAAATTAAGTTTGATCCAAAAATGACCCCTATGTGTAGTTATTATATAAAAAAATAAATATCGGAGACTCTATAATTTCCCTTTAATTTCATTGAATGTATTGGAGAGTTTTCATGGTCATGTGAATTAATTTAAACCCTTGTAGGGCTTAGGTCTAGTCTAGGCCTAACTGTGTTCTAGTTGCCCATGACCAGCCTGTGTGGTTTTCAATGACTATGGGTCTTATACACATTTTTTCATGTCAATTTTTTTTTATAAGCCATTATTAAGTATCCTAAGACTCATCATCACATTTTCCTATCATCTACACACCAAACCTATAATTTCATCATGATTGGGAGTGCCCTCTATCTGAGATAAAATAGAGGGCATCTCCCCTATTTTCTTAGCCAAACCAAGTCTATGAGAGGATGTATTAGGTAATGAGTACCTTATAAACCAAATTTTATGGTTGGATCATACATATTTATCTCTCAACATCACAAATATCTCAAGACTAGATTCTCAAACCTAGTGACTATCTACAGGGTTTGAATACTACCTATAGGTTGAGATTTGAAACTTGTCTTGATCTATTTATTTGGTTTGAGAACCTCATAAAATTTATGAAAAAACTATGAAGGTAGTTTCAAACATGTTCAATACCTTACGTCTCTACCAACATTCTCAATCCACATCTTTCCTTTGCTAGAATTGGTCTGTCTACTGTAGTAGACTATAAGTGCTTATCTCTGTTGAAATTGGAGGTTTACTATAGGTAATTTTCATGCTTAGAAATTGTGTTTAAAATATAGGTTATTATTGGATTCTATGAACTCATATCATTGTTTAACATATTCGTATCATGTCTTAAGGCTTGTGCTTAAACTCAAATTACCTACTCCCAATATATTATGAGTCTACAATTAGACTGTAGGTAACATCTTGAGAGGAAAAGGGACTCCTATAGATGGTGATGTGTTGCCTAACCTTGAGTTTCACTTTAATTGATCCTCCTTGAGGTTATTTATACCAGTCCATACCTATATGAGATCTTATTCTTATAAACCATAGACTCACTTGTCACTACAAGTTAGTTTTTTAAGTCATCTTAACATAGTGTTTTTTGAGTGTTTTGGGTCAAAACCTACATGCAAATTAGAAATCACTCAAAACCATTCCCATTGATCAAGAAAAAAATATTACATATCAATAAATCTACCTTAAGCTTAGGATATAATATGGAAACCATTAGGTCTGTGTAGGCTTCAAGGAACTTTACCATGGAATGTCTAAGTGTATGAGCAAAATGTGATTTAGAGAGGTTAAGGTATAGTGTCTCAATTGCCACATTCTAAACCTATGAACATGGATTCACATTTGCCTATAATTTTATGGCCCCAAAATTTTCACCATGATGGTTATAGACCTATTTTAAGGTCTCAAGTGAATTCTAACACCTTCATTTTAATTCTTTTAGACCTCTGTTGGAGATAACATCAGATCACTATTTGATCTACCTGTAGGTGAAAATGTTCTTTGAATAGTATATGTTGAATTGGTTGTCATAACCAATATCTGCCATTTAGCATAGATTATTCTTAATATTTATAATTTAGACTCCATCTAACCATCTTGAAGTCTTCTTATCTCATCACTATGACTGTTTAAAACTCATTTACACTTGACTTTAGGTGAGAGTAGCAGGGTTTCTTGATTGAGTTCATGTCTGTGTTAGGCCTCTTTACTTCCAACCATGGATACTCCTTGAGAATCAACCACCACAAGAAAAAATGATCACCATATAATGTGAGAGATGGAAAAACATGTATCCCTTGATCTGAGACAACTATAAGAGAGAGAAACTTATGCAACTAATGAAACTTGTCTACAAACTATAATGGAGTCTCTAACTAGAAAAATGAGATAGCATAGGACCATTACTTAATATTCACACATGAAAATTGGATTAAGAACCTTTTGAAAATAATGGTCACCCTTACAAAACATGTGAAACACTTGACTTGATTAGATCAATCTAGACAAGTAATGAAAAATGAGGTGATGGGGATGTGGAGGTAGAAAGGACAAAAACTTCTTAGAAATGATTCAAATATAATAGTAAACCAAAATTATAAATATTACCATTGATTTTTATTAGACAAAGAGTATTATCATCCACTAAAGGATCTTACTCTGACTCAACTCCTCCTGACGATACCAAACTAAAACTAGTTGACCATTTCTACTTGTTTAAGAGAGTGATATGAAAGAGAGGTTATTTTTTGACATTTTTGAGTCTATCAAAGCTTCCCAAGCATGAAAATGAGTTGTGTGAAATTGAAGGGACACTACTGAATTATCTACACATAACCAAACTATTTTTTATGTTGTATAATGACCTAAAACCATATGAAACTACTTGATATTATTCTTTTCAACATTGCACCTATAGTTTTTAGTATAAAAATGGTTTTCATGACACATTATAACATGTAGGATGTTAAAGTACACTTGGACACCTTTTTATTCCATGGGAAACCTATACAAGTTTAATAAATGACCCAAAAGTGACCCCTAGATGACATAAGACCAACTATATAAATGTGACAAGAGATGAAAGATATATTTGACATTATTAGAGACCATGGGACACAAATTATGCGCTAGTAGACCCCTATAACAAGTTTGAATATATATGTGGTTGATCTAATTTGACTTGTGTTCAAATTAGTCAATAAAAACTATGCATAGAGTAATGTAAGGTTAAAATACTTATATAAAATGTGCTATGGTGTGATTGTTATACAATGAAAATGAGATCATGTTTAATTGATTTATATGATACATATTAAACTTAGGAAAAGTAAAATCTCATAGTTAATAAAAAGGGTAGAATGATTATAGTACTCTATTTTCAACAAATTGGGATAAATTATATATAATTTAAAGACCTAAGGTTAGGGAAAATAGGGTAATAGACCTGGAATGAAGTTTATCATATCTATATTATGAACTTAAAATGAAATAAGTAAACAATGACATGGCTTTAAGTAATATTAATATCCTGTGATGGATCAAGAATGTATTTTTTGAATAGGTAAATTAATATGGTTTGTTAGAATCATATGAAGTTCTTTCTAGAAAATATAAATGACTATTAGTTTGATACAAAATAATATTTATATAAATTATTTATATATGTGATTGAATACTTATATGAAATCCATATTATATATATATATTTAATATGTACAAGTGCATATATATATATATATATATATATATATATATATATATATATATATATATGAAATATATCTATATGAGGAACTTAGGTACTCATACACATATGTAACATATATTTGTACATTGAGATGTGTTCCTATAATTATATTTTTTTATTGAATGTTAAATTAAGTCATATAATCCTAACGGCTATGACACTATGATTATATGTATATAGTCTCCTAAAAGTACAAGTTGTATAAATGAAAGATTATGTATCATGTGAGAAAAGAATGTATCATGAGGGTTATTGTAATTGATAAATGTGTATATGAAAATTAAACTATAATATTTTTATTTTCCATAGATGGTACTACATTTGAATTACTTATGAAAACTAGAAACATGCAGTCTAAGTATAAATTATACCCAGTTGGTATACACTGTACTTGTTTATGCTTATGTTTATTATTTATGTGATAAATAATACAGTTGACATTCATTGCATAAATTTGATGGACTAAATATATGTATTTTTGTTTATTCCTATATTAATCATGTTTTATTCTTGGTAATATTAATTAATCTATATGAATCTATTGGTTATATTTTATATTAACCAAATCTCACATTTTTGGTATTAAAGAAGTAGTGAGACAGACTTCACTAGCTTACTTAGAATCATCAATACCAGATGAAGTCAATATAATCAAGTGGTGTGTATTATATTGAATAATCCTAGAGATCATTAACTAGTTAAAAACATTTTTCAAAGTAATGTTTAGTTAAACATTATCATTTCATATGTATGATTTACATATTTATGTGATATAATGTTAAAATATATTTTATTTATGGTACACATCATGTATTAGATATCTTACATCACATGAGTACTAGCTTGTCTCTCTATATTTACACACCATCACTATCTACCCATCTATGAAGGGGGGGCATTCCATGATTGGGGGATTGTGCAAGGGATTGATGGTTTGTGGTTGGTGTGGTATCAAAGTTGTGGCTCAAACTCTAGGACTTAATGAGTCCACTAACATTTTCATATCCTTCTATTAGCATAAAGGAAAATGGTGTGAGATATAGCATATGGAGAGGGTCCTTAGAATATCAATTATAATAACCCTACATTTGATCCTAACCAATTTGCCACTGAGCAAGCAATGAAGTTGGATTAGATTCTTACAACATTGAATGAAACTAAGGACCAAATTGTATCCTTAGAATAGGAAATTCATGGACATGAGGAAGAAACCCATTAGGATGTTCTTGAAGATCATCCTATTGAGAATAAAATCCCTCAAGAGTAAAGACATGAGGAAGTGTCTTGGGATGAAAGAACACATGTAGCTATGAAATTGGCTACAAATATGAAAAAGGTGAATCCACCTAAGTTTGATGGAATCATTATGGGAGATGGAGCTGAAGCATGGTTGACTAAGATGGAGAAGTATTTTGAGATTCAAAACTACTCCAAATTCACTAAATTAGTTTGGGGACATCACTAGTTGAATGGTGAAACAACCATGTGCTGGACCAATAAAAAGTTGTAAATGAATCTTAACTCAACCACTACTATATGGGTGTAATTTTTTACATTGTTTAGATCACTATGGATTCCACAATTATACTTTAACTAAAAGCTTAGAGATTTTCAAAATCTTAATCAAGGAAACCTATTGATGAATGAGTACTAGGAATAGTTCACCAAGATTTTGAAATATGTACCTTAGTATCAGGTTGATGAGAGGTTCAAAATTAGGAAGCTCATCATGAGATTAAAACCCTAGATTTTTGGAGAGGTGGATGTTTATGGGCCATCTACCATGAAACAATTCTTCAATAAGGTAATCAAACAAGAATTTTTTTTAAATATCTTAATCAAGTTAGAGATAAGTTTAAGAAATATTTTGGAAGTTCTAATCCAAATATCAAAAATAAGAAATGAAAGTAGAGGAGTGGAAAGTCCAAGAGTTAGTTCAAGAGTTAGAATACTAGCTTCAACATTGGTTTAGGTATCAGGAAACTAATTAATGGTTTTAAAGGTAGTTTCAAAGAAAACTAATAGTCTGACAAGAAGGCACCATCTAGAGGTTACTTCATTTGTTGAGGTGACCATTTGGCTCTTGAGTGTACCCAAGATAAGTCAAGTAATAAAGGTTTTTCTCCTCAGTAGGGAACATTTCATCAATCTATTCATAAAATAGTTTATAATTAACAAGCTAAATTCCAAAATTCGACCATAGAACTATCAGGAACATATAGTTTTAATTTTGATAGATTCATGGGCTACCAAATGTTTTATATCTCCCTGAAGACTAAATAAGTTATCTATAAAAGCTAGAGTGATGGAAAATGCATGGTTGGTATAATGTGGGAATGACTCAATAGTCAAAGTTGATAAGTTTTTATTTGAAACTGATATTAGGTTGCCTAAATTCACAATACTAGTATATCTTTATATAACACCACTAGGGTTATATTATGTGATCCTAGGATTCAATTGTCTTACAAAGCATAAAGGTAAGACTAAATGCTATCTAAAGAAGGTTGAGTGTCTAGATGATTTTGGAAATTATACACAAATTCAGGATGAGAAAAGGGAATTGAAGCTTACGCCAATTTTTACAATGCAACTTAAGAAGGCTCAAGGAAAAAGATGCCAAGTATTTATCATCAAGATAAATAAAATGGAAGAATCTAAGGAACCATCTATTGAATATTACCCTTTCCTTAGGAATTTTCATGATGTGTTTCAAGAGGAATTACCAAGATTGTCTCTTAAATGTGAGTTTTATTTCTCTATTGATATCATACCTAGATTGAAACCTCAGTCTAAGGCACCATACAGGATGAAAACCACTGAATTTATTGATTTGAAAGCTCAAATCTAGGAGTTTTTATCAAAAGGTTTGATCATACCAAGTGTGTCACCATGGGGTGTATTACTTGTATTCATCAAGAAGAAGGATGGCACTCTTCACCTTTGTATTGATTATAAAATGTTGAATGAATTGACTATTAAGAATAGATATCTGCTACCTTATATAGATGATATTTTTGATAAAATATGAGTGGTAATGGTATTTTCTAAGATTCATCTTAGAGTAGGATATCATCATCTGAGTATAAAACACAAAGATATTCCAAAGATAGCTTTTATAACTTGATATGGGTATTATGAGTTTACAGTGTTACCATTTGGATTGACAAACGCTGCTACAAAATTTATGAATCTCATGAATAGTGTGTTTAAAGATTATCTAGATATTTTTGTTTTGATATTTATTGATGAAATTAATATATATTATAAGGATGAATAAGAGAATCTTTAACATATGGAATTGGTTTTTCAATGGTTGTGTAAGTACAAGTTGTAAAATAAGTTCTCCAAGTGTGTATTTTTCCAAAATAAAGTGCAATATTTAGGACATAATATCTCTATGGATGGTATTTTAGTATATCCAATAAAGATAAGTGCCATGATGGAGGGTCTGGCACCAAATAATATCTATGAGGTAAGGAGTTTCATGGGATTAACAGGATATTATAGGAAATTCTTTCCAAATTTTTCTAAACTAGCTAATTTAATTACCTCTCTATAATGTAAGAATTAAAGTTTTATTTGGATAGATAAGTGGGAAGTGGATTTTCAAGAATTGAAAAGGAAGCTTACTTCAATACCAGTACCAAAAGTTCTTGATCCCAATGGTCAATTTTTAATGATCATAGATGTGTTTGGGGATGGACTTGGAGGAGTCATTATGCATGGCGTAGTGCTAGCCTATGAATCAAGGAAGCTAAAGTGTTATGAGGTAAACTATACCCCTCATGACCTAGAACTTATATAAATTATGCATGCCTTGTAAGTTTAGAGGCATTATTTTTTGGGAAAATTATTTGAGCTAAAAACTGATAACTTGGGACACAATTACATCTTCACCTAACCAAATTTGAATTCTTGCAAAAGGTGCTAGTTAGAGTTCTTATTTGGCTTTGATTTGGATGTCAACTATATCAAAGGCAAAGAAAAAAGATTAGCTGATGTCCTAAGTCATAGGAGCTAAATAATAGTCATGGATACTATTAGGAGTACTTTCAAGGATCAAGTGATTAAATTCTCACTAGGAGATGAGTTTTATGATTAGGTTAGGAAAGATTTATCTGATAATGTTTAGAATCCTAGGTATAATATATTTAGAATAGATAATGATGGTCTTCTATGATCTAATAGAAGGATGTATGTACTAGATAAAGATAATCTAAGGAGCATATTTATAAAATACTACATAATGCCCCATATTCAGGACATATAGGATTAACCAAGCTTATGGTAGAGCTTATAAAACTTTATTTATAGAAGGGAATTAAGAAAGATGCAATGGACTTTATGTCATGTTGTATGGAATGTCATCATGTGAAAGCCAAACATGTGTATCTAACTAGATTGTTATATTCACATGACATACCAAAATTGAAGTGGAAAGTGATCAGTATGGACTATGTCCAAGGTTTACGATTGTCATGGAATATGCATTACATGATTTTGGTTATAGTTGATAAACTAACCAAGGTAGGTCATTTTATACTAGGCAATTTGACAGATGATTCACCTACTCTTACGAAGACGTTCATAAAAGAAGTGTATCAATTGCGTGGATTTATAAAGAAGATAATTTTGGATCATGATCCAAGGATGACTTCTAAGTTTTGGTTAACTTTGAGTTTAACTTTGGGTATGTAACTAAACATTAACATTGTATATCACCTACAGACTGATGTTCAGATTGAGGTTCGTAAAAGAAGTGTATCAATTGCATGGATCTATAAAGAAGATAATTTTGGATCATGATCCAAGGATGACTTCTAAGTTTTGGTTAAATTTGGGTATGTAACTAAACTTTAACATTGTATATCACCTACAGACTGATGTTTAGATTGAGTGAGTTAATCAAGTGTTAGAGGGTCTCCTTTATATGACTTGAATGGATTAACAATACAATAGAGATGAGTACCTTTCATTGGTTTAGTTTTCTTAAAATAACTCATACCAATCAAATTTGAAGATGGAACCATTTAAAGTATTGTATAAAAGAATTTGAAGGACACCAATCTATTGGGATAGGTTGAAAGACAAAGTAGTCATTGGTCCTAAAATGCTTTCATAAATAGAAGATAAAATCAAATCAATAAGGCAAAGGTTGGTCGAGGCCAATAATAGATAGAAGAGTTATGTTGATCTAAAGAGAATAGCTAAGTAGTTTTTAGTAGGTGATAAACTATTTTTATGAGTTAAGTCATAGAATAGCTCGATTAAATTTAGGAAGTTAGTGAAAATTTCATTGAGATATGTGGGACCATTCAAGGTTTTGGAAGTGACCAATCATGTAGGGTATAGGTTTGCATTTACACCATACCTAGATATGTTGTATAATGTCTTTCATGTATCTTATTTTAAAAATTATATAGTTGATCCTTTATATGTGTTGGATTATTATCCTTTGTAGGTTATAGATTTTGGGGTGGTCATGGTAGAATCAATCAAAGTAATTGACACTCACAAAATTTGTTTGTGTAATAGATAAGTGTCACATTCAAATGTCTTTTGGGACCAATAATCTAAGGATAGTGCTACTTGGGAGGACTATGATGAGTTTTACAAGCTATTTCCACTTTTGTTTACTTGATTTGATGTTTCATACTATGTTATTTTTTTGATGAATAATGTTTTTAATTCATAACTAGTGTTTGAATATGTGTCATCAAGACAATGACCAGCTTTAGGGAGGAAGGAAGACACATCCCAATTTATCACTAAGATAATTTACTTGATTATCTATGGATTATTATGGTTTTTAAATTGATTAGTTACTATTTAAATAAGCTATAAGTCATATGTTATTATGGGATAGTTGTATTTTTCTTTGATTACATGATTATATTGCTATGAGTTAGGTATATTTTTATATTATTTACATTTTGATAATGTGTATTATTTATTGCAACAATATTTTATGATATATATCATGATTTTATGGGCTAAATACCTTATTATCATGTGTTAGATGTAATAAAGATTCATCCCTCAGAGCATGACAGAGGGAGAGCATCATCAAAGAGGATGGAATAGATGGAGGTGTTGGGGGATGACAGAGGAATATTTAGAAACTATGCACACACCGTGATATATAGCACTCATTATATGCATTATTTGAATTATTATATTTAGTATATCTTAGATTTTATCTGCATTTAGATAAATGATTGTGTGTTAATTCAATTTAATGCTTGTGAGGATCTAATTTTGTGTGATCATATTATGGTTGTTATATGTATATTAAATGCATAATGTTACTTTTGATCATGTTGAGTTATCATATTCATGATTGTTAATATTAATGCCTTATGAGAAAGTAAATCTATATGCATAGTAAATATTTACTACTATCTATCGACTAGCTGGAATGTCTTTGTAAATTTTTTATAACATTAGATAGTTATCATATGATATTTGATAAATATCATTATACATATTAATTCCTTAATATAAAAAGATAACTAAAGACATTGGATAGTAATAAAAATGACTACGTTGTTATAATACCATTATTTTTGGTATAGTAGTTGTTTGAATTACATTATATTTAAAAGAATATCATTGAATTTATATTATTCACATTGTTATTGAAGTCATGATATTGATTATCTTTACTAAGTTATTACAAAGATTGCTTTATTATCCCAAGACTATCTTATGAACTAAACCTAGTCATTATCTGAATGGATAGTCAATGGTGATGTTCTAAGTGTTAGTTATCATTGACAAGAATATAAGTAGTATAATTTTGTGAAGTTGATACATGTGCATGTAACATTAATAAGACCATGAAAGAAATAAATGAATAAAATATTTATTAATGATTTTGGGAAGATTCAATAAAATTAGGTCTTCTTGTTGTGTCAAACTGGGGTTAAACTAATTAAATAGAGAGATTTGTGGCTAATGGTTTTTTACATGATGTAAATATGAGAACTATGAGATTCATGCTAATAGATGCCCATAAAACATGAATGAAGTATATGGAATAAATAAGGATAAGAGGAGACATGGTGAAGGGCATGAAAAGACATGGCATAGAGAAGAGAATAACCAATAAAAGAGAAAGAAGGGTGAGGACTATTCTAGTTCATACAATTTCATCTGGAAGCTATTATAAGGTTGGTCATGTATTTAATTATTACTTTAAAAACAAGAAATAATTATGTATGTAAATATGTCTTAGGGTTTTAGTAATTGATTTATATTTTATCATTAATACATATTTAGACCTATGGATGGCTCGTCTATCCATAAAACTAAATCTATATCCCTTAAATCCTTAGGGAATGCAAACAAATTCTGTGTGTGTAAACAGTATGGGTAAACAAATATACTTTGTTGTGATGGCAATATGCCTAAGTTAAAGGACTATAGGCTTTGGTAGATGGTTTTAATAAGTGTGAGGATTGGGTTTTTTTTATGAAACCCATATTATGTATATATTCTCAGTTAGGTTTATATTATAATTATGAGCATATATACTATACACAAGACTGTGTATACATTTTAAATTATCAAAGGTAAAATATAAAGTCTGAATTAGTATGATGAATAAATGAAATATTAGTGAAATTATGTATTGGCTCTTTATGAAATTATTAAAGGGATATAGTCCATAGAAATGAATTTTGTACATATGTTTATAAAAATTTAGAACATATATATATAGACTATGTACAATTATTTTTAAAATTGTGATGCCATATAAAAAGGACTGTGTATATTTGTCATTCAAAAAAATGAAAATATATAGTTATGAATTGTGTGCATATTTTTATGAATCCTTATATAACAAACTAATCCTGTGTAAATTAGTTTGAAGTTAAGACAAAGCAAATCCAAGAACGGAAATGGTGAATGGTTAAGTCCTATACCAAATTTGTATTCTTAGTAAATAAATCTATGCTATGTGAGGCAACAGTTATAATCATTTATTTATTCAATAGCAAATACCATTATTGGATATTATCATCTAATTGGATATCTATATTATTGGGTTTTAACATAAATATATATTATATAGATCATGAGACTAATATTTTGTTTACTTGGATTGGGCATTTGATTCAGACCCTTTTAGAAACTTGTAATAAATATTTAAGAGTATAAGTTTTTAATATGGGTAAAAGATGATAGAGTTAAACTTTGAATTATGATTAAATAATTGTTTAGGGAACTATGCATAGACTAATTTAAGGTTAAAATACTTATATAGATTGTGCTATGGTTTGATTGTTATACAATGAAATTTTGTTTATGCCAACTTGATTTATATGATACATGTGAAACTAAGGAAAAGTAAAATCTTGCAGTAAGTAAAAAGGATATAATTTAGGTTTGAGTGGTAGAATAATTATAGAAATATATTTTCAAAAAATTGGGATAAATTATATACAATTTAAAGTCCCAAGGTTGGGGAAACATGGTGATAGATCTGGAATTAATTTTATCATAATTGTATTATGACCTTAAAATGAAATAAGTAAACAAGAATAGGGTTTTTAGGAATATTAATATCCTATGATGGATCATGAATGTGTTGTATGAATAGGTAAATTAATATGATTTGATAAAATCATATGAAGTTCTTTCTAGAAAATATAAATGACCATTAGTTTAATACAAAATAATATTTATATACAATATTATATATGTGATTGAATACTTGTATGTAGTACATATTATGTATATATTTAATATGAACAAGTGCATATATATGAAATATATCTATATGAGGAACTTAGGTACTCATACACATATATAACATATATTTGTACATTGGGATGTGTGCCTATAATTATAGTTTTTATTAATTATTAAATTAAGTCATAGAATCCTAAGGGATAGGACACTATGATTATATGTATTGAGTCTCCTAAAAGTTCAAAAAGTTGTATAAATGAAAGATTATGTATCATGTGAGAAAAGACTTGTTTATGTATCTTATTATGGATAACTCTTTTTAATTGATAAATGTGTACATATAAATTAAGCTATAATATTTTTATTTTCCATAAATGTTACTACATTTGAATTACTTATGAAAAATGGAAACATGAAATATAAGTATAAGTTATACCCTATTGGTATAGATTATACTTGTTTATGTTTATTATTTATGTGATAAACAATATAGTTGAGATTCGTTGCATACATTAGATGCACTAAATGTATGTATTTTTTATTATTCCTATATTAAGCATGTTTTATGCATGATAATAAGAACTAAACTATATGAATCTAGTGGTTATATTTTATATTAACCAAATCTCACATTGTTGGTACTAAATAAGTAGTGAGACGGACTTCACTAGCTTAAATAACATCACCAATGCCATATGAAGCTAATTTAATCAAGTGGTGTGTATGATTTTTAATGATCTTAGAGATCATTAACTATTTGAAAACTTTGGAAAAATTAATGTTTAGTTAAACATTGTCATTTTATATAAATGATTTACATGTTTGTGAGATATCATGTTCGAATGTATTTTATTTTTGGTACACATCATGTATTAGATATCTTACTGCACATGGGTACTAGCTTATCTCTCTAGATTCTCACACCATCACTATCTACCCATCCATGAAGGGAGGGCCATTCCTTAATTGGGGGATTATGTAGGGGATCAATAGCTCATGTTTGGCATGAAAAATTTCTTAGATGATGTTCTCCCTCAGCATAGTGGTACTTATTTGGAGACTACACTTGAGATTACCATAGATACTAGAGTTTGTGAGACTCATGTTCCATGGAGCCTTGTATATTATATTGTATTTATTATTTAAACATTATTCATGATGGAAATGTAATTATTTGCTCATGTATATTGACAACAATGGATATATTATTGTAGCATCTATGGATTGAAATGTGTAATTACTTTTTATATGTAAATGTGTTTTGTTTCATATGATGCTAGTGATCAATAACTAATATATGTTACATGCTTATTTATGTTTAACATACTTAGTGTGTTTTAATAAGGTAACTAATTATATTCTTATGGGGAAATATCATTAAAGAATATGTGGAATTAATTTTTTAAAAAAATATTATGTTATTGTAGTAAATCCCAGTGGGGATGTTACAACTTGAGATAATTAATTTTCCTCTTTAGCTAAACATGTTGCCTCTCTATTACACTTGCTTATATCCCTAAAAATGGGGTGGCATATTATATTTATAAAGAGTGTTACACATATTTTAAAGATAATTGTACAGCTATTATACATCATTTTAGATAATTTTTTAGGCCCCCACCTCAAGATCCCTAGTAGCCCTTGCATAGACCACCCATGAAAAAGCAACAACCTACACTATGGCTAGAATGCCTCTTAGACCAAAACAAAAGATTCCCATTCCTTCTCTGCTAGAATATTGACTTCTTCACATATGTTAATATCATTAGGAAAATCCATGTCCTCCTCTTTCTAACAAATATAATTTTTATTTAAATCTTATTTTCATGGTAATCCTTGCATGACTCTTAAATAATGTAAAGGAGACCATACTTTGAGCTAGATATCAGTTATAACAAGACTTGATAAATGGTATTGATGATGTGTGCCATGATATTTTACATAATTTGTGAGAAAAAAATCATTGTTTCAGATCTTTCACTTCATATTTATTTACATGAATTGATCCCATATTATTATCTTTAGCATACATGGTGCTCATTGTATATATCTTTCTTGTACCATGATATTTAATTTCAACATATTATTTACTTTACATATTTTTGTCACACCTTTTAATTATTTATTTTTGTCCTTGAGCCTCTTTGGTATCTTCTTATTTCCCCCTTCTTTTGGTATGATTTATAGTCTGCCTTAGCTTCTCTAGTGGATCTTTGGTAGAACCTTTAGGTTTTATTTTTCAAAATTTTATTTCCCTCCTCTTTTGGGATGACTCACTGTCAGCCTTAGTTTCCATTTTTGATATTAATTATCACCTTTAGGTTTATTTTTCAAAATTTATAGCATCTTTTAACTAACCTTAGTTTCTTTATGATTATTTGGTATCTTTATGCATTCCCCTTATTTTCAGATGTTTTCTCTTATATGTGTTTGTGCTACACCCTTTGTAGGTTAGTATGACTTACATTTCCATGTACTTTGAAATCCCCTCTTTTACCTAGTAACATTTAAATAAAAACTTTCCATTCCTATGATCAGCTACTAGCATATTCTAATTATATCGTTTTTCTCACATGGATGGATTTCCCAAGATAACCATCTTTCCCTATCCTTTCACTTGAGGCACACTTCCATTAGTTTAGATAATGAGCTCCTTTTTACGGTGCAAGTCTAGGAGTCTTTATACATCTTGGTCTCTAGAGTTTCCTCTCTAGATTATAGGTGTAGGTTCTCCTATTTTAGACATATTTAAAACCCATTTTCATTAGTTATAAATTCATATGGAGGAGAAAAAAATTAAAAAATACAAAATATTTAAATCCATATCATAAGAAAATAAAATATTAAAATATAAATCATAAATTAAATTCAAATCACACCAAAAAATGTGATCTTCTTAGCACATCTCTTATTTTAGTTTAATGTTAAACTTCAAAAATGGCCTCATAATAGATTTGAGGTCCATAGGGGTGTGGTAGGCTATTATACTAGGGTAGGAGGTCTCATTATATCATTACTTATCTATTTACTATGTTCTAGTGCCACCTACTTTCTCACACAAGTATCAAATATTTAGGGTAAACTAATGGCTTTGTAAGGGGTCTTGAGGAGTGGGGAACACATTTTTTCAATTTAGGATCCATTTATTTTTTCATGATATAATCTACATATTTCACTTGTTATCACAAGCTTACACTTTATAGATGGGGATCTCTAGGTCCACGATGTTGATATCTCATAGTGTTATACACTATATTAAAGTGCCTCATATCTACTAAGGATTTTTACATCACCAATATTGTGTATTTCATCCTTTTATTTCCATAATATATTTCATGATGTGATTTTGATGGATATTTTTGCTAGCTGATCACATCCCTCTTCTTTACATTCTCATTTTGTATCTATTTTCTCTAGATTTTATATTATTTCTAGATGATCATGTCATAAATATTTATCCAAACATATTGGATAGCTAATGGGATAAATAAACTTTAATTAGGTCAACTAGGTTGACCTAGTTATGAATAGTGCACCAGAAAGTTTGAAACTACATCAATCTAGTTGATGTAGTTGAGATGGGATGGATAAAGGTTAGAACTACAATGATCTAGCCAACATTGTAGGAAAATATAGGTATTAACATAATTACAAGATACCAGATGGAAGGATATAGCTTAGGGAATAAAATATAGGAAAGATGGAATGGATATGGGAATGATTGATAAAAAATAATGTATCTCATAAACCACCATCAATTTGCCCACCCTTTTCCTAGTGCACCCTTTAAGGAATGTACTCAGAGAGATTGAAACTTAAAATGTTGTGACAAGAGAGAAATCATCAGTAAGTGATAAAGTTTGAAAATGTTATGTGTATGCATTGCCACACCTGAAGCTCATCATATGTCAATAGAGTGTAACATGAAATGGTGCTTTGGGAAAGAACATAGAAATGTAATAACCGAGCTAAAAAAATAAAGTAGAAATTAGAGAGTAAGTGAACGTAAATAAATTATAAATATGTAGCTTGACTTACCTTGTTTAAAATAATTTGTGTATATTATATGATGATAGGCACCTAGTGTGTGAAGTAGAAGGTGAAACTAAAATAAGAGAAAAATTCAAAGTTTTGTAAAAAAGTATTTTTTTAGTACTAAAAATTTATCTATCTTACTAGGGTTTATAGGCTTATTTTAGTTAATGAAAAGGACCTACATAAATAAATATACAAGTAAAATATCAAATTTATCAATAAATAACTAAAGAATGGATAATTTGAAAATTCTACTATAAAAGGCAAATTACTGTTCATTTTTGCATTTTTTATTTTAGAAACCAAAGATTTATGTATCCAACTCTAGAGAGTTAAGAAATGATGGCTTAGAAATGAGGAGGTGGAAAATTTAGTGGGTGCATCACAACTGTAACTAGTGAAGTACATGTATGGGGTACATTTAATTGTGAATTTTAGCATTTTGAATAAAAATGGACTAGATTAGGAAAAGTAGGTGTCAAGGAAAATTAGTGTAACATAATTGTACCCAAAAATCATAGGTTTAGGGTTAAAAATAGAATAAGACGTGTGTAGGAGACAAGAAGTAAAAAATTGGTCAACAGAATTTATTTTGGCATAGTGAAAAATCATTGCATAGTCTATTGGTCAGGATGATGTATTTAGAAATTGAGGATAATTAAAACTGGTCGATGCCATCAACATTTGCAAAATTATTTGAACCAATGTTGGTTGATTCTATGTAACATGGTTGACATATTTTAAAAATAGTAAAATGGTTGATGACATATGTTTTAGTTGATGGTTTTAGATATTATCCTAGTTGATGTAGTTAAACACATGATAGATGGCATAGTAAAATTTTAATAGATGGTTGATGGCATATATGTAGGTTGATATAATATAGGAAAACATTGATACATTAGGTCATGGTTGATATAGTATAAATTTATAAATGGATGATGTATTAATATACATAGCCAATATAGTCTACAAGATAAGGTAGTTGATGTCGTTAAGTACATGGAGAATATAACACTTAATTTGAAAGAAAATTTTATTTTATTGTTTTTATGTCTCTTTTATTTCATTTTTTTGGATATATCCCTAATTTTTGCTATACTTTTTGATATTTTAAGAGGAATTAGAGATTGTGGAGATAGTTGGATATTATATGGCTACCAAATTTACTGGAGTGATTCATTGAAGTTAATTGAGCATGCTTGATAGTGCTTATCTTTGGTGGTATTAAGGAGATGCAATAGATACCTCTTCTTGTATAGTTAGTCACCATGTTATTAGGAACATGGAAGAGACTAACTAATAACTTTCATTGGGTGAAGGATGGGGATACCATCAAGATGGGTATAACTTTGGAGGATGTTCATGCACTATTAGGTTTATCTGTTATGGGCACAAATGTGGTGTGAAACACCCCATATTTCTCAAATAAGAGGAATGTGTCATATTTTTGGGCTATAGGGTCTGAAAGGTATAATGATCAAGAGTTATAAATTAGTTTATTGGATGTGTGTGTGTGTGTGTGTGTGTGTGTGTGTGTGTGTGTGTGTGTGTGTGTGTGTGTGTGTGTGTGTGTGTATCAACTATTCCATATATTTGTAAGGAAATTATTAGATTTATGATAACTTGAATGATATGTCATAGTAGGATGACAATGTTTCATTGTATATTATAAAAGTATGCCAATCTATGTTAGATTATGGCACACTATATGATTTAGGTTTAGTTATTTAGGGGTAGCTAGTGCATGATTTATATAGTATTTTATTAAGATCCAATAGACTATGGGGCCTATTATTCTTGTAGGGAGATAGATTTATGAGTGTTTCAATATGTATATATCAATAGGGTTTCTAAATGACATGGATGAAACCCTTTCATTAGTGGAATTAATGAGTTCAAGATCACACTATGTGGTCTATTTCCCTTCTGTTAGTGTTGTAAATAATGCAACATGGGTAGATCACTCAACGATTGTATGTAAGAATTATAGATTCTTGGCCATCCACTATGTAAGCATAGGCATGAGTTATGACCATTTAAAAATATTTATGATAGATATATCCTCATCCATGTTAGCATGTGCTAGGTTAGTTTAGACTACCATATCTAACTACTCTATTTATGACTCTAACCTATTAAGCTCATCATGTAAGGGAACAATGTGGTGTGATAGGTGTAATGGAACTAGTTATAAAATTTCACAATCCTAACATAGTATGTGACATTAAAGTTAGAATGGAGGAGAGTAGTAGTAGGTAAAAGAAAAATAACTACCACCAATACACATGCAAAGGTATAGATAGAGGCAGGCTTAGCCACTGCGATAGTCATAGCCATAGTTGAGGTTAAAACAAGTGATCTTAAAAGAACCAACTTTTAGTAGGATGATAGTTTGATAGGTAGGTAGGATATCATGACACATGAATGCCATATAAACATGGAATTTAAGAGGATTTTTACCTCTTTAAAGATAGGACACCCAAGAAGTGTTATGAGGTCAAGTTGATGGTGCTATCGTGGGTGAGTAAAATGTGTTTATGTTGATTTATTAATCAGATAGATAAAGATATTTACTAGATCGATGAATGAGGTTTTAGATTACATATGATATATGATGTTATTTTTATTTTTATTTTATAGATTCTATAGAAGATGAGGCATAATGGATGACCTTGGTGGATATGTCTCACCATGACATTTTGGATGATGTGCTATTGCAACATGATACTACATAGTTGATTAATTCATTGGTGCCTTTAGCCTAGTATTATGGTGAGTGGTTTAGGTTTCTTAGGGAGGATACCCTAGAGATATGTATATTATCATATGGATCTCAAGCTATTGTACCACTATGAATTATCCAAATAGAGATGCAATCATGGTAAGTGCTAGCTTAGGAGAGATCTGCTCATTTGATTATAGTTCACATGGTATTGGGGTTATATGCCTAGGTGTCCAATCTACAATGGAAGGTGGATGATCTATGATAATAAAAATACTCTATACATTGGAATATATAAGAGTTAAATATCAAGCCTCTATAGGTAGTGTATCACATCCTCATGATGGAGTTTATCCTTAAAGTTATTTTTATACTTTATTTCATTATGTATCATGATGTATATAAAACTTTTGAGTCATAAATATATAAAGATTTGTGTTTCTATATGACTCATGGATGTATTTACTTTTGATTGATGTATTTACTTTCTAGAATGAAAGTAATATTGAAACACATCATAATCACATGTGATATAAAGGAAATACATCAATATGACTCATGTTGTCTATTGATGTATTTCCTTTCTAGCACATGTGATTATAATTTATTATGCTATTGGAAAAATTTTAATGTGTGATTTATTATTTTCAACCAAATTTGATTAATTGCATGGTTAAAAATAATGACAAATGAAAAAAATAAGTAAATAGAAAGTTTTAAATATAATCAATTAATTATAAAAATGAGTGTAAAGCATGTCGTAAAGGATGAGATATGTAAAAAATTATAAGTAAATAAAATAAAAAATGAAAAATTTCAATAGAATATGTAAATGATGAATGAAAAAAACCAAAATGATCCAGGTAACAATTTAGGTGACTGTTCCACCCCAATTGATGATGGAACGTCTAGGAACCATAACTTTTGCACCATAGCTCCAATTGAGCCACCGTTTAAACCGTTGGAAAGAAAAGAATGAGGGGAAAATGGTGAAATGGAATTGAGATATTATAAATGGATTTTGACCCTATAAAACCCAATAGAAGTGCCCCAAATTTCAATTTTAGTAGTCCAGTCTAAAAATAGTAAGTTTATAAAAATAGTAATTCCTAGAATTATGTATTGTTTTAAATCATGGAAGTCAAACTACTTAATCTCCCTCAAGATTGGTGACCTTCCACATCTTCCCCATACTTTAAAAATGTGTATAAATTAATATTTATCTTGAATTATAAAATATACATCTCTTCCCAGAGATAAACATATAGTTGTATTGCAATCTTGAGTAATAAAACATCTCTTCTCAGAGAATTCATTATTACTATGTTATTTTTGTGTTCTTGAAATATTTTTCAACCAAAATTTTTGAGTTTTAGATCATTGGTATCAGAGTGGTTTGTCTTGAGAGTGTATGTTCCTGAAGATGAGGTTAGGCTATAAGAAGCTTGGGTGGAAAACAATAGAGCTTCCAAACTATCCACCTATTCACTCTAAATGACTTCAAATGGTAGACAACATCAAGACATATGATCCTTTCCAGTAAATGGTGAATGAATCCCTCCAATGGTAACAAGCATAGATGCTATAACAATTTCCCCAAATTCTCCAATAACTCTCGATGGGAAATTCTAGCTTCTCATCTACACTTCCTGGCTCCTCATCCATGGAACATCATTTCAGTGCCCCAACACCCTTCAAGGTTCAGGTAAATTTTGATATTCCTATATTTGAAGGTAAAATCAATGTTGATGTAGTAGAGAATTGGTTGGATCAATTATCTTCCTCCTTCTTTGTAAATAAATTCACTGATGGAGAAAAGATCACTTTTGATCTTTTAAAAGCATCATTGCCCATAAAAAATTGGTGGGAAGTGTACAAAAAGAGGTTTAGTATAGATGCCATTGGACTTGAGGTGGAACCTACCTAGGATGATTTTGTGGAAGTGGTAGAATAAGAATACTATCCCATTGGAGCATATGATGATATGTACATACAGTGGCAACAATTTCACCAAGGTAAGGACCAATTTGTTCAAGATTACATAGACATTTTTCATTCTTTCTCTACAAGATTGGGAATCCAAGAAAGTGAGAAAAATAAGACTCTCAAATATCATGGTGGACTATAATAGTACATATGGGGGGAAATGGAACTCTTCAATTTTGAAACCCTCGATGAGGCATACAAGTTCATAGTGAAGATTGAGTAGAAGCATAATAGAAAGAATATGAAGAGTCAGCTCTCAAAATGGAAAAGTGATAAGGAAGGTAAAAACATGAGGCCAAAATTGGAAGCAAAAGGAGTTTCAAGATATGAAACCCTAGAAGGGGAAGGCTGGAAAATGGTGTGATTACCACAAAACTAGAACTCACTCCAAAGAAGAATGTTGAGCCATCAAATCACTACTTTCTAAGTCACAATACTTGACATCTACTACTTTTTATCATACACAACCTACAATCGAAGAGGATGAAGAAGAGATTGTAGATGATAAGCCCAACACCATCATCACTTCATCACAAACCCATGAGGAAAGGCTAGATGACAAGGAAAGATTATTCCACTCCACATTATGGGTAAAATGTAAGCCTCTACATTTCATTCTTAATAGTGGGAGTCAAAAGAATCTAATCTCTTCTAAAGTTATGAAAAGTATAAATATATCCATGAAGCCTCACCCAAAGCCATATAGTATTGGATGGTTGAGCCTAAGGAGAGACCTCTGTGTCACCCATCAGTATCTTCTTTCATATGTAATAAAACCTTTCCAAAATGAAGTCTTATGTGATGTGGCCAATCTAGATGTTTTTGATGTACTCCTTGGTCAGCCATTCATGTATGATCGATATGGCATCTATGAGTCATGAACCCAAAGAATCACCCTCACTCTTGGAACACAGTGTTGTAGGGTACCAGAGGTACCACCTCCCACATCTATCTCCCTGATCAGTGCCAAATAATGTAAGAGATTAGTGGAAAAGACAAAGTAATTTATTCTCATGGTGGTCAAACCACATAAATCTAAGAAGGTTGATATTTTAGTCCTGACTACATAATCAACACAACAATAGAAGTAGATGGGACAAATCATAAGAGAATATGATGACTTATTCAAGTCACCCACAAGAGTTCCACTACATTTCTAGGTAAAACATTCTATTGATTTGATTTGGGGATCACCTTTGCCTAATAGTCCTATGTATCACATATCAGTTTTGGAGAATGATGAGATAAAAATATAGATTCAAGAATTAATCCAAAAGGGTCACATCAGGCCAAGATCTTCACCTTGTGGTAACCCAATTGTCCTGGCACCAAATAAAGATGGAACATGGAGGCTTTGCAAAGTTATTCACCAAAATTGATCTCAAATCTGGCTATCACCAAATTCCCATTGATCCCACCGATGTCTAGAAGACTACATTCAAATGTAAGGAGGGGATCTTCAAATAGTTGGTTATGCCTTTTGGCTTAACTAACACACCTAAAACCTTCATGATGATGATGGATGACATCTTACAACCCTTCACCAACTCATTCATGGTTATCTACCTAGATGACATACTCATCTATAGCAGAACATGGGAGGAACATCTGCAACATGTTCATAAGGTGCTTCAAGCTCTTTGAGAGCACAAGTTGTATGCAAATCTTGACAAATGCATGTTTAAGATGACAATAATTAAATACCTTAGGTATGTTGTGAATGAGGAAGGGGTCCATGTTGACCTAAAAAACATTTGGGTTATTCAAGAATGGCCTACACCAAGGACCCTCATAGAACTTTGTAGCTTTTTGGGTCTTGAAAATTTCTATCATAGGTTTGTTCTTGGATTTTCACATGTTGTTTGGTCACTAACCCAAGTGACTAAAGGAGGAGTTAAAGATAAATTTTAGTGGGGTGAAATACAAAAAAGGGTATTTGAAAATTAGATGAATAGACTTTTCTCAACACCTATTCTTGCCTTGCCAGATTTGTATCAACCTTTTGAGTTGATGACAGATGCATCTAAATATGCCATGGGGGCTGTCATCATGCAACATGGCCATCCTATTACATATCATAGTGAAAATTTCACTAATAGAGTAAGGAAATATATGACATATGATAAGTATCTCTATGCCATTATGCAAGCCTACAAATAATGAAAAAACTACATCTTGGGGAAAGAGGCGGTCATCCACACTAACCATAGACCATTAGAATTCATCTAGGCATAGAACAAACTATGAAATGAGAGGCACCAAAAGTGTGCCACATATATTTAGAAATTCTATCTAATAATCAAACATAAAAAGGGGAGCTCAAATACGGCTATAGATTTTTTGACCTGCTCACCAATTACTGCACTCATAATAGTTCTTGATCTATATATACATGAGACTACCACTTGGGGTGCTCTGTATGAAGTAGATCCTACCTTTGCTGATACATATCAGGTTCTTCAAAAAGGTAAACATGTTTATAATTTCTATTTGCAAGATAATGTCCTCTGTCATATGGGGCACATCTGTGTTCTAGCTGCAGAGCAATAGAAGATGATATGGGAAGCACATTTCAGTAGAATATCTGGATACTTTGGTGTAGAAAATACATTGGCAGTTATTCAAAAACATTTCTACTATCCCCATATGCAAAAGGATGTGGAAAGGTATCTCAAATCTTGCACCCCATGTGTGATATCCAAGCTAAAAAATAAGAAGCAAGGATTATACACACCATTTCCAAAACTAACCAGGTCTTGGGAATCTATCTCAATGGATTTTCTCTCAAGTTTACCCACTTCAAAACATGGCAAGGACTATTTTTTTGTTGTAGTTAATCATTTTTAAAAAATGTCTATCATGATTTCTTGTAAGAAAAATATATCTACTGAAGAAATTGCTCAACTATATTTTAGTCATGTATGGATCCATTTTGGTCTCCCCAAGTCCATTGTCTCATATCAAGATAGTAGGTTCTAGAGCATCTTTTGGTCCACTCTATGGAAGGTGATGGATACCATGTTGATGAAGTCCATAGCCTTCCATCCATAGACTGATGTTCAGATAGAGGTGGTGAACCACTTGATTGTTCACATGATTTGGATGTATCACTCCAAACATCCATGCACATAGGATGAGGGGCTTATTTTCATACAATATGGATATAATCGGGCCTTACATAGCTTGAACAAACACAGTCCATTCCAATTATGCTTCGAATTCCAACCCATAACACCAATTGATATAGCCATTCCATTCTCCACCATGGAATACACACCTCATGGAAGATCTGAGGTAGCAAAAGCAACAAAGTTCATTGAATAGATGCAACACATCCAACAACAAGTTCATGTCATCTTGGAGAAGATAAATTAGAAGTATAAGCAACACTATGACAAACATAGGATTACACACCATTTTGCTATGTATGACAAGGTTTGGTTTTGGCTTCAAAAGGAATGAATTTCATGTCCACATAAAAAAATTTGGCCTCTATGATATGGTCTCTACACTATCACCATAAAATTTGAAGAAAATGCTTTTGAGTTGAACCTACCAACCTACCTTGGTCTGCATCCAATATTCAATGTGGAGCTCCTCAAACCATTTGATCTACCTCTATTGGACACTTAATTCATAATAGAACAACTAGACATTGAGAAGATTGATCCATAGAGTTTTTATCTAGTGGAGGAGGATCAGATTATGGGCACCTAGATGAAGACAACAAGAAGATGCTCTATTCCACTTTATTAGGTGGTTAAAAGGGGCCAGCTTAGCCACTAAGGTGAGTGGCTCATACAGAATCAAATCAAGACACAACTAACACACCTAATGAGTAACATTGATGAAATGGGGACCATTTATTATCAAGGAGAGAGGAATGATCTAGGCAACAATTTAGGGGACAATTCGGGTGATGGTTCCACCCTAATTGATGATGGAACTTCTGGGAGCCATAACTTTTGCACCGTAGCTCCAATTGACTCACCGTTTGAATCATTGAAAATATAAGAATGAGGAGAACGTGGTGAAATGGAATTTATATTTTATTTATGGATTTTCACCCTCAAAAATTCAATGGAAGTGCCCAAAATTTCAATTTTAGTAGTGTAGTCTAAAAATAGTAAGTTTCTAAAAATAATAATTCCTCGAATTCTGTATTGTTTTAAATCATGAAAATCAAACCACTTGATCTACCTAAATATTGGTGACCTTCCACATCCTCCCACTAATTTAAAAATGTGTATAAATTAATATGTAACCCAAAATGGAAAGCAGACATCTCTTTCTAGAGATAAACATATAGTTGTATTACGATCTTGAGTAATAAAACACACCTTCTTAGAGAATTCATTGTTACTGTGTTATTTATTTTTGTGTTCTTGAAATATTTGTCAACCAAAACTTATGAGTTTTAGATCACAAAAAAAATGAGAAATAAGTAAATTAAAATATAGATAATCTCAAAATAAATAATTTAGATTTAATGTTTGTGTTAGCATGTGATAGAATAAAGTATGAATATTAAATGACATGTCAATACTGGTGATAATATGGTATGAAAATATAACTATCAAAAAATCCTAGTATTATCTAAGTTATTATAATACAACTCTAAAAATAATTCAAGAGGCTTGACAAGGTGGGTGTTTTTTAGGAAAGCCTAGTCCTATCCAAGGTCTTATACTAAAACTAAAAAAAAGGAAAACCAAAAGGTTTAATTAAAAAGTGTGATCAAGGATGTGATCAACTAGAAGAAATTTCATCAATGTGAATATCATGATTAATAAAAAATGAAGAAAGAGAGTGAAGTGCTACAAATGTGATATAAAAATCCTTAGTAATGATAAGACACACTAAACAAGTATGTCAATGTTAACAATTATCAACATCAAGGACATATGACACTCTAAATAGTGAATGCAAAGATCAGGATAACAAATGAAGTACATATATCACCCATGAAGGTTATATGTAGGAAAATTACAATGGATCTATGTTCCTAAAACATGTTACCCATTCATCAAGACCCCTTATAGAGCCATTGATCTAATGTGAAAATTGGATACTTGTGTAAGAAAGTAGGTGGAACTATATGATAAAATGAGACCTCCTATCATAGTATACTATATTTAGATACCCCAATGGACCTTGGATTTATTATGATGTCAATTATGTATTTTTAAATTCAAATAGAATATGAGATATGCCAAGAGATCACGTCTTGTAATGTGATTTGACATTTAATATTATAATTAATTTTTTATCATTTTATTTTATTTCATTTATAATATGGATTTTTTTGTTCCACATCCATATAGATTTGGATAACCAATCATGAGTGACATAAGTGAAAAACACAAGAGGTCTTATGCTTGATAACTAGAGAAGAGTACCAAAATAACATGGTATCAAAAAAATCCTAGACTTTCCCACAAGTAAGTGTGAAATCTCAAAATTGACCTATGTATGCTTCAAATGAAGGGAAGTAGAAGGGGAGATGGGGATCATAGAAGATCAGTTCATGTAATAAGTTATAAATGATGGGTATACTTGTATCTTATTACAAGGATGTAAGGTAGTGTAATATAAAATGGCATGGGCTATATTCAATATATCCAATTCACTTAGAGGCTATACTCTATTACTAAAGAGCTAGAACAAGTCCCTATAGTGATCATATGAAAAAGAGGGAAAATAAATAAATGAAAGTGAAGCATGATAAAGATGACCCAAATGTGTTACCAAAATTCTCATGTTTAAAATAAATATAGTAATCATAATGAAATAAATTATAATATAAAAATGATGTCATAGATGTAAAGTAAATATGAAAAAGTAAAGTGTTGAAAATAAAAACATGATATAAATGAGATATAAACCACAAGGCATCACTAATGCTCATAATGAAATGTACATATAAAATCTAATCATAAGATAATGTGTAGAATAATATGATATGTCACACATAGATGTGCTCATAGATGTTGATAGATATCATGACATATATAATAAAAAACATCTAATAAGTCCTGATCTAATTAACATCTAAATCTGATCATGATCTCATTTATATTTGTAGAGGATTATATGAGGAGTTCCTAAGGTAGAAGATATATGGAGAAAGTATGAAAATGAGAAGAATATAGAGGTAGATGTGGTGCCTCCTATGAGGTATAATCAATACGAGTAATATGCATTGGGGTATGGCTGATATCCTTTGATTTATGAGAATGTGTGGGTTTAGGATAAGGCCAAGCCTTCATTTGAGAATGATTTTGATGATTTTTCTATGAAGGCAAAGGTGTAGGTCATGGAAAATCATGGAAATGTTGTTAGAGTACACTGCATCTATTTATATGATTTGTGCTATAATCATTCTCATTCCATAGGTAATAGACTTACCCATGTTTGGGAATACATTCTAGAGATTTATTATGAGGTGGTAAGCTCTTATCATTATAAGATTGTATTATTTGAGGGTGAATCATATAAATGTACTATCAAAGTTGTCAGTAGTATGTCAAAGTATGTGTAATCATGCCATTAAATAAGTGTGTTTTGGAGTTACTTAGTGAGGAGATATATAATTTGTGGTAGGAATAGAGATTTATGTTTGATATTGTGTTAAGAATTTCTAGTATGCTTGACAATCTTTATCCCAATAACCAACTATCTTATGAATTTTATAAAATGGCTCACATGCCCATAGTCTAGGATGAGAATCATTTTTTTTCATGGGTAAAACCTTATCAAGTAAATCATTATGATCCATGAATCTACGAGTAGGATATATAGCTATAAGATATAGCCTTAATGTAGGTTATCCTTCATCTCTAGGGGAAGGTTTCTCCAAGGATCATAAAATATATCAAATCGGTAAGGTCTCATCATGATGTGATCAAGGAACATACTCTAAAGAGGATTAGAGGTGACTAAACTAGAATGGATATAAGTTGGTACCTTTTCCATCTTAGACCTATGAACATCTATAGAAGAATAAATAATTTCATATGTAGTATAAGGATAATGGACTACATCTACCAAGTATATGTTATGTGCCTATAAAGTTATAATTATGAGAATGTTGTAAATAAGTTTGATAATAAATGATTTTTGCATCCTTGGATTGAGCATAGATAAATAAGAATAGGTCATCTAAGGAATATCCATCATCATAATCAAGTGTATGAATATTGATGTAGAATACATAAATTATTCTATATATTTAATAAGAATGAGGTTTTGATTTTTTAGGCCTAATCATTGAGTTGGAATTTTGTTAATCAATTACAGGCAATAATTTTGGCCCCAAATAAGGGGTAAGTGAGAAATAATTATATGAGGGAGATCCAATGTTTTGATCTTAACACTGATCTCATCAAGATCATCATCATTAAAATCTAATCAACTAGGAGGCATGTTTCCCATAAGTTTGGGGTGTCCATCATAAGCGTCATTAAAATTTATGGGATAGTTAAATCCATGATATTTACAAAAATGGATGTTAAGGAAAGGTTCAAGGGTAGGTATTTAAAACAACCATGATATTAGAATTATTTAAAATTAGAAGGAATAGTGTCTCTTAAAATATTTTATATAACACCATTATGGGTAAATTTGACACACTTACATCTAATTGAATAAATATATTGCATGTGATGTGTCCAAGGGAATCAATGTAAAATGTTATAGGACAATAGAAAATTAAAAATTGTGACCTTAACTCAATTTGTGATTGGGATACAAACACAACCAAGGGGAGGAATTTTTATTTGATCATAGTCTTGGCATGTACTTTGGGTAGATTGAAGATTGCATTCAAATTATCCAAGAGTCTTAATGAATTTGAGGGAGGTAACATGAGTTATTGACCCTTAATCAATTAAGGCACACTTGACTTAAATATCGCCCATTTGGACACTAATGATTAAAATAGGATCATCCACATGAAGTAATATTTTGTTGGGAATCATAGAAGCTATAGTAAATTTAAGTGATAGAGGAGCATATAAGGTTTCATCAACTTGTATGGAATTTTAATCACACTACTAGAGAATACTATCCTAAAACTGAGACAAAGTGACTTCTTCCCATATAGATCGAGCTTTTGGGATATACATTTCAAATTAAAATTTTCATTAAATGATTAGAATGATGAGAATAAGTCCTCATGAGTTAAATAAAATGAATTTGAGAAGGAAGATGATAAATTTATATGATGGGATCCCACTCATCATATCTTGAGGGTATAAAACTAGACTGTGATAAAGATGTGTAATATTGAAGTAATTTAGATAATGGATACGCTAAAGTATATTTAAATAGAGATGAATTTTGTTTTTTAATTTTTCCTAATGGATTTTGACCAGGTGGATCAAATGACATTAATTTATTCAATTTAGTTTACTAAACATGAGGATAAAAAAATGCCTATATCAAGTTGGTCAATGTAGTAGCAATATGAAAATTGGTAAAAATATATAGCATTGAGTTAATTGATATAGTTTGTTTGGATCTCAAAAAAATAGATTGAATCAAATAAATTGATGCAATTTTTTTAATTTTAACTGATGGTATCAATATGGTTGATGTAATAATAATATAAGGTTAAAGTATAAAAAATTGTATTAGGTTGGCCAATATATTTGAGGAATTATTGGCAATCTGGATTAAAGTGATCTATATAGTTTGAATTGTTGGAAGTATCAATGAATATGTAAAGTTGACTGATGTAGTTACAAGAGATGATCTGGTATTGACTTTAGTATACTTGATATATGTTGGGTGTGAAGCCCTATTCATAGTCACTATTGATGGACACTATTCACAATCACTATTCTTGGTTACATGGCATGTGGGTAATGTGTCATGAAGATTATGTGGCATGTGGTATGTAGGTAATTCATGACAGTATGGTTTATAGGTGATGAAAATGATATGACATGCTAGTGATGTATTAAAAAGGTGACATGTCATAGGCCCATGAAGGGGTCTTTGATTTGATTAGGATGATGTGATAGGTGTGGGGTGTAACACTCCACTAGAGGACATGGGTTTTATCCTTGGTGAGTCACATGGGTTTATCATGTGGTTAAAATGGTCAAGGGTCATGTATTGGTCTAATTTATAAAAGGACCCATGATTCACATGTGTGAGAAAGTCAAAAGGTGATTGTAACATATTTTGGACTTGTGTGTGCATATGGATGAGTAATAAAAGAAAAACCTTATTGTTTATTGCCTTCACATGTGTGAGTGGGGAACAATTCTAAGAGTCACATGGGGGCTTGGATATTTTATAAATTGGAGCATCCACTTTGTTGACCCTTAGATATGAAGACAAGATGAACACTATTGGTGTATAGACTCACTTTTGGAAGTGGAGCATAGGTTTTGGAGCCACATGGAGGTGGCCCATGATCTTTTCTAAAGGTGGATCTATTTTTTTAGACTTGTACGCATGGAGATAAACTTGTTAATGATCATTGTCACTCCACATGGAGTGTTGTAATTTTTTTGGGCCACCCATGTTGATTCTCTCTCTCCATCTCTTCTCTCTCATTGTAAAATGCTATAAAACATTACATCTTATATTTTTTTTATCTTGTATGGATCACTCTTGGATATTTGAAAGTTTGAGCTTGCATGCTAGGATGTTGGATCTTGAAAGGATTGTAAGCATATCACACCTAGATGCTTGGATTATAAGCATCATGCATTATTAGTGGTTATATATTGTAAGGCTTGGTTGTTAGCAAGGTTCACCTAGATGGTTTTATGTAAGCATGGATATCCTTGAGGCTAGAGGCTAGAGCTTGGATGGCTATGTTAGTTTGGCTCACCTAGTTGGAGACTTGGAGCTTGGAAGCTTGTTAGCTCAACTCATGAAGATGGAATTTGATGATTTGGATCTCACTTTGGATGCTATAGTATGAGCATTAGATGGATTTGCATGTTATATCTTGGAGGTTAGAGCTTGGAAGGCTTGGTTGTAAGTTTAGATCACCTAAGTGCTTAGTTTTTAGTAGTGGAAAGGAGTTGTTGAGAGGATATTATTTTAAGGGAGGATTTATCGATGAAATATGAAGTTTGGAAGCTACCATTGCCTTGTAATTTTTCCCTTAATTTTTTTGCAAGAGTTTCCATGTATATCTTGTGTAATTTATTCTCTCTTGTTGTGTTATTTTTATAGATTGTTTTTATTTTTGAATTAATTATTGCACATGTTTTAGGATTATGTTTTGTTTCCTAAAAATTGGTATTAGATCTAGGCTTTATTTTTTGGTACCGAAGCCATACATGTGTTGATCCTAAAAAGTGGTATCAGATCCATGGTTGTTGGCTATTTTATGCAAGTGAGAGATTTAAGTGGAAATACAAAGATACAAACAAAAAAATAATTTTTTTATGGTAGGTATTAATTTTTATGAGAGATATAGATGGAGAATGGAGGAAAACCTAAATAAGCTTTACCAGATGGATTAACACCAACATAGTGTTCCTGATGTAGAATTAACTATATATATTATGGTGGACAAAGTTTATATCCATTGGTATTTATGGAGGGTGATGAAAAAACATGTACCTTTTTTTGATTTCTTGGATGGTGAAGGGGTATAAGTTATGGGATCCTAATACCATAATGTGCTAGCTAAGGTGTTACAAAATCCATGGAAAGGAGGAGGTAAAACAAAACCTAAAATTGTACCTATTAAAGTAGTTCGGGATGATGGAGAAGATAAAGTGATACCTGAGGTTCCTATAAGGATAAGGTTGGTGTTGAATAAATCCAAAACTTAGAGATGTATTGAGTGAAATGTTCAATGGTTATGGTGTAGTAAAAGTGAGTAGTCAAGATGGTTGTAGTGTTTCTAATGTGAGTAGTCAGGTAGATTGATGCATGGAGTAACTATACATATGAGTTGGTTTGACATGTGGTAGATTAGAATGCAGTCTAATTTTAGACTCAAAAAATTAGTAGTTTTAGTGATGCACTAAGTAGCATGATGACTTCCCTAGGACTGTTGATAGGTGCCATGTTGAGCATTGTGGGTAATGGTTTACTATGTGTATAAGTTAGGTGTTGATTTATATAGGTTCTCTCTCCTATTGTTAACTACTATTAGAGTGTAGTGTGAACTTATTTTTATTCATGGTTAGAGAGATATTTTCCTACATGGTGATCTCTAAAGAAGAGATGGAGTAGCTAGAGGGCTATGTGGATGAGGCAAAGAGTTGTTAGTTTACATATTGCATACTATATGGGTTGAAGTAGACATGCAAATGGAGTACATGATACCTTCATGTCAAGCCAAGGTTTTTGCATATATTACTACTATGGATTAATTTCATGTTGGTTAAATTCCCCAACATGATGAATATCAATGGTGTGATGGTTCAGGTGACTAGGATGAGTTTAAGGATCAAACTAAGGATGGACATGCACATAGCCATGAAATAAAGGAAGAAAATATCCCTATTATAATTTTTTGGAGTTATCTTCTAGAGTGTCCTAGAATAGATGAGTAGACATGGTTATCTTATGTATTATAATCATCAGGAGTAGGTAGCCTCATGTATGCCATGGGGTACACTAGACTAGATACTTTTAGGAAGTGGAAGTAGCAAGTGGTTCATGGTGGAATCCTAGATGGAGGATAGGTCTATGGTGAAGTGGGAGTCACTTCAGATGCTATAAATCTATTATGGAAGAGTAAATGTTGACAAATTAGGTTAGGTAGATAAGTTTTAGTTTTGAAGAAACTTTTATTGGGCTTGTTGTGTGGGTAGTAGTGGGGATGGATGGAAACTAGATGGAAGAATACAAAAGTGTGGTAAATTTTGATTATATTAACTTCAAGTGGAAGATTATTAGATATAAAGCCAATATTCACATTCATTATTCATATTCACTATTTATGGTGACATAGCATGTGGGTGATGTGGTTGCAAATGTTGTGGCATGTGGTATACATGTATTACATGGTGGTGTGGTTTACAAGTGATGTAGATGATATGTAATGCTATTTATGTGGCATTCAAGTGATGTGGTAGGAAGGTGATGTGGTGTAGGCCTATAAAAGGTCCTTTAATGTGATCATGATGATGTGATAGGTGTGGGGCATAACCCTCCACTAGAGGACATGGTTTTTGTCCTTAGTGAGTCACATGGGTTTGTTAGGTGGTGAAAATGGTAAAGGGTCATGTATGAATTAAATTTTTAAATGGACCCATGATTCACATGTGTGATAAATTCAAAATGTGATTGCAATACCTATTGGACTTGTGTGTGCACATGGATGAAAAAAATGAGAAAAACACTATTATTTATTTCCATCACATGTGTGAGTGGGGCACAATTATAGGATTCACATGGGGTGGATTGTATCTTATTTAAAGTGGAGAATCCACTTTGTTGACCCTTGGAGATGAAGACAAGATGAACACTAATGGTGTTTGGACTCACTTGTGGAAGTGGGGCATAGGTTTTAAAACCACATGCCCCATGATCTCATCTAAAGGTGGATCTACCTTTGTGGACTTTTTCACATAGAGACAAACTTGTTGATGATAATTATTCATCCCACATGGAGTGTGTAATTTTTTTTGGTCTACCCATGTTGATTCTCTCTCTCCCTCTCTTCTCTCTCATTGTAAAATGCTATAAAACATTTAGTTCTCCTTGTATTTGGTTATCCTTTGATGGATCATTGTGGATATTTACAAGCATTATCTTTCATTTTAGGAGGTTTGAATTTGGAAGGCTTATAATCTTAGCTCACCTAGATGCTTGAGTTGTAGGCATCATGCATTCTTAGTGGTTAGAGCTTGTAAGGCTTGGTTGTTAGTAAGGTTCACCTAGATGGCTGTATGTAAGCATGGATATCATTGGGGTTAGAGGTTATAACCTAGAAGGACATGTTAGATTGGCTCACCTAGCTGGATTGTTATCTCATATAATGGAGATAGAGGTCGATTCTTTGTGTATGTAATGGAAAATTCAATTTATCTATAAATCAATCGTAACTTCAAGAAGATAAATCCTACTTATACTTCTGATTATGGATAAATTAAATACTCAGGGTCATAAATAAGATGGATGTGCTAGGCCTATATAAGGCATCTCTTAACACAATAAATTAACTATGGAGTGTTCCAAAGCCTCTAGTTAAGCAAAAATATGCAATAAACTTAATTAGGTCCTACGTTTTCATGTTCACTAAACTAATAACAAGTAAAGTCTAATCTAGTGCTCACCAAAGGTTATGGTATAAAGTGGGGGTAATAAAAATAAAAATTAAACATGCATATATGCTCAACCCAATGTATACATAATCCCAATGAATGGGAGAGACTTACAAATTTATATCTATCTACTCTTACAAAGGAAGAACAAAAGTTAGGAATACTTACCTTTGAAGACAAAACTTGATGAGCCTTAATCTCTCCCTTGGCCAAAGTGATTCACAAGAGGTTGTTGTGGTATGTAAATATGATAAGGATAAATTAGATTTAGGATTCACAACCTATCAATACATCCAAAAGACTTCTCCACAAGATAAGATATGTATCTCTAAAGAAATTATGAAACCCTAAGCTATGTTTCTCAAGTAGAATTGTGGATAAGTAGATGTGAAATATATAAATCTTCTTATATTCTCAAATAAATGATGAAATGGATGTGTTTATATATCTGGATATAACCCTAGTCCTTTCTTAAATTTTAAGCCAACAAGGTGGACCCAATCAACCTTATATCATTATTGACAAAAATAAATTAGGTCTCAGTCTATGTTAGCCAGGGGATGACCTAGACCCTAAATAAGTTTTATCAATTATATTACAAGGTCGATGGGGCCAAAAATGTCATGTAAACCATAAGAAATTATTTAAGGATAGGGAAGGGATAATGAAGGTGGAAAATGACTAGAGGAGGGTACGAAAGAGGAGGCAAATCTTAGGGAAATATTTTTAGGAGATGGGTGTGTATATACTAAGTGTTAGTAAGGGAAAAAAATCTTGTGAAGCACCAAAAATCTACCTATCCATTTCTCAATACACCCATTAAGGCATTCACTTAGAGATATTGAGATTTGATGAGTTCTTGCAAGATAGAAAACATTAATAATTGATAAAGTTTGAAAATATTATGTGTATACATATGCCCTACTCAAACCTTATCATGAGTCACGTAGGTACAACATAGGATGGTGTTTTAGGGAAAGAACATAGAAACACATAACACTGAAGCTAAAAAAATGGAAATAAGGGAAAAATAAGATAAGTGAAATGATAGAAGTGAAAAACACCTACCTTTACTTACCTTAGTGTTGTAGATAAAGAAGGACATATAAGAAATGTGAATGTGTCCAATGTAGGGAACATTAGGTGAACCTATAGAGATTAGCAAAAAAGAGCAAAAAATTGAAATTTTAACAACATAGATATATAGTAGTTGTAAATTTTATCTACGTTGTGAAGATTCTAGAATATTTTATAGTTTGGAAAAAGAGATAGTAGAAACAAAGATATGGTCAAAATATAAAATCTAACAGTAAATATTTAAGAGGTAAATAATTTTGAATAGTAAATATAAATAGGTTGAAAATAATTCATTTATCATTTTTAATATTATTAAAAAATACATCTCTGAGAGACCTAGCTATAGACTAGAGAGCCATCATGGTGAGGAGATGACAACTGAGAAGGGAGGATGTATAAAAACCATAGTGAGTGTAGCACATGTAAGAAATTAGAAAATTTGAATTATTAAATATTTTTATTTAAAATTGACATAAATATATAAAATTAACTGGTAGGGAAAATCTAGGCATTGAAATGAACCCTAGGATTTTTTAGATAAACTAGGGGTAAAATGGGGTCTTGTGTAGGAAAGCATCAAACCAATAAATACCAAAGGCATTTATGGTAAATGGTAAAAAAGTCATTATTGTGGATGAATAGAGTTTACCTGGTCAACTTAGTCCTTAAGGTGAGGGAGAGTGATAATGTTGACTACATAGAAGTGAGCCAATTAAGTTTGATAATAGGGGGTCGATTGCATAGCAGTGGGCTGACTTAGTCTGGTTTGAAATGGTTATTGTAGTATTGCTAACAGAGGTTGATTGTGTATAACAAGGTCAATATAGCATTATAAGGCAAGAAGGTGGCTAATCTAGTATTGGATAGGCAGATTAAGTAGGAATTTAATAGGGATGATCTAGTATCCCAAATAACGTATAGGGTTGATTTAGTATTAAATAGGCCAATTCTATATAAAATTGAAAAATTAAATCAAACCAGCTGAGTTTTGTGAAATTATAATAATGTATTTTTATTATTATTGACAATGATATTTGATACATATTTTTTTGTTTTATATTTTTTAGAGACACCATAGGTATTGGTGATTGATATATGCATCATGGCTATCGAATCTACTGGAGTGATTGACGAATGTGGATAGAAAGCGGCTAGTTGTACTATGCTTTGTAGGTACTATGGAGATGAGGTGCATCCCACTAACTGTTGATCTCATTTTCATTTTTGTGGTCTCCAATTTTGAGTTATTTTAGTTATTATAAGTCAAATAGAATGTTTTTTTAGTGGTTAGAGTCCTTAGGTAGTCTTAAAATTCAAATTTGAGTCTATATAGTTTTTTCTCACTGATTTCCTTATTTGAAATTTCAAACTTCTTGTCTTATTATGGAATTATAAATCATGTCTAAAGAGGTCTCAATGTTGTAATTGTATTGGGATATAGCTATGGAAGGTGATCAAGGTTACCCATACATACATGGATCATACATTGATCCATTTTTTTAGTCATTTGAGTGGTTAGGTAGTTAACACTCTCCCTAATGTCCAAGAGGGAGTTGAAAGTTAGTTAGATTAGTTTTGAGGAATATAAGGATTGTAAATGAATGTTATAGGTATATTTATGGGGGTCCATTTAATTTTTTAAGGAGTCCAAAATATAAGAAATTAAATGACTCCTCATTTTGATGTCTATTCCATGACAAACCTTATTTATTTGTATATAAATCATTAAATGACTGTGAAATTTAGAACACTAATAAATAAATCAACAAAGACAACTATTGTGAATATTATATTTTGTTTTTTTAGTGTAATACATTCTTGTTAAGTTTTATAGATGTGTTTCAGTGCTTTGCTACCATATTATTTTGTGATAAGGCCTATATGAACTCTGTAGACATGTGTTCTTACATTCTATGTTATAAGGACTATGTGTATGAGGTGAGAAAGGACAAATAATGTTGAATGTGGATTGTATTTTACAAATATCAGTGAACTATATGGATGGTAGTGGAATGGATGTCAATTCCAAGAAATATTGAGTTGATATTTTTCTTGATTGACTTCTAACGATTGGTACCCTATGTCTTTGTATCCTTTGATCAAGATAAGAAACTGAGTATGCTCAAACAGTGATAAATATTATGTGGAAGTTTTTGAGTTTTCATATATTCAAGGGTAAGCATCTTACTCAGTGTTGTTTTCATTTTTTACATGATAATAAGTAAAAATTTATACCTAACCCCTAAAAGTGATACATAAAATTGAGCACAATCAGATTCCATTAGCATATGAATAGCCAATAGATCACTTTGTAATCATCTACAATTATTTATACGTGTGTGGGAGGTGTATATAAATCCAATCCATCTATTATAGTGGTATGAAGCTCTTTCAATATTTTCACATGCAAATTTAATCCTTCTCAGGTGTCTACAGATAGGTCCAACCTTGTTCTAGGGTTTTGACATAAAAATGGGTATTTAAAGTGAATAAATTAACCAAAAGTCCTAATTTTTGGTCAATAGTTAAAAAACATTATTTTATAAGATATTTGGGAAGTTTGGAGTCTGTATAGACCTTGGTGTGTGGTGTGGAAGCAATTGTGTGTTGAAAGGGAAAACAGAGGCCTAATAAGCCTAAACAATGAACCTAATGAACCTAGAAAAGTGGTCTAATAGATAAGTTAGAGTATGAAACTTGGTGGAAGGATAAAAGAGGATATAAGGTGATGGTAAAATTTAATAGTTTCCATAAAATCTAAAGTACTTGTCTATACCAAAAGAAAATGTCAGAAAAAGGCTAGTACGAAAAGCTTATCACAATGAAGGTAAATAGTGGGTGATAAATAGTTAAGTCTAGAAGTTATGAGAGGAGATAAAAAGGATATTAAGGAATTATTTGAATAAGATATTTATGAGAAGAGACTTCATATAGTTATCTCAAACCTAAGTCAAGATTAAATCCAAGTAATGGATGAGTTCTCATCAAAGAACAAGCATAGTAAGTCAATACAAGTATGGGTTTGCAAATGAATTAGATAATTAGAAAGACTTGACACATTTTCCTCTTTGGATAGAAGATAAGGTTTTTTAAATAATGAGATAAGTTGTGAAGTGATCAAAATAGAGATATAGATATTGGAAATAAGGGTTTAAAACATAGAAAAACAATCAAGGGTCAGAGCTAGGTGGTTTTTGGTAGAGGAGGAGTTTATTTGTTCATGTTTTCATCCATTAGAGACCACAAATGATTAGACCTCTACATCATTTGGTATTAGAGCGAGAAATTCATTGGGAAGAAGATGAAGAAGGTTTGCATAAATAAATGTAAAAATTTGATTTATTTTTTAGTTTATGAATTTTATTAGTTCATTACAAGAATGATGAAGGTTGTTTAGGAGGTTACTAAAGAAAGCTAAAGGTACATGAGAGAGATGCAAAAAATTGAAAGTTTGTGGTGAAGCCCTTAAACCAAGAGGTTTAGAGAGAGAAGGAAGAGAGATAGTGAGAGATCAATAGAAGGAATATCTAGGATAACTTAAATATAGAGGAGAGAGAGAGGCCAAGTTAAGGTTAAAAGTAGGAAGGCTTGTCAAGAAGAAGAGATAGGTCAAGAGAGACCTAGAGAGAGAATGTGAAGAGTAGAGAGTGAAAGAAGATGAAGGGATTAAAAAAGGTTACCACAAAAAAGAGTATAAAGAGGAAGATAATAAAAGAGAGATTATTGAGTTGAAGGCATACTTGATAGGTTTAGAGCAAGATTTGGATGCACTAAGACCAAGTTTTTCAATTAAGGTTAGAATAAGAGTGAGATGGCCTCTCAAGGACATAATGAAGAAGAGAAAAAGACAAGAAGACATTGGTATAGTGAAGATACATTTGAAGGTGTTGAGAAATTAGACTAAGAAGATAAAAGAGGTTGAAATCAAGCCTCTTAATTTTCAATCTAATGATGTTTTTACATGTGTGTATACATGTTTGAGAATTGAAGAAGAGAATGAGATAGTTGGGCCAATGCATGGGCAAAAGAAATAAGAAGAAAAAAAATATGATCAAGTGGTATTCAAGAGGCACCAAGAGGAAGGAGAGGCTTAAGGTAGAGTCATAATAATAGAATAAGAACAAGTAGGTCATCCATTCATGAAGAAATAAATCATGAAGTGGATATAAATGAAGACAAAGAAATAACATAAGTAAAGGTTGTTATGTACCTAGGGATATGATATATGGGTTGATGGAGATGCCGACATGTGGCACATGTCCTCTTAGTTAGTTATATGGGTACAATATATTAAGATAATAGAGTAACTTGTGGAAGTAGTACATTGGGTAATGGTCAGCCTACATTGGATTAGGAGGTTACCCATCCATGGGTTAGATAGATGTATATATATAGGAGATGAATATCATGGTAAAGATATCAAGTAAGCATTGAGTCTTCTATTGTAAGAGGATATTGGAGGTTGTCCCCTCGAAGAGACATTATGGAGTTATTCCTTCCTAAAGGAGTATTATATGGTGTTTCCCTACCTTAAGGGTATTTTTTCATATATTGAATATGAAGATCATTACAAGTGGTATTAGAGCTTCGATTTGGGCAATTTGTGGAGCGAAACCCTAGTTTTTTAAAATCATCAATAAATTTTTATTGGTTGCAAATTTTTCCACCAATTGTTTACTATATATGAATAATATTTCAAATAAGTCACAGTAAAAAAATTAATATTTTTTGATTCGTTTTGAGGGAGTTATTGCTATTTTAGGTTTTACAATAATTTCACTATATCTTCCAAAATCTAAGGAATTTTTATTCTAAATTTTTACTAGAGATGTAAGATGATATAGGAGAAGTACAGTAAAAAATTCAGAAATTTTCAAGTTTTTTGGAGTGATTTGTTGCAATTTTATGGATCAGTTTTGACATTTTAGGGTTTCATGAACCTTAATTTTTTTTGTGGATCATGGAGTTGAAAAAATTTTTAGGGGAAGATGATATTGATGATAGAGAATGGTGGCTCCTTTTGGAGAATTATTTTACAATAAATTATGGGCAAAGATGATTACTTCCTTTTTTGTCTAGGCCTGCACTACATTGGTTTGATCAATTGAGTTGTATAGAAAGGTTTTCTTCATGGAATGAAATGAAATAGATATTTTTAGATCATTGGGATATAAAACAAGAATTATAAAAAGAAGAAGTAATAGAAGAATCAATAGAAGAACAAGAATAAGAAGTGGAAGAAGTAATAGAAGAAGAAGCAGATGAAGAAGAAATAGAAGAATTAGTAGAAGAACAAGAAGAAGAAGAAGTAGAAGAAGCAATAGAAGAAGAAGATGATGATAAAGGTTCAAATTATTTGGCTCCATAGAAGTTTGAGTCAATTTTTAAATTTCATGGATGCATTCAAAAGAAAAGGGTTATTGTGTCCATAAACCCTACTAGTCAGTATAACTTCATCAACATGAATGTGTCTAAGCATCTACATGTTCAAGAAAAGAATATCAAAGAGGTTCAAGTAGATGGTAAGAATATTTCAATGTTTGAAGATCTAAAGCTCATTATGGAAAAATATGTTTTGCATTCAGATTTTTATGCTTTGGATATGGATGATGTGGATATAGTTCTTGGATATCCATGGCTAGAGACTTTGGAAACAATGAATATTAATGTTCAGAAAAAGTTCATGAAGTTTTGTTATAAGAAAAAGATCACTTTATAAGATATCATAGTGAAAAAGGAACCAATAACAATCTAGGTAGATCATGAGGATGCGATGGAAATAGGTGATGAAAAGCATGATGAAGATTCAGATGATATAGATAAAGACACACTACAAATGAACACTTCATCTACTCAAGAGACAAAGAAAGAAAAGGTGGATAAGGTCAAAGTATTGGAAAATGTTGAGGTATATAGACACCCACATCATCATGAGAGGGAAAAATCATGGAACTAGGTGAGGAAGTGTCATAATAACAATCATTTTGTCCATACAGGAAATAAAATTTCCAATCATTATGGATATGCATGGAATCCAAAGAACAAATACTATGGCACATGGAATGAATGGGGAAATCACTATGACTATGCATGGAATAATACCTACTATGGTCGTGATTGGAATTAGAGTAGCACAGCAAAATATGGTACATGGAATAAAAAGAAGAATAATTATGCTTGGACACCAAAGCAATCTAATTATAATCATGAACAAAATTAGAGGAGCACAATGGAATTTGGAAACAAGCTTGGAGAGCTATCATCTGCCAAGATCACATATGGATGGCTAGATGATTGAGATTGGAGTCAAGTGTGTAATGATTTGAAGCACACTCATTATTTGGTTTCTTCCTATGTTTCACAGATGAAACATTTCAAGGAGGGAAGTAATGTTATGTACCTAGGGATATGATATATGGGTTGATGGAGATGTCAACATGTGGCACACATCCACTTAGTTAGTTATATGGGTACAATATTTTAGGATAATAGAGTAACTTGTGGAAGTAGTACATTGGGTAATGGTCAGCCTACATTGGATTAGGAGATTACCCATCCATGGGTTAGATAGATGTATATATATATATAGGAGATGATTATCATGGTAAAGATATCAAGTAAGCATTGAGTCTTCTATTGTAAGAGGATATTGGAGGTTGTCCCCTCGAAGAGACATTGTGGAGTTATTCCTTCCTAAAGGAGTATTATATGGTGTTTCCATACCTTAAGGGTATTTTTGCATATATTGAATATGAAGATTATTACAAAGTCATGAGGATATTTCTAGTTTGTATGAATCCTTGAAGAAAGAATATGAATTTGATCCTCATTAAATATATAGAGAGATAGTAAAGGATGTGATAAAGGAGAATATAGACTTATGGCATGTAGTAGTGGGCACTAAAACAATAGTACTCATGAAGTCAAGGAGTATTCAACCATATTAAGAAACTCTACATGATGAAGTTGTAACTGTTAATATTGAAGTATAGGTTGTAAGTGAAGGAAAAACCATATAAGGAGAAGATCAAGGTGTATTAATGGATGATGAAAATAAGAAGGATGAAAAATACAGGGAAAAATAATTGATTGACAATAAGGAAAACACATGAACAAGGAAAAAAGTTGGAGAATGCCTCAAGGGCATGGGAAAGAACATGATTTTGCTAATGTTTTATTAATTTCAGGTATAACATGGATGAAGATGACAAGATGAAGGAAGAAATACAACTGTGTCTCAAGAGAGAATGTACATGTTCAAGAGAGATTGGTTACAATAGAAGATAAGAAACAAGAAGGTCTAAAATTCTCAATAGGCCTTGGGATCTAGGAGGACAAGCAATTAAGATCACAAGTTAGCACATTAAAGCAAGATTTTTTTAATCTTTCAAGGAATGTTTTATTTGAACCTTGGTATTATGATGCAGGGGCATCTTCATGTTCTCCAATTTTGAGTTTTTTTAGTTGATATAAGTCAAATATAATGTGTTTCTAATGGTTATAGTCCTTAGGTAGTCTTAACATTCAAATTTGAATCTATATAGTGTTTTCCCACCAATTTCCTTATTTGAAATTTCAAACTTCTTGTCTTACTATAGAATTGGAAATCATGTCTAAAACGATCTCAATATTATAATTGTCTTAGGTTAGAACTATGGAAGATGATCAAGGTTACCCATACATACATGGATCATATGTTGAGGCATTTTATTAGTCATATTAGTGGGTAGGTAGTCAACACTCTCCCCAATGTCCAAGAGGGAGTTGAAAGTTAGCTAGATTAGTTTTGATGAATAAAAGGCTTGTAAATTAATGTTGTAGTTAGAGTTTTGAGGGTCAATTAGAAGGTTGAGGGAGCCCAAAATCCAATAAATTAAATAATGAATCCTCATTTTGAAGTCTATTCCATGGTATACCCTATTGTTCTGTAGATAAAACATTAAATGATCATGAAATTCAGAACCTTGATAAAGAAATTAAAGGAGACAACTAATGTGAAGATCATCTTGTGTTTGGTAAGTGTAATACATGATTATTAAGTGTTTTAGACGTGTTTTAGTACTTTATTACCATATTATTTTGTGAGAAGGCCTATACAAACTCTATAGACCTGTATACTTACATTTTGTGTTATAAGGACTATGTGTATGAGGTGAGAAAGGATAGATAATGTTGAATGTGGATTGGATTTTTAAAATATCAATGAAATATATGGATGGTATTATAATTTATTTCAATTCCATGAAATATTGAGTTGAGATTTTTCTTGTTTGACTTCTAACTGTTGGTTCCCTGTGTCTTTGTATTCTTTGATCAAGAAAAGAAACTGAGTATGCTTAAATAGTGATAAAGATTATGTGAAAAGTTATGAGTTTTAATATATTAAAGGGTATACACATTTCTCAAAATTATTTAAACTATATTGTATTATTTTCATTGTTTACATGATACTAAGCAAGAAGGTATACCTAACCCCTATAAGTGATATAGAAAACTAAGCATAATCAGATTCCATTAGTGTATGAATAGCCAATAGAGTAAATTTTAATCATATATCATTATTTATACATGTGTGGGGGGTGTATATATATCCCCTCCTTATATTATAGTGGTATGAAACTACTTATAAATTTTCACATACTAATTTAACCCTTCTTGGGTGTCTACAAATAGGTCCAACCTTGTTATAGGGTTTTGACACAAAAAATGGTATTTAAAGTGATTGAATCAACCAAAAGTCCTATTTTTTGGTCAATATTTAGGAGAAATTATTATTTAAGCTATTTGGGAGGTTTGGATTCTGTATTAACCTTGGCATATGGTGTGGAATTGACTGTGTGTTGAAAAGGCCAATAGATGCCTAATAGGCCTAAATGGTGAACATAAAAAACCTAAAAAAGTGGTTGAATAGACAAGTTATAGTATGATACTTTATGGAAGGATAAAATATGATAAATGGTGATGGTAAAAGTGAATGGTTTACCTTAAATCCAATTTACTTATTTTTATGAAGATAAAATGTCAAAAAAGGGGCTAGTAGGAAAAGCCTATCACAATGAAGGTAAACAATGGGTGATAAATAGTTAAGTATAGATGTTGTGAGAGGAGTTAAAAAGGATATATAATATTTATTTGAATAGGATATTGATTAAAATACACTTTTTATAGTTACTTGAAACCTGAGTCAAGCTTAAATCCAACTAATGGATGAGTTCTCATTAAAGAACAAACATAATAAGTTAATACAACTGTGGGTTTGTAATGAATTAGATAATTAGAAAGACTTAACACATGTTCCTATTTGGATAGAAGAGAAGGTTTTGTAAAAATTGAAATTTGTGAAGTGATCAAGATAGAGAGACATAGCTTGGAGAGAAGGATTCAAAACATATAAAAATAAGTAAGAGTCAGAGCTAAGTGGTTTTTGGTAGAGGAGAATGAGTTTGTTTATTCATGTTTTCATCCATTAGAGACCATAAGTGATTAGAACTTTTCATTATGGATGGGGATAACATAGAGGTGGATATAACACTAGAGTAAATCCATGCTTTGATTAGACTACCAATAAGAAGGGCACCAGTGATTACAGGGACACAAAATGATCTCAAGGATAGACAAGCACTAGCCATGTGGGTGATGTAATTCGATAAGATATTCCTAGGTTTGTAGGTCAATATTTTTGATGTGTATATCATGTATACTATATACATATAGAAGCATGTGATCATAATTATGATAACATGAGTTTTATGTCACAATTTAGATGGCAAGGTACCACTATATATGGTAGATTTGTGCCAGTCCAGTTTGGATCAGGGAGAACTATATGACTTTGGGTTTATCATTTGGGTCCAACTCATGAATTATATGTATGGGATGCTATCTATAGGGTAGAAGACCATGGGGCTGATGTTTTTTTTTTATTTCTTAGATATATGATAGGTTCTTTATGTATGGATTAGCTAGGTTGCCCCATGTGGTGGATGATAGGTTACCTTGGGTGACTTGATGGTGGCAAGACCAGGTAGCATGGGTCATGCCCCATGTGCCAAATTTGTAGACTATCACATACGGGGAGATCATGTGGTAGCTTTACACACATAATTATACTATTTTTCCTACTTGGTCAACCATGGTGACATGACTGGCTTAGATGCAGATCATAAGCCACTATACCTAGTGTGTAGAGCCAAAAATAGTGGCATGCTTGCAAGGGTAGTTTGTAATCTTGCACCCAATGGCCCTTATAGTATTTCCCATTTTTTAGGGCACAACATGATAGATAGATAAGGGGGAGAGGAAGAGGAAGATTTTGGTCAAGAGATCCAAGATTAGGCTATGGTGTGTGAGACCATGGACTAGTTGAGTATGACAATAGGTGGTCAAAAGAAGAGAGGAAATGGATGTGGATGAAATGATGTATCAATGATCACAATAGGAGAAATAAAAACCACCTCATCCATAACATATATGGAGGAACTACCAGTGAGAGTGAGCACAAGCAAGGGTAACAATAAAGGAAGACCCAATAACTACACTAAGATAGAGTTAGTTGATAAATGCACCTCTTAAGAGAGGGTCATGACATACACGAGTGGTGAACCTAGATTTACACTAATGTTAAGGTGATCTATAGAGGAGTTGCTTGGGGGATGAGTAGACAAAGAGACTGTGATCGATGGGAGAGCAGATAGAGAAACAATAGTTGGTAACATCTTGGATATATAATGCTAGTTGTATTTGATTATAGTATATAGATAGATTTTCACACACACACACACACACACACACACACACACACACACACACACACACACACACACATATTTGGTTTTCATATCTGGTGACATAGGAGATTAGATGGGGATCCATGGTTATATCTATACACGATGACATTTTGGATGGGGTGATGGCACCATACAACCCCAACCTATTAGATGATCTTATATAATCATCTACCCCAAACCAAACAATCTATTTTAAATTGGTGGGGGATGATATAAGGTAGTTGTAGACACATGGGGATGGATTGAATCCATCATTAGGGGTGGGAGTGGGAGAGGCAAAGGCCTAGAAGTCCTTGGATTAAAAGAGAGCAGCGTACATGGATACCATGGTCTAGGTTTGATAGGTATAGGCCTAGGTGGCTAACCTATAGGGATAAGTAGCAGAATTGAGATCCTGAACTATCTCATTATAGTGTATTATACAAAGGGGAAAGTCTTAGGCATCTATAGGAACTATGGCTAGGGCATAGTATAGGCATGATGGAGCCCATTCGTAGAGTTGGAGCTGTGTATTTTGTATTTTGTACCTTGTATTATATAAAAGACGTGATATATATATATATATATATATATATATATATATATATATATATATATATATATATATATATATATATATATATATATTGATTTTGATAGTTGGATTGTGATCTCATGGGTTGTATTTGGCTTGGATGTTGATGCATGGATATATTTATTTCTACCACATGTATTTTGGTTTTATTGTATATGTTATGGGAAACATATGTGGAGTGTTTTCTTTTCTAGCATTATGTGATACACATGCATGGTTAAAAATAAAAATGAAAAAATGACTTGGAAAAGTATAATTAATCAAAAACAAATGTATTACACACTATATCACAATGGGATATATGTAATAATAAAAGATGACTAAGTATAATAAACTAAAGATGGTAGAAAGGATAACAAAATGTTTTAAAACCATGTAAAGGATTTGCACCAAATTAAAACAAGTAAAATCACACTATATCACATTGGGAAGTATGAAAGTAATGTAATAAAATAGAAAGTAAAATGAAAAAAATGGTATAAAAACAAAATAATTAAGCCAATAAACCATACTAAATCACATTGGAAAGTATAAAAGAGAAACAAAATTAGAAAACCAAACTTAAATTGATCACACTAATTCAAGTTAGGAAGAATGAAAAAGTCAATAAAAATTGTTGTATTCTTACATGCAATCTAAAAATAAGAAGATAAAAATGAAAGATCAATGAAGTAAGCATAAAACATACTATATCAAGATTAATCATGACTTATCTAAAATTTGACACATGTAATTTCATTGTGACTCAGGTATTGGAAAATTTTGTGAGGAAGGCCAGGTCCTATCCATGGTCTTACACTAAAACTCATAAATGGAATCCCTAGGGGGAGTGATCAGTGAAAAAAACAATATTTCACAAGGAGAAATATTAATATTGTGGGAAATGAAATAAGGAATGTAAAAATCATAACGTAGGCATCTATGAGAAGACCTTAGGAAACATGAGGCACACTAAAGACATAGAAAGACACTGAGTGACAAGTGACCATAAATATACGAAGGATACCCATTCATAGTAAGCACAAAGTTGTATAAATATTGACTCGTGTTTATTATTTTGAATAAGAAAAAGTAAAATAAACCTACCTTCCCACAACATGTTCCCCATTCCTCAAGACCTCTTACAAATCTATTGATCTACTGTGAAGATTGGGTACTTGTGTGAGTAAGTATGTAGCACTAGAATATTTTTTTATTATCCTTTTCCTTTCTACTGGACTACCATACCCCAATGGACCTTGAATATTTTATGATTCTAGCTATGGAGTTTGATATTTGATTATAAAAAGGAGATGTGCTTTAAATCACATCTTTTAGCGTGATTTTTAACTTTTGGAACGTTTTATGTTGCCTTTGATATCATTGCCTTTTGTTAAAATGATTTGGATTTTAAATGTTTATGGATTTTAAGAATCCTCCTCCATATGGATTTCAAATGACCAATCATGAGAGTGATACACATAAATGAGCTTTAGAGTTTGACTTAAAGGAAGTTAAATATCTAAATACATGATTGACTAAAACACATAGGCTTACCTATGAACTAACATGTTATCTAAAGTTTTAACCATGTGTATGCTTAGTTTATGAAATGAAATGAGGGGAATAAAGGGATATCCAAGATAGACTGGTAAAATGATTTTATAATGAGATGACTTTTTTGCTAACTAATCACATGGTCAAGAAGGAATGACTAATGGGAATAAGGTTTGTATAACCAAGTCACAATAATGATTATCTATGTTATATAGATAAGGTATCAAAGAATCATGTGAAGAGATAATAAATCCATAAAAAATGGACTCATAAAGATAAAAATTATGTATACATTAAAAGAATCCATAAAATAGCATAAGGAAATAATATGACACTATATATAACATAGAGTGTAATATATAAATAACTAGATAAGATACATAAGAATTTGAAACGATGTCAAATGATGTAAAGTAGATAAATATAAACTTGGAGCATGCATCTAATCCAAAATGAAGAATAAAAAGGAAAATCATGGTGTGCTCATAAATATAGGTAAATTTATCCATAAACATTATCCATAACATCTGATAAATCTCTATGAAGTGAGACTCTAACTACAATGAGGGTCTCATCAATCTTTATAGAAATTTGGGAAAATACTTCTCATCAAATCTCCTCAACAAAAAATGTAAGCATGACTAAAGGATCATGCTCATGAGGGCCATCATGCATGCAATGCTCAGGATAAGGAATATGAGTGGAATCTATGGGACACAAAGGAGCCACCAGTGGATAAGGGGCAACAAGTTAAAGAGGATCCACAGGTAGAGAGATCATAGGTGGGGGAACCACAGGTGGAGGAACCATAGGGGAATAAGGGGGAGCCTTCTTACATGGGTGACCTATGGGAGGATGGATAGAAAGAATAGGAATGGTCATGAGGTGATATTAGTGATGTTGTTGGAGTATGTGGCAATAATCAGTGTGATGGGTAATGTATTGATGCCATAGAAAATATACCTCTCCATATTTTGGAATGTAACTAGGTGATACTTTTAAGGGAGGTATATCCTTGTCTGTAGGCTGAGAAAGAGTAGGAAATAAGGTGTTTATATATTGTCAAATCTTATGAAAAGGAGTGGAGGAATGATTATCTGTGTTGTAGAAGTAACGAATACACTTGTTAATAGACTTGGTGGGTATACTAATAGAGGGAGTGGAAGTAGATGCTAGGGAAGGATGGTATAATTTATAATCTCTAGTCAAATAACCAATTACTCTATGAATGTCATAGTACATTTGATCAATCCATTGGGTAACAAAATGAGCAAACTATAGTAAATAAAGTAGGTCATTGCTAAGAGGAGGTGGGGTTGCTGAAAGGACTAGATGGGGCTTAATTGAAGGGGAAACAAGATCTAGAGTAAAAAGATACTTAGATAAATGGAGAGTGGTAATAGGATTTAGACTAGGCTCAATTGAGGGGGGAGCAAGATACACATAGGGTTGAAGGATAGTAGCAAGGATCTTAGGGGAAATCTAGCTATAGGGATCCTGGTATCTAGGGAAGAGATAGGGAACATTCATAACATAATCCATAATGATGATCCTATAAGGTTATTTAGAAACTAGAGGTGTGTGTACCATATATACACTATGAACAAGAGGAATAATGCAAAAATTAGTAACTATATAAGATAGAATGTGATAAAATAAATGGAAATACTAAAATAAAGAAGAATGATAATGAAGGATCTCAACATCTTGAGCCTGAATAAGAACTCATATAAATGGGTCATCTAATGTATAACCATCATCATATTCAGGTGTATGAAGATTAATTACACAAGTAGGGATGACCTTCTCATTAAAGGTGTCATGATGAAGAGTGAAATTTTTTATTTAAGACTATAGGTATATCATCAGTAGGTGGTTGATTAAAACATAGATTTAAAAAAGGTGGAAGTTGGGAAATGAGATGAGGAGAGAGATTAGAAGTTTTTATCTTAAGTTTTATCTCATCAATCTCATAGTCATCAAAATCAAAGAGGTTAGGTGGTATATTCCCAATGAATTTGGGATGACCGTGGTAACCTCATGTAGAGTTGATAGGGAAATTAAAACATTGAGATTTTTAGAATGGAATATTTGGTAAGGGTTAGAATTTTAAATACACCATGGTCTTGGAATTGTTCAGAATTCCAAGGGTTAGTGTTTGCCTAAATCCTATAGATTGCACCATTATGATGTAACTTGACACACTGGTAGGCATAATATGCAACAACCCTCATGTGATGAGGCCATAGCCTTCCAAGTAAGATATTATAGGAGAGTGGAAAATTTAAGATCGTAACCTTCACTTGAATAGTGGTAGGTGGGATGATGATATGGATTCACACCCAACCTAAGGTAGGTATTTTTCATCAATCATATCCTTGACACATGTTGCATGTGGATTTAAGATTACATTTAGAGTATCTAATGGTTTTAATGAATTTAAGGGAGGAAACATAGGTACCTGAACCCTCATCAATAAAATAAAGCTTGACTTGGATGTCACTAGTTTAGATGCTTATGAAGAGGGGAGGATCATATACATGAAGCATAATCTCATCTGGAATCATAGAAGTAATGGGGAGTTCAAGAGAGAGAGAGAAGTGTCCTTTATTTCATCAACATGTATAGACATCTCTTCACACTATTATAAGATGTTATCTTCTAACCCATATAAGGTTGTTTTTCATCCTACTAGGAGATGACAAGGGATGTTCATTTTGAATAGGAGTTGCATAAGGTGGCTAAGATGATGCAGATAAATTTCCATGAGTTGGAGAAATGGAATTTGAGATGGGAGATTAGTAATTTTCGTGATAGGATCCCATTCATCATAACCCATGAGTAGATTGTTAGATAGATGTGTGTAGTGTTAGAGGAGTTCCTCGGAAGGAGGAGTAGAAGTGCATGTAAAATTGTGTTGATAGGATGTGAGAGGTTTAATTGGGGGATAAGTTGGTTGATTATCATGAGAGTATGAGGTAGTTAATGCATGTTCAGTTTGTGATATATTTCAAGTAGTGTTATAAGGTTGAATATCATTGGTGATGAGTAAAGAGAATAAATAAATTATAGATATGGTATGGGAGGTGTTATCCAATGGAGGTTTTGTAATTGGTTCATAAAAAGAGATAAGGTCCTCTTGCCAAACTCTATTAGGTGAGTTGGAGAACAATATTTGATAACATTGAAAGTGTGAGATGATTGGTGTGTGTGGGTGGTATGAGAATCAATGAAGGCAACTACCCTTCACATATTAGTCACGTTGATCATATTATCTTCAGGAGTTAGGTATATAAAATTTTGATGTTATTGGTGGAAGGGGTAGGCTTATTTTGATTATCTTGGTGATTTGGAAGAGGGTCTTTGTAAATGGCTAGATTAGCATTAGCCTATTTCAAAGATTGATTTTTAATTTGTACTTCATGAGCTTTGAAGGCAATGTCATAGGATTGTTGATGTTTATGAATGAGGGAATCATGGTCAAAATTGGGAACAAGGAGGAAATCCATATCTAAGTTACTTAATTACCTACAAGTCTCATGTGAGTAACCATAAATAACATGAAACTAATAGAATTTATTTGGATCATACCATGGTTTCATAGGGTGAGTGAGATCAAGATCTCATGGAAGAGGCCTTGGTAGATGATTTTGGAGTTATCCTAAGGATAAATGCTTATGAAAATTGATGTTTATTGATGGATAAAAGTGACGATTAGGGATGTGGTTTAGAGGGGAAACTTATTCTAGAGCATGGTCAAGAGAACTAGATTGAATATTATGAATGGTATCATAGGAATAAGTGACACCATCATTAGTGGCATGATGATTTTTATTTTTGATGAGCATGAAAGTTCCCATATGAGGTTGGGAAGGCTTAAATTGATGCATGAGTAAATCTTGGCACTTAGCCTGGTTGATGGCCTCTTCCAAAGTTCATGGAGAGAGAATCTAGACCTAATATTACAACTTAGGATAGAGAGCATTGGTGAATAAATGAAAGAGGTTATCATATAACATGTTATGTTCACACTTGTTAGATAAGGCTTTCCACCATTTGATGAAAGCTTGTGCAATTTTCATCTTATGTTGATTGCAATTAATAAAATGAGCCAAGGTATTTTCATGGAGGTCACTAGTTTGAAACTCTTGTAATAGAGAATTAACTAAATCTTCCAAACTAGTGATGGATTGAGATATGAGTTGGTTATACCAATCTAAAGTGTCACTAGAGAGGATTTGTCTAAGATCCTGGTAGTAGAAAAAGTATTTAACTTGACACAATATATATATAGATTTCCAAATGTTTTTAAGTGTAAGGTAGGATTAGTTGACCCAATATAACTAATGGTAGGGGTGATACCTCCTATATCGATGTTAGAAATTTGAGATGTAAGAGGTTCATTTTGAAGGTGTTTGATTATTTTGTTAACAAGATGTGGTTGAGGAATAATATTTCCATGGGAATCCCTAAGGGGGGTGTGGGGCATTTGGTTGTGTGATCCCCATGTAACCTATTGAGGGTGATTTTAGAGATGAATAAGGTAATTCTGTATTTGCATATCTAGGTTGCATTAGTATCTTGGAAAACATTCATTTGCTTAAGATTTTAAAACAAAATTTGATGGGTTTGAGTGGTATTATTCATAGCATGAAAAGCATTAACATTGGTATTAGTGGCTTCGGTATAATTATGAGTAGTGTCATGGTTGGTATTAATAGCTTAAGAAGTATTGTTATAAAAAGAGGCACTATTAGCATGTGTAGACACCAAAAATTTGCACATCATAATTTTAAAATTTTTAATTCCCATGGATAACCTTAGAATCCCCTTGGGACCATTCAAATATATATCCCCTAACCAAATCTAACCCATAGTCAGCTGGACTTAATTGTCTTTACCTAGCCATTACCTACTTTTTACCCTTTACCCTCGACCACTAATGATCAACTTGACCACCAATGGTCACTCTGACCATCGATGGCCAGGGTCCACCTCCTTAACAACTAAAATTCAAGTCACCCACCTTACTTTTCTAAAAATAACTTATCCTCATCCATGTTTGAGCCATTGCATGAGAAAGTTATAATTAGGAAGCTTAGTTCACATGTTACAAATCTCTTACCTTGCCTATAATAGGAGAGGAGCAAAGAGGTGAAATACATCTATAATCATGATTAAGAACTTATGCATCTAAGAATTTTTATTTGTAGGTAAATCATCATAAACATTCTATAGAACTAGCTACTACATCAGAGAGTTGACTTGTCACTATATCCCTACTAAAACATCAAGTACAGTTACTCTATTAGAATCAATCTAGATTCCACCAATAGGTCAACTACCTTAGCCAATCACCCAATCAACTTCTGGTAAGACAAGTACTTATTTTTTAGTATTCATTTACTTTATTTCCATTTTGAAATAAACCTAGGTCTTGCTGATCTCTTGAAATTCATCTTTTAGATCTCATCAATCATCCTTTTTACCAACCCAAATCCATACACAGTAACTATTGATGGTTGTCTCAACCATTGATAGTTTGTCTAAACACTAATGGTCACCTTAACCACCAATGGTTAACCCAATGACTGATGGTCACTATGGTAGTGAAAAACTAGCAAGTTATTTTCACCCACCTACCTCTAACCAAACCTAATTCTCTATGTCCCTACTTGTTGACAGACCCCTTTCTAGTTTTTTGAAGCATACCCCAACCCCCTAGTACAAGTATTAATTATTTTATCACTAATTTAATCATCTCTAGTCTATATTTCTTAGTAAGCATTCTTGTTTTTTATTTCAGTATCTTTTGATTATTGATGCAAGTATCTTCTATTTTGTTTATAAACTTAATTATTTAAAACATGTGGATTGACAACCCCTAAGGAAGCTCTTGGTTATGGGATCTAGCTATTACTAGGAAATTTTCTCACCTATCTATCGAACAAACAAGTTTGCTTTAGTGCTTTCTTATCTGCAGGTCATCCTCTCAAGCCAAAGAGGATCTATTCACAATTTTCTAGTTCCACATGTGCATAATCAAACAAGTTTTTCAACCATACCCATACTTAGTTTTTTCTTTTTTCCTCTTTCCAATAATAAGTATAAATTCAGTGACTAATTATGGAATGCTTGATGGGACGCTTGTGTCTTTACTTAGGTTTTTGTTTGCTTGCATTCTCTCACTATTTTATGTTCATTAAAAAAATCAAAAGTTTCTTTTGGGCTTAAAACTAAGTGCATACATCAACTATTTGAAAGTTTAGTTCACATAGCCTAACTTAAGTAATCTATTGTAGTTTCACTCTTTGTTGTACACACTCCACCAAACCACTTTCATGAATTAAACATAAAAAAAATTGAGACAAGACTCCACTAGGATTTTATCACCTAGCAATAACCTTAGCCTTTCTCAATGATCCTACTTAGAGGTCATTACCAAGGGGAGAACCAATTCAAATATCTAGTTGAGTATAATCTTTTGATATCAATATATATTAGCTAAGCACCTAACACTCTTGTCTTTATAGTGTGTGAAGTGAGGGTGTAGGCCCTAATACCAATCCATGTATTGATTCCAATATAGATTCCTTTTGAGTTCCTGAACACAACCTAAAACTCACCTTAGATCTCCTCTCTAGTATCTGCTCTACAAACCAAATTCAGTCACACAACTTCTTAAGGCATAAGACAAAAGCGTGATTAATTAAAACTCTAAGATTTAACATCTATTTTATAGTGTGATTTTATTTTCTTTGATCTTTTACTATCTTATTTTTGTTTGAGTAGTGAGGCTATTTGTGCTTTCTATCTCCTTTATCTCATATGGTTCTCACTCGCCAGTAGCGAAGAGACCTTGAATAGCAAAACCCATCACCAAGCCAACTTACCTTTTCCACCTCTTCATCTATGGACTACATTTATGAACTAACAAATTCTCCTCATCCCTTAGGAAGTCCTACCTTTCCTTGAGAGGTTCCCCTAGGAGATACAGATTTTGCCACTTTCCTAGATAACAATATCATAGCCTTATAACCATGTCTTACCATACCCTAGCTTTGGCCCCACTCGTATATATACCTTATGTCATGCCTCTCCACCTCATGGGGAGTAACTCTATTTCCATATTTACTACCCAACCAATGACTACCCAAGCTTCTCATAAACCAACAACCCCTTCGAGACTACCATAGAAAACCAACCAACTGAAACTACCACTACCCTTGTACCTTTTACTCCTAGTAACCACTCCTCCACTATAGGAGTGCCTACATATATCATTACCAACCTTATTTTAGCTACCTCCAACCTATCAACCACTACTCTAATTCAAAGCTTATTAGTGTCCATACCCTCTACCTTGCCATAGATTAATAGTAGGGTTACCACCCTTCCATCAATTACCAAACTAACTACCACTCCTATCCAAAAATCACCCCTTAGACCAAAATTTGGTTACATCCCTAACCTACAAGGTAATATACCCCCACCCACTACCCAACCACCTACATCTACCTACCCTTATGTATCTTCCACACAACTAATGACATCCACTTACCAATATGTGGTAGCCTCGTAACCTTCTACCCACTATAAGTATGTCTCCCAACCACGAAAACATCATGCATTTTATAACCTTTTAGGTGCACAACCCCAAGATGACCTAATGAAGGATATTATGGATAATATGACCACCTTAGAGTCATTCAATTTTGGTTCTCACAAAATCTAGTCATATGACCAAATACGTAATGATCCCATCCATCCATCCATCCATACCTATAAGGCCATATCCTCCCCAATTGGAACTTCCCAAGTTATCTATATTTTAAAGTAAAGAGTATCCCCATCAACATCTTAGGGAATTTAGGCATGCATGTAATCTCATCACCTATGTTGATTCCCTTCTTCTCTGTACCTTCCCCATATCTCTTGCCAGTCCAATATTGGATTGCTATACTATCATACCTAAGTACTCCCTTTTATCCTTCACCCAATTGGATCAAACCTTCTGGGACCATTTTTTGATCAATATCTCCAAGAAAGGTTCTATCATCAACATCTACTTTATTTGGTAGTTTGAGGATGAATCCATTACTAATTTTGTGTCTCATTTGAGGATCCTAATTAACCAACTCTCCTTCTTCCTACCTCAACCCAAAATAATATAGATCTTTAATCATGTACGTGCCCAACATATCTCCTCTACATTGTGTGTCCAAATATTCCAAAACTTTTATGAAGCCTTTATCATAGCATGTAAGTTAGAGAACTAAGTTATTGATGAAGGAAAACTAAAGCTCAAAAATAATAACTCAACCTACAAAACCAATGAAGTATGTTCTTCCATGTCAAGAAACTAGTCTAATACAAACACTAAGAACAAGGGAACCATGAATGTGGTTGTCCTAAAATCCACTCCTCCACCTTCTGTCAACCAATCTAATTCCTCTAGTTCTTCAAAGCAAGACTTGAGGAGTTAAACCCAAAATAACCAAAAGTAATTCAATCCACTTAAACAATCCTATGCTTCTATCTTGGAGAATTTATTGAAATCAAACATCATTCAACTTCCTCATGTCAAACCTCTTCATAAATTTGATTCCTCTCATCTTGTACCTAGTTGGTTCAACAAGAATGATCTGTGTGCCCTCTATTAGGTAATATGACATGATGCCAATAGGTACAACACCTTCAAGAGCCTTATCTAATCTATGATTGACAAGGGGGAACTTACATAGGACAACCCCAATGCACCATTGAACCAAACCCTTGATATATTTAGGTATCCCTTCCCAATCCATGCTCCTACCAAGAATGAGAACAACAACATTGAGTGCTCTCATGATACCCATATAGTTAACATGGTCCTTGATGTGCTCATTACCAAACCACCTAGTACCCATTATATTGGTCCTCTAATGTCTACTATGATAGTGGACTTGCCTTCCCTTCCTTTAGAAACTCAAACTAAGGAAATAACATCCTATCTCCCTCTACTTATTGAGTTAGTGGATCCACTAGCCTCCCTTTCAACTAATATATCAAAATGACCAACCATCAAGCAACCCACTCCCCCTTGAGAAATCATTCCAAAGGAGAAAACCCCCATGTCTACTCCTCCGATAGAGGAACCACCTATCTCAACTTTACATCCTTTGACTGAGGAAGAAGATGAGGTTACCATCCCTGTGTCTCAACCTAGGGGCTTATCTCTTAGGTCCACTATTTAGGGAATCAAACTAACCTACAAACCATTCTCTAGGATAGTGTAGAAATTAGAATTTAACTCCAACCCTGACATGGACTGAGCCACCTTCTAGAATCAATTAGGGATACCATATATCACCAATAAATAACCTCTAACTATACCTTTAGTAGAATAATCACCACCTCTATGATTCAAAATTTTACCCTACCAGCCAAACCAACAACTTTTACCAATCCAACTATATTTTAACCATCCAAGGCACCTAAACCCAAAATGACCAAATCACCTTCTTAAACCAAACTAACCAAATCAATCAAGAACCTTGGCACCTTTCCTTCAACAAGCCTTAATCACCCTTTGATGAAGGTGGAGCTTGCCTCACCAAAACTAGCAACCAAATACCAGACCAAAGCAACTAAAGAGGTAAAAACACATAAAGGTTAGAAGGCCTAAATTTTGCCTCCCCCAACCTTTCCCTCCATTTTGGGTCCTCATCCCTCTACCTTGAGTGAGTATCTAATTACCACTACCCAAATGCCACCACTTCTTTTGGTTACAGCTTTGAAAATGATCTCTAATTCACTTCTTTTCAATTTACCAACAATACCTAAGCTACCTACTTGGTGCTCTTCCACCTCTAGCTCATCAACCTCCTTGCCTAAACCAAGGTCATCAACCAAGTGTATCACCCTAGAAAAAACACCCATAACCAAACCTATCTCTAAATAACCTCCTAATTCAATGATTAAAGTAAAGACCATCACACCCTTATCACCTTTAGTCAAGTCCTACACGACTATTCTCCATAGGTTATTATATACTTCTTGTTTATCCTTACCTCCCATTAGACCCTTTTACCCTCTTACTTCCAAACCCATATGGTACAATGAGCACCACGTGTGTTCTTATCATAGGATACCTAGCCATGACATGAAGAACTACAAGGCTCTCCAAACCATTATCCACTAGATATATGATGAGGATGCTATATTAATGAATGAACCTCCTATGGGACCCATACTAATCTAACCATTAACCATACCTACCCAATGCTTACCTAATCCTCCACTCTCACCTAAAAGTGAAGATGAGTCTGACCAGTCTACTACTTTAACCTCTCCTTCTATCCATATTATCAATATGGTCACAAGATCATAGTAAAAGGATAAAGGGAAGGCTAATCTATCCATTATATGGATGTATCCATATTTAACCACCTAACCAACCCACACCTAACCATCTCTATTTTAAACCAAACCCAAGGTGTTTATTTTAGGTGCCTCCAAAACTAATCCCTCAAAATCCATCAAGAGAGTTACCCTTAAGTAACTTCACTAGACCTCGGTGAAGATGAGATTTTGTGATTTGATCTCTACCTCTTCCCATCATTGGTAATAAATAATATAGGCATTAAAGTTCATTGAGGTCCAACCTAAGGACCCCCAACCTCTAGCAACTTTTATTGGTGCCCATCAAATTTCCAACCTTGTTACCTTTAATGATTTAGAAATACCTTCCATCCACCTTGAGGACCCATATCCCCCTCTATTTATTAATACTTAAATCAACTAAACCCACATCAAATGGGTCATTATTGATGGGGGAGCCAACATTAACATCATCTCCTCCCATGCCTATAACCAACTCAATTTTATAGATAATTTCATGTCTGAATCTTCAGTCATCCTTCATTCCTTCAATGATACCATGGCCACTACCTTGGGAACTGTCATCCTTCATATTCATTTAGGACCCCACACACTCCGTAAAATTTTTTATGTTGTGGAAGGTGAATTCTAATGCATCTTGTTGGGATGACCTTGGATTCACTCCATGGGTTATGTTCCTTCTACCCTCCACTATTTCATTAAGTTTGAGCATGAAGGTTAGGTCATCACCATCCAAGCTAAATTAAGTCCCTTATTGACATATAACATGACCTATCATCCCAAATATGTCCTCATACCCCCATCTAACATACCTTTAGCATCTAAAACCCAACCTTTAACCACTAAAGTGAACATCATATCCATTATTATTGACAAGGCATCAACTAGTTCTTCTATACTTTCAAACCAAATCCCCATGATAGACACTTTGGAATCAATGTTACATAAACTTTCACTAATGGAGTATCATCTCTTATCCCTTGATGCCTTCCCTACTCCTCATGAGTATGGGTAACTAACCTACTAACCAAGATATGACCCCAATGTTAGAACTATAATTCCCTTTGGACCTCCCCACTATTAGACCCATTTTGTCTAAGGGGGACTCAAAAAATCCCTCAGTGATTCTACCACATCTCTTCCAGCTTGGCCATTTTCCATTAGTTTTTCTTACCTAGATAAACCAAGCTTCACCAAGACATACCTCCATTGATGTGATTAGAAAGGCTTTGGTCTTGGGTGATATGAGCATGGTCCACATGAATTGGTCACCATAAAAACAAAAAACCCATATGAGAAGCATGGAATTGGTTTCATCTTACCTAATAAGAAGAAATCCAAACAACCCCCTATTATCATTCTTGAAGAATATTCCCCTTCCTCACCAACCTCACCTCCACTTATGTGTAAGGATTATGACGTTATCCCACCTAACATTTTTTTCATCAACATGATCTATGTTGGACCCTTATCTTATCAAAAGGAGGGGGTGATCATAACCATCCCTTTGACCCATCCTACGATGATAAGAGAATACTCTATTACCATTAACACTATTCAATGCTAGGATGATATTTATATTCTCACCTATCTTGGTGCCATAGATTTTTCAATCCATAAATCCCTTCCTCCCAAGTCTTCGACCATTTTGAATGAATCCACTATGGATATCAACTTGGTTACTTTGAATAAACTCCACATTATCATACTTATCCAATCATTAAATGTTGAGGAACATCAGGGCTTCCCCTCTTTCCTCTAAGACCTTAACATATCCTTCACTTGGACTTACAATGACATACCTAGAATTGACCCTAACATTTTTACCCATAAAATAGTCACCAACCATGATGCCACACCTATCAAATAGAATCTCTAACATATGCACCCTCGTATAACCCTTCTTGTCAAAGAAGAGCTTCAACATCTTCTATCTATCATTTTCATTCAACCCATTCATTACCCCCAATGGGTATTCAATGTCATACCTATCACCAAGCCATAAGGGGACTACGCATTTATGTGGATTTTCATGGCCTCAACCTCCTTTACCCCAAAGATATCTTTCCCCTACCTATCATTGACCAAATAGTTGATCTTACATTTGATCATGAGATGTTTCTATCATGGATGGATTCGTAGGATACAATTAGATCTCAATTGCTCTCAAAGATCAGCACAAAACTACCTTCACCACCCCTTGGGGAACCTTTTGCTATCAGGTCATGCTTTTTGGACTAAAGAACATTGGTGTAAACTACCAATATGCCATGACATATATCTTCCATAACCTTTATCCATAAGATTATCGAGGACTATGTGGATGACCTTCTCAAAAAATCCAAAATCTAAAAAGATCACTTTACTATTCTTAAGATCATCTTTGAATGCCTCATCCATTACCATATCTACCTTAACCCCAAGAAATTCATTTGTGGGGTCTTGTTAGGAAAACTTATTGGATTCATTATCTCCCTTTTCAAAATTTAAGAATATCCTACCAAAATCAAATCCATCATTGACATGCTTTATCCTACAAACCTTAAATAACTCCATAACTTTCAAGGGAAGCTTCAATCCATTCATCATTTCATTTACTAGCTTTCAGACTGGTGCTAACCCTTCCACCACATTTTGAATAAGGATGTCTCTTTCAAGTGGGATAGTGATTGTCAAAAATACTTTGATTCAATCAAAGAGTAGCTTTTGTTACTACCTATCCTTACCCCTCCTAAGGATGACCAACCCTTTTACCTTTATATCTCTACCATCGACCATTCTCTAGGGGTAATGCTAGCTCATCGAGATGAAAAACACATAGATTAATTTGTCTACTGCATTATCCATGTGCTTGTAAAATATGAGACTCGATACCCCTATATCGAGAAGCTTTGATTGGCCTTGGTATTTTTGGATACCAAACTTTGCCACTACTTTCTCAACCTTAAAACCTATGTCATAACCAACACTGATCCACTCAAATACATGCAATCTAATTTATACTAAAACTATCATATGGCCAAGTGGCTCATGATTTTAATAGAGTTTGATCTTGAGTTCCTTCAGTAAAAGTCAATTAAAGGGCAAGTCACTTCTAACCAATTAGCCAAGGCAACTTTAGCAAACAACCAATCCCCTCCTCTTAAGTTCCCTAATGAGTCCAATGTAACCCTCTCTTAAGAAAATTTCAGCTATCAAGTCAGCATGTTCTTTGATGATTCAAAGTGTTAGCATGGTGGGGGAGTTGGTATCATCCTTATCCCCTTTGATGGTGAACCTTTACCTTTGTCCTTCAAGATTGATTTTACATGTACCAACAACATGGCTTAGTATGAATCCCTAGTGATAGGCCTTCAAACTACCTTATCCCTAGGATTCAAAATGATAAATATCTTTGGTGAATCCTAACTTGTGGTCAATCAAATCAATAGCTCTTACAAATGTAAGAATGTTGTTTTTCAATAGTACAAGTAACTAGTTGATGAACTCTTAGCATCATTTGAATACTACCACATGTAATTAACCCTATGATCTAACAAAAATTTTGCCTACATCATGGCTTCCATTGCCTCTCAAATGGCATACATACCCTCAAATTCTTAGATATCTATCATTATCGATAGACTTACCCAACCTTCTTATGTCAACCCAGATTCTTCCATCATTTTTAATGTCGAGGAGACCCAACCTAACCTTTGGTATCATCAAACCTTTGAATATCTTAACCTTGGCATAGTTCCTTCTAGCCTCTCTAGGAATGCTTAAATAAAATTTATCTAGAGCACCTCTCACTATACCATTATGGGAGGAATCCTTTATAAATGTGGATTTGATAGTATTCTCTTCCATTGCTTACGTAGTCAAGAAGCCTCTCACACTATCAAAGAAATACATAATTGAGTCTATGGTGGTCACTTTAGTGGCCTCACTATATCTAAGTGGATCCTTTGACTAAGCTATTACTAGCCTAAGCTTAACCAAGACTACTATGATTACATGAAAAAGTGTGTCAAATGTTAGTAACACCCTAATTTACATTACGTGACTAGTTATAGTATTTGAGTCTCTACTAATTTTTGTCCCTTCTCACAATGTGGTCTAGATCTTATCAATGAAATTAATCCCCATTCCTCAAAGTGGCACCATTCTATCATCACCATGACTGAATATTTTACCAAGTGGGTAGAGGCTATTCCTCTAGTCTTGTCTAAATTAGAAAAGATCACCAACATTATCAACAATCATATCATCTGCCACTTGAGTGTTCCTCAAAATATTATCATCAATAATAGTAACTCCCTTAAGAACAAGAAAGTCTAGGGTCTATGTGATGAATTTGGCATTAATTTAAGCTTATCCTCACCTTATCTCCCTCAAGCAAATGGATAGAAAGAAGCCTTTAACAAAACCCTTAATAACATGCTAACTAAAATGGTTGACACATTTGGTTGGGATTGGCATTTGCACATCCCCTTCAACTTATAGGCATATCATACTATTATTAGAACCCCTATTATGATCTAGGAATTTGACTCAAGAGAGGATGGTTAGTATTATGTTAGTTCCAAAATGAAAATAAAATGAAAGAAACACACTAACTAGCATAACATCTCTAGGCCTAGACACTAGGGAGAGCTTAGTTAATAAAAATGAATGACAAACACAACTAAAAAGTAAAGAATAAAACACAATAATTCCTTCAACTTCCTTAGATGCTCCAAATGCCTTTGCAGTAGTTGCTTGCTCGACTTGTGCTCATGATGTCCTTAACAATGGAAGCTTGGCTACCTCCATATCTCCTTGGCACCTTGTGGCTTTGGTTTGGCTTGGATTGGAATCAATTTCGAATTATAACTTTGCATTATCAATTCCTTTGAAGATATTTGAGCATAATAACTTTGCACCAAAATATCTTATAAATGATGTTGTGAGGCCTCCTATTTATAGATTTTTGAGAATTTCTAGAATCAACTTGAACCATCCATCTCAAGATTGAGATGTGTGGTTGAGGATTAATTCAATTTTTGGAATTAAGATTGATAAATAGGATCATCAATATTTGGGATAGAGGAGCAATTAAGAGGAATGGAGGGCTTTGATGAGGCATTGATGAGGCATGGAAGGCATGAATCTTGATATTTGTGGTATTTATGGGCTAGGGATGTCTTCCTAAGAAATGAGGTCACCTAATGATGTAGATATTCAATATTTATTTTCAAAAATAATTTTTCAACAAGTTTCCATGGAATTTTTTATTAGGCTTTGATTTGGGTTAATTAGCTGTTAAGCATGATTAACCACTTTGTGCACAAGTTACTCAAATTGATCAGAATGCCTTGTTATTTTTCCAAAATTTGAATGGATTAAAATTGGAAGGTGATGTCAGATGTGTTGGAACTATATTCCTATTTAAGATGTTACTAATAATAAATAAAAAGGCATGTGTCTTATGTAAGAGATTTTATAGGAAAAAGCAATCCATAACACCTAAGTGTAAATTTGGCATTTTGGCATGAAATGATCTGATCAAAGTTAGCTAGCTTGTAAATTACATTGCCCCATTTAGGGATACCCTAGCCAAAATTGGCACTTGAATATGTCAATTTCACAACATTTATCATGTTTTTAGGTCAAATTATGCATTTTGGGTAGAAATTGGCCAAAAACCTGATTGGGGGTTATCAGTGGCCAAATTTAGGTGTCTATAGTTTTCCCCTATTTAGGAAGATGTTTTAAACCATAGGCAAAGTAATGTATTCTCAAATAATGAGAGATGGCTTGTATGCCAGAAATAAGATGATGATTAAAGAATAAAGCTCCAAAAGGTGTTTAGGAAGACTATGATGATGCCCCCTTGAAGGAGTGGCCATCACATTTATTGATGGATGATCCCTAAAAAATAAACAAGAAGAAAGGTGGAATTAATCCAAATAAGAAAATCCTTGCATGCATTGATGTAAAAAGGACGCTAATTTGCCCAAAGGTGGTTATAATCAAGAATAAAATTCAAAATAATGATTTTCTCATAGGTGGTTATAATTATTATGAGGACCTAAATTAGCTAAAGATGATGGTGCCCCAATTAGAGCTGATTAGCAAGCATAACTCAAGGATATAATCTAGAATACAGGTTAAATATGAGTGGGCACAAAATGATGAAAGAGATAGATAAAGGAATGAGATTGATTAATAGAATGATTTAGTTATACCTATCAATGAGGAGATGCTCATCCTGATTAACAATGATACAACTAGAATGGTCAAATGAGTTATATTGATCAAGGGTGGGATGGAAGGATTTTCCAAGCTACCAAGAAGAAAATTCTATAGCTTCATTGATTTTAGACCTTCGTGAAGCTAATTTTTGTTGTAGCATGTGATGGTAGGCTTCATGATAGAATACCATGAAGACTTGGCCAAAATATGCAAACAATAATGTTGGCATATAACACCAAAGGACTGACTCTTGATCCAATAAACGCTTGAAAATAATGCACCAATAATAAAACACATGATGATAATGTTGATGTATGAATATGGATAGATTTAATAATAATGTGCTCAAGGAATCACCTAATGAAAACATATAGATTGAGTCAAGGAAACAATGATAAAAACAAACAAATAAGCAAGAAAATAAATAAACAAACAAACACATAGAAAAACAAACAAACAAACAACCTGAAATAAACAAACAAATATAAAGCCTAAAAAAAAAAAGCAAAAGAAAGTATCCTAACAATGACAATGGCCTAGTAAGGTGAATTAAGGATAACTAACTAGGCTTAGATAGGAGAAACGTTTTTGGATTTTAAAATATTATTAATGTTTTTGGAATTTTGAGGTATCTTAACTCATTAGAGAATGAGAAGATACCTACTCATAAAATGGTGAGAGTGTTTGTCTTAGGTTGCTCACAAAATGGTGAGAGTGTATGGCAAGGGGGACTAAGGTGACCTCAACTTGAATTAAGCATGACCCACATAGTCTTGAAATGACCTCAATTCATATTAATTCCATCCACATAAAAGGCGGGGAAAAATGAACTAGGTCCCAACAAGTTCTCAAATCTAGCAAATGGCCACTCAAATGAAAATAACAATGGCAAGGTGATGCAGAAATGCATGGTAAACAAGTGTAGCCCCTATTTTTACCATAGATGGTTATAACTAGGATATAATGGCATAGGTTAATGACACTAATTTTCCCATAGGTACTTATAATTAGTAGCAAGACTGGTGAAACACTGATTTGCCCATAGGTGGTTATAATCAGGCTCAAATAAATAAACTTGATAGGATGAAAGATATCTTTCTAAATCAACTATCACACTAATTTCATATACTATCATTTAAACATGAATTTGATAAGAGTTGAAACCTAATTTAAATCCTCTCACAAAAACTATAGGAAGAACCAAAGTAACCAAGATCAAAATAGGATTGGGTAGGATGACTAAAAATAGGCTTTAGTATAGATAGGAATGGAATGATAAGATGGTATGGTCTTGCTAAGAATAATGATGGTTTTTGATAGATTAGATAAAATGGTAAGAGGATTGTCCCCAATTGATGGGGTGAATGGATGGGTACTTTGATAGTGGCAAATGGATATGTAATAATGGCAATGGCATGGTACATGTTTTTAGCTTGGGTGTGGTTTTGGATTCTATTATTCTTATTGATGGGGAGATGAACATCCTAATCAACAAATGATACAAAAAAAATATTTGATAATGTTAGTTTTTATCCCACACATCATCTGAATAGTTGCTCTATCAAGAACTTGATGTAGATTTGGTTGTCAAGAATGATTTTGTGATGTTCATTGGTTGTTGATTCTAATTCCTTCAAACATTAAGACAAGATATTTTTATAGCCTCTACAAAGTAAAGTGCAACCATAAAGGGTAAATAGGGAAAAATAATGGATGGTATGTTTTACTATGAAATGGAATGGTAGATGATAATAAAATGTATAATGGTGGGGAAACAAATGAAGATTAGGACTTTCAGTCACATGTAATGTTACTGATGCTAGATTCGACATAATTTTGGTTGTGGCAGGGCTGAAAACTTGTTCTCTCAAGAGGACCACTAGATTTTTTTGTTGTTTGATCTTGAGAGTAGTTACCATCTAATTAGGATGTGGATTGGAAGTGATTTTGATTTGATCTTTGATTTTGTCTTCATCAAGTAGTGAAGAAAGTTTATGCTCAACTATTGTTGCCTCAATGAGGTTTTCACCAATGAAGTTATCTTGATTGTCCCATATCACCTTTGAGAATGTTTCACTAAGGAATGTTGAATTTTGACTTTGATTTTCTTCTATCACTTCCAAAAAAGTCTCAGTAAAAGATGCTATGTTCCAACTTGGATTGTCCCCTAGCACCTTTGAAAAAGTTTCACTAGGAGAGTATTCTTCTACCATATGAATGTTGTCTTGACCTCCTTGCTCTTCTTCAACTACTATGTCACCATGGATGTAGTTCAAAAAAGTGTGATTTTATCAGTCCCGATCGACACTTATGGGAGATGGAATACCAATAATATGGCTATTTTGGTTGATGGTAATGGCCTATGGAATAGTAATGAAATGGGGAGAGGCTACACAATCCTCATAGAAGATACTAGGATAACTTATGTCAAAGCTGAAGTACTCATCCTCAAAAAATATATAAGAATCACAAATGTATTCAAATTGGTCTATGAGGTATGCATAACCAATGTTGTAACAACCATGAACATATTCTTTGTTTGAATCTTATTCTAACTCAAGGGACTTTGAATCTGATGTTAAGATTGATGTTGATTTAGATTCTTATTTTGATGTTAAATCTGATGTCAATCCAAGATTAAAATCTGACTCTAACTCTAATTATTTATTTGATGGATACTCTATTATAATGATGTCTTATTAAATATTTGGTATTGGATAAGTAATAATCTATAACGGGATGATGGGATCCATAAAGACTAGTTTGTCAAAGTGAGACTCTTCTAGGATGGAAAAAAGGTCAAGAGATAACTCCTCAAAGACTATCTTGTCAATAGGAGGCTATTGAAAAATAGGCACATGGTTGAGGTAATTATTTTCCCAAAGGTGGTTATAATAATTAATAAGTGACTCAGCAAAGACTGGCTCATCGAAGTGAGACTCTTTGACAACTGGTATAGGATCAATAGGCAATTTATCACAAGCTGACTTAAAACAAATGGTTGATTCAATAGAAACATCTTTTATTGGTTAGTTCTCTTAGCCTTGGTTTCCAATAAGTTGGAAAGTACTAGTTTTGAACACAGTTTGGTCTTTGAATGATTTGATTAGTTGAGGTTTGGTACTAGATGAGGAATGACTTGTAGTTGGATAATGATAGGGCCTTAAGGAGCATGATTGATTACATGAGCCAAAGGATGAATTTTTGAAATGGTAATGATATGGTGGTGTGGAGCATGATTTCTCACACAAGCCAAAGGATAAGGTCTTGGAATGAGAAAGGGGTGTTGTGGAGCTTGGTTGCTCGTACAAGCCAAATGACTAGGTCTAGGAATGAAAATGGTATTCCTTGGAGATTGTGAAGATTTATAGCTCATATAAACCAAAAGAGGGTTAGGGCAAGCTGATGATCAGATAATAAAATGATGTCATGAAAATTTATTACTTGCAGAAGAAAAAGCATCCAAGTCTTCCTTATAAACCAGATCATCCCAATCTTGAGTTGGATCATAAGCTGGTTCTTGACTATGTTCCATGTACTAATTATTGCAAAGAGGGTATGGATATATATTCCAAACAACATTATCTATAGTTTTGTATTCAAATTCCTCTTCACAAGCCTCTTCATACCAATCAAAGTTTTGAGTTTGATCATAAGTTGTTTTATCACTTTGTTCCCCTGAATGATTAATATGAGGTGGATATAAATCTATCTCACAAACCATATTAACATCATTGGGGTCTTTACTAAAGCCATAAAAGTCATTCTGTGTGGCCATTCTATCATAATTTGGATTTTAATGGACTCCATTATAAGTGTATCAAGACATATTCATGTAAATGATGAAATCTCTAAAAATAAAAAAGCTTAGAGTTATACAAACTTTGAAATTTTTTCCAAATGAAAAATGGTTCAAACTTGGTCTTGATCAAAGGGATGGAGGTGTATCTCTAATGTGGTTTGAAAGTGGAGTTTTATCTCCAAAATGGTTTGTGCTAAGACTTGGCATAAAATATTCTAACGTCAAATGTTTAATGTTAAATGTCATATGCATAAAAGGTCAAGCATCTAAATAAAAATTGGCATGTCAAAGGTATAGGTCAAACTATTACAAAGAAGGTCTAAAATAGGAAAGGGAAAAGTTGAGTTGATAAGTCTTTTATCCAAATGTGGAGTCAAAAGCTAGTCTCAAACAAATAGGCATGATGTGATTTGATTTAATCTAACAAGTTTGGAAACAACTTTGACATAGACCTAACACATAGAATCAAACATAAACATGATCAGTTGGCATAAGACATAAGATATAAGGCTCTTTAAGAAAGGCTATTTTCTTCTAAATAAAGGCACAAATAATGATGATCATATGATTTAAACAAACAAACCATCAATAGTTTTCAAATTTGGGTAATCTATTAACCAAAGTTATGTAACCCAAAAGATAAAGATCTATGTATCAGTCCCATGAATTAAGGCCTAAATAAAAATCAATCAATGTTTGAATCCAAACTTAACAAGGCTAATTGAAAACACAATGTTGAAAACTAGTATTTGACCAAACAATTTAGACAGGATTGGACAGCATGATGGCACAAGACAATGGTCCAAATGATATGCATGACATGGTTTGAAACAAATGGTTTTTAGAATAAGGTAAACTAGTCTTTAAAAAAATTGAGCAGCCTAATGACATAAGCATGCTTGAATTATATGGTCAATGTTATATTTGTAAAAGACTCAAAAGGCTCAAAAATGTTTTGACATGATTTGGGTAGCATAACACTACCCTCCTCAACTCAAATGGCACACACACAAACAAGTTTAAAAATTTTCAAGGCATAAGTGTGGTGTAAAACAACTACCATAAAACCTCTTTAGACAAAAGAGTGACATAGAGACAAATTGATTTTGGCATGGCTTATACAAAAACAAACAAGTTTTAGTCTGAAAAACATACCAAATGGGAAAATGATCGGAATACTCTAAGTATAACCATCCAAATCCATACAAGGGTATGGCATGTGGGGTTGACTAAAATATAAAGTTTCAAATGTTTTTAGGGGAATCAATTGCACAATGACTTTCACATCAAACAATGCAAAAGAAAAGCATGAATTTTGGGTCCATATCACTTGATTTGTTGCAAAAAGGTCTAGGCCTTTTTGCAACCACTACATTTTGTTGTTTGCTTAGTGTAGTGTAATGTCCAAAGTGCCACTACATCCTTTATACAACTTAAAAGGAGCCAAATGAAGTCAATGCTAGGAGATGAAACCCTAGGTCAAAGCTTCCTTAAAGAACTTGTGGGAGGTGATGAAGTCCCCCTTGTAAGCCAAGCTGCATAACAATAAAGAAAACATGAAAGTAGAAAGACTTTAAGGTCATTTTCAAGGTCACCCAAACTTTGACAAGATTTTAGGGAGTGCTTTAGAGGACTTTCTTTCTAAACCTTGGACTAGGCTATTTACAATAGGATTGGTACTTTTGATTTCAAGGGTTCCCTATAGGGGACAAATGGAAGAGCATACATGCAACATTCCTCTTTTTTTCATTTTTTTTTTTGATTAAATAACTATTGAAAATAAGAATTGACAAGTGTGTTCAATTTTAAACCCAAAATGAAATATTTGGTGGTGTTCACTGTCATGACCCCTTGGTATTAGTTGCAAACTTTGAAAATATTCACCAAAACATCTAAATTTTTTGTTAAACACCAAAACAAGGTTCTTAATTGATTTTTAAGCATGCAAAGGTGATTTTATCATGTTTTTAATAAATGTCAAGCTTGGTCCTGTAGAAAAATTATTATCATGTCCTTTAGCTTTGAAGCTCTTTTTAGCTTGAAATAATGAACTTTGAAAAAGTAGCTCTCAAATCTATGTTTTTGGAAAAACATAGTGACTAATGTTGGTTATTACAATTGAAGATGGTTACTTTGGCTAACCAAAATGTAACTGATGTCATTTTTGCTAACAAACATTACTTAAGCAATGTAACCGATGTCAGTCTTACTTACTAATGTCGATTACTGTGTAAAATAATGGCAACCAAAAATGGCTAAAATAAAGTTATAAAATCAATTTACAAGAGTTTTAAAGGTCTAAATAAATATTTTAGAGTTACAAAATGATCTTCTTCATGTGTAAGATGCATCTAGTACCACCAGACATGCCATTATGTGATCTAGGAATTTGACTCAAGAGAGGATGATTAGTATCATGTTAGTTCTAAAATGAAAACAAAATGAAATAAACACACTAACTAACATATCATCTCTAGGCCTAGACACTAGGGAGAGATTAATTAACAAAAAAAATGTCAAATACAACTAAAAAGTAAGGAATAAAATGCAATAATTTCTTCACCTTCCTTGGATGCTCTAAATGCCTTTGTAGTAGTGGTTGGCTCGGCTTGTGCTCATGAAGTCCTTGGCAATGGAAGCTTGGCTACCTCCATCTCTCCTTGGCACCTTGTGGCTTGGATTAGAATCAGTTTGGCATTATAAATTTGCATTATCAAGTCCTTTTAATATATTTGAGCATAATAACTTTGCACCAAAATAGCTTAGAAATGATGTTGTGAGGCCTCATATTTATAGATTTTTGAGAATTTCTAAAATCAACCTGAACCATCCATCTCAAGATTGATATGTGTGGTTGAGGATTAATTCAATTTTTTAAATTAATATTGATAAATAGGCTCATCAATATTTGGGATAGAGGAGAAATTGAGAGGCATGGATGGATTTGATGAGGCATTGATGAGGCATAGAAGGCATGAATCCTGATTTTTGTGGTATTTATGGCCTAGGGATGTCTTCACAAGAAATGAGGTCACTTGATAATGTAAATATTTAATATTTATTTCCAAAAATAATTTTTCAACAATTTTCCATGGAATTCTTGATTAGGCCTTGATTTGGGTTAATTATCTCTTAAGCACGATTAAGCACTTTGTGCACAAATTACTCAAATTAATTAGAATGCCTTGTTATTGGTAAAAAAATTGACTATATTAGAATTGGAAGGTGATGTCAGATGTGTTGAAACCATATTCCTCTTTAGGATGTTATCAAAAAAAAAAAAAACAAAGGCATGTGTCTTGTGTAAGATATTTAATAGGAAAAATCAATCCAAAGCACTTAGGTGCAAATTTTGCATTTAGTTTTGGAAATCCATCCTATAAAGGGGTGAAAATTACTGTGAGAACCATGCCATACCCTATTGTGAGTAGTTGATATTTTCATGATGATTATTATCTCTTGATTATATTCTTTAGTCTCCCATTTAGTGTTGTTAATTAAACTACGTCATGTGTTTTACCTTAAACATTAACAACAAACATAACCATACCAAGCATGATAATATCACATCATCCATGAACATTTAAACAATCAACCATTTTTCACCACATATCTAAAGTCTAAAATAATGTAGTATATACTCATTAAAATTTAGCATGTCATAAGCATAACCATATATCAAAATAATCTCATGCCTAGCTAAGCCTATATCAGTGTCTAACATCCATCCATAATCACATATAAACATCAAATCATAAGCATTAAACATCAACATCAAGCCATAAACCATAAAACATGAATATGAGAAAAAGCAATGATCATATGTATAGAATCATGAGTCAAGTAGCATAATAATTTATACAAATAGATAGACATCTCTCTCTCTCTCTCTCTCTCTCAAAAATATACATCTCATCGCATCGGCTAATAAGCTAAAATCAAAATGATATACAAAATTTCATAATATGGCTATATCTATGCCCGAAGGGCACCATTGCCTCCTAGAGAACTATTATATCCTAGTGCCTACCCACCTACTATACCTGATGATCACTTAGTTTTCCTTGTCTACCTAGATATAGACATTGCCCACTGACCTGGTATCACCATAGTAGCACCACTTACCAATCTATCCCTATAATCACCCCATCGGGGCTCTTATGGATACTATGTCAAAGCTATGGCCTCATAGTACCATAGATCCTCCACTATAAATAGGTATCATGCTATGGGAGTAAAACTTGGTGGCTCTACCTGTGCTACTACTACTTCTCCTATCTACCTCAGAGTGTCCCTCTCTTGGGTTGCCAAACCTACAGAGGTCTTGAATTGATCACTCTCACCTATGATAGTAAAAATTTGACCCTATATGGTAATAACCTGACCCTGTAGTGTAGCAATATATCCCTACAATGTGGCCACTTACCCTTATAATACATGTATCTATCTTTATGTAGTGGATGAAATTGCTCCTACCTATCCATCGTGCCCAACAGGATCCACAACCATTAGCCTCACACCTTCATCATTCCCACTGATATCTATAGCTATATATATAGATTGGTACCATGTCATGTACCCATCTATAAAGTTGGCATCATCTATCTATCCCCTAGCATGCAACTCCTATAAATATAAAAAGGTAGGCACATGATGTGGCTCTGGTAGTAAAATATTAGAGTCCTCATCCATGTACCTAGGGAATGGACCTAGGACACCTTGTACCAGGCTAAACTATCAGCATACCCTATTAAATTAGATCAATTCCACCTCCCTATGTCACATACCAAATATCCATCTATATCTTTGTAGTGAGAGTGTCTACCTCTTGTAACCTAGCCACACTGGAAACTATACATATGACCTCCAAGTGATATCTCCTATCACTAGTGCACCCAGTGCACTGCTAAACCACTCCACATTATGAACACTACATCCTAAACCTAATGTAGAAAAGTCACCCCTCCACTACATAAAGTTAATGGGGAAATCAATCTATGTGAAACCTACCCATGACAACCCTACTAGCCTTAGCACCTGAATGTGCTCATAGGCCCAATAATGCATAACCAGGCTGACACTGATGTTATACCTCTTGTGGGCCCTAATATCCCACAACTCCTTATATATATCTACTAGTAAAATAGGTACCCAACAAAATATCATCTACCCTAGTAATAGCTCAACCAAAACCCTTAGTAGTAAATAGGGAAATCTCCTACTGCTCAAGTCAAGAAGCCCAAATCATGTCACAACAATCATAAGCATGGTCATGAGCCTCCTCTCAATTGGAGCCATTTGATATAAATCACTATACATAAATCTTATAGCATGCCATCTAACAAAATCACTCTCATCTCCTCAATGTGATCATCCCTCTCCTCTTGCTCTATATGATAAATTAGATCACCATGAAGTGGAAGTTGAGTGATCTTATGTACATCCTCAAGCAAGATAGTCATCTCATTGGTCGATAGTAGGAAGGTGTTCATATTAGGATCCTAACTATTGATGAGTGTTATTACCATAGATGCAGATCGAGGCACATGGTAATAGCTCCTCATCACTCATATCCCCACCTCATCCATGTGGGCTTAGTTAGATGGGTTTATCCCCTTCTAGATCTCGACAAAGATAGATGACACTCAATTACACATCTGTATCTAGTCTTTGGCTTGCACCAAAATGGAAACATGTCTTAGTGACCTACACCATTATCATCTACCCTACCCTTTAAGCACATGACTTATCTACCCTAACCACCTACTCAATGACTACTAACTTGCTTCCTAACATGAAAAACTATACCCAACAACAATCATCTCATTTGGCCTTACCATTTAAAAACTTTCCATACCTCTCTTTAAACTAGTCAACTATTGATGGTCATGATTACCACCAATGGTTAGGCATCCTAATTTTTGAGGGTGCCAACCATTGACAATCAGACTTGATGATCAATGATCATTGTGGGTGTTTTGAGGTTAGAAAACCCCAACCTTAAATACCCCCGAAATGCACCCAAATTATAGCTAAACCACCTAATTATCTAACCTAACCCCTCTACCCACCCCAAATCACATACCTACTTGATCAAGTACCTATTTCACCCATATATTTACCCAAATCCATAAAAACCCTACCTAGGGCATAACACACCAAACTAAACATTTTAAACTACCCTATCCCCCTAACATAATACAATTACAAAAAACCACCTAAACTATCAAATATAAGGCATCCCCTACCTTGTTTCATGACCACCACTTTGGAGTCACCCATAGAACTACCTATCCTTATCCATACCTACATGCTCCCTACATTTTGAATGGTCCCTTTGGCCCACCTAAAAAATAACCAACTTTAACCACTAGAAAACAAACCATCAAAACTCCCATTCACCACAATATGCCAAGTACCAAATCTCAAAGTCAAAATAAGAAAAAGTTAAAATGAGAGAAATGACTTTCACTTTTACTTTTTACCTACTCAATTTTTAGGGTTTTACCTAAACTATCAATGGTCAATGTGATCATTGATGATCATCATTAGGGACCATAATCATCAATGGTTAGGTAACCCCACCTTTTTTTGTCTCTTACCTTCTATAAGCCATCTCTCAGCAGACTAAATATCCACTCACCCACCCATGGAGTCTACCTTATCCACTCATCCTGAGCACCTCATCACCTTGTTGTTGGCCCATTTTAAACCACCTATCATGCATTTTGTAACACTTTTTTCCTAGTCCTTTGACCATAGTGATAATATTACCATGTTAACCCATTTTAAACTTGGGCTACCTCATGCTTACCTGATCTATTTATGTCTTTTTGGGAGCACTTATTACCTTAGATACCTATGAAAATTAACCCATTTATGTTTTCACTGAGATCACTTCCAACCTTGGATAATATGGACATTGCTTTGGAGCTTAATAGGTGTACCCAGCCAGCATGCCTAATTGTGGTCATTCAGTACACTGGTCACTTATCTTCTTAGCACTGACCTTTATTATTATCAACCATGATAAATGCATCAATTAATGATCTTATCTATCACACCTTTTCATACTTTGTATGCTTGTTTGTGCTTTAATACCCCCTATCATCCACCTACATGACGCCCACCTTCACCATCACCTATACCCACCTTGTGAAACCTACACCTAATTTTAATTTTCCTCATGACCTCTTAGATTGAGGGTGAACATCTCCTCTCATACTCAAGACAATCAAATCTTCGACCAACATATATTTTTATTTTTTATCTCATTGATTCAAGTTACATAACAAAAAAGGGTAAAATATAAACACCAAAAATCCACACACCATGATTCTAAATGTTGTAATTCCATGGATAGTCTTAAGACCCATTTGAGACCATTCAAACTTTTATCCCCTAGCCAAACCTAACCCATAGTTAGTTAGACTTAACTGGCTTAACTTAGTCTTTTCCTACTTTTTACCCTTTACCCTTGATCTTCGATGATTAGCTTGACCACTGATGGTCACCCTAACCATTGATGGTCAGGGTCCACCTCCTTAATATCTAACATTCAAATCACCCACCTTGATTTTATAAAAATACCTTGTCCTCATCTGCATGTAAGCCATTGTATGAGGGAGTTATAAATATGAATCCTAGTTCACATGTTGTTGAAACTATCTTGCCTTGCCTATAACAGGAAAGGAACAAAGAGGTGAAATCTATCTACAATCATGATCAAGAACTTGTGCATCTAGGAGTTTATTTTTGTAGGTCAATTATCATTAGTAATATAGTAAACTAGACACTATGTTAGAGAGTCAACTTACCATCATAACCCTACTAAAGCACCAAGTACCATTATTCTATCATAATCAAGCTAGATTCTACCAATAGGTCAAGTACCTTAACTAATCAACTTTCGATAAGATAAATAATTATTTCTTAGTATTTATTTAATTTATTTCCATTTCATAATAAACCTAGGTCTTATCCATCTCTCAAAATCCATCTTTTGGATCTCATCGATCAACCTTTTTACCAACCTAGATCCATACATAGTAATCATCAATGGTTGTCTCAACTATCAATGGTTTGTCTAACCATCGATGGTCACTTTAACCACTGATGGTCAACCCAACCACTGATGGTTACTATGGTAGTAAAAAAAACAAGTTGTTTTCACCAACCTACCTCTAACCAAACCTGATTCTCTATCCCTACTTGTTCATAAACCCCTTTATGATTTTTTTAAGTATACCCCAACCCCCTAACACTAGTATTAATTAGTTTATCACTAATTTAATCATCTCTAGTCTATATTTCTTAGCAAATAGTCTTGTGTTTCATTTTAGTATCTTTTGATTATTGATTTAAGTATTTTATATTCTATTTATAAACTTAATTGTTTAAAACATGTGTATTGACATCCCCTGACAAAGTTCTTGCTTCCAAGATCTAGCTATTGCTAGGCAATCCACTCAACTATCTATCTAAAAAACAAGTTTGATTTAGTGCTTTCTTATCTATAGGTCACCCTCCCAATCCAAAAAGGAGCTCTTCACAATCTTCTGATTCCATGTGTGTATAATCAAATAGTTTTTTTAACCATACCCGTACTTAGTTTCTTATTTTCCCTCTTTCTAGTGATAAGAAAAAAATCACTAAAAAAACATGATTAGCTTGGGTTTCAAAAGATACACTATTAGAAATATTAGAAGAAGAAGCACTAGTGGCATGATTATCATGGGTAGTAAATGATGTACTAGTGAAGGAATCGAGAAGAGTAGATCTTGGAAATGGCCCACTAGATGTTGAACCTACAATATTAGTAGAGATACTTGGCATGGAGGTTGAGGAAATCAAGGAACAAGAGGTCATAATATGAGAACGGGTAAAAATAGAAGGAAGAGGTTGAGAGGTAAAGAATCTATTGCCCCCAAATCCATGTGATAATGTGAGGGAAGGTGAATGGGATTATTTTACTTGACCACTTATCATAAGGTGATAAATAGTAGAAGGGTATTTTACTCAATGTTATGGAAATTAATTAATGAATAAAATCATTTCTAGAGGATACTCTAATTTAGGCTAATATTATAAATAAAATATAGGGTTGTGAACTAAATAGGAATGAGGAGTCCCATAATTTGTAGTGAGAGTAGCCACATTCACATTACTTTCATCTATAGTAGGAGCCATAAATTATTTAGGAGAAAACCTATTGGGATTAGTAAACATCATCATATCTATTAAGTTCAACTTGGTGTTATCCTCAAATATGAACTTTATTATGAGAGAGAAACTTTAAAAGGGACAAAGATGATGCAAATAATAAGTCAATAAATAGGATACCGAGTTGTGTAGGTTGACTATGTTTTGCAACCTAATAGGTAAAGAGGAATAAAGAGTCATTCAGGTTGAATTTGTATTTCAAATAGGCTGATAAGGATACATAATCATGCATGTCAATTATCTACTATTGGATAAAGAATTAAAAGGGTGAATCAGAAGACATATTTTTATAGTTCAACTATGTACTACTAACATGATGGAAAAATATAGTTTGTAAGACATTATATCAACTAGAATTATAATGTTCTGAAATAAGGGAATTTTTTTAAAGATAATTGAAGCAAGAATGAAAGAAAACAAATACATAATTGAATCAATGTGGTTGATCTAATTAGGGCACATAACACAAACCTTTGTACCAAATCTAGCCAATATAAGATTTTATAATAAAACATGCAATGGTCAAAGATAAATTAATCAATTGAAAAGTAAATGCTAACTAAGTGGTCACCCTAAGTGTTATTATATTATTAGAAAGTTTTGATTTAAATGTGATAGGAGAATTAGCTAAAATAGGGAACTAGAAAGGCAATCTATAGATGGTTTCATGATGTTTGGGCTAAAATAAATATGTGTTGGAAATGGTACTAGCTTGGTATCGGGGCATACCCCTCACTTCACAATCCCACAGTGATAAGGGTGTCAAGTGTTTTGCCAATATATAACATTAATCACATATTTATACATGGCTAGAAAACTAAGTTAGCTTCCCCCTTGGTGATGAAATCTAAGTAGGTAGGCCTTAGGAAGACAAGTGTTTAAATGCATTTTAAAATTTATGTGATTTGGCAGAGTGTGAAAAAGAGTAAAATAATGTAACTAAACTGGTAATTTGAAAAAACATCTATTTAGACTATGTGAGTTAATCTAAGCATACAAATAACTAAAAAGGAAATGTGAATTAATTACTAACAAATATTTGTTAATTATTTGATTAAGAATAATATAGAGTCAGTTTAGGTGACACTATATGTAAATAATATATAATAGAGTTAAATGGGTCACTACTATTCTATAGAAGTAAGGTATTAGAGATTAAAGTTGAATAGGTTGACTATGTCTCTTAGACAGAAGATAGATTATAGAACTAGGTTGACTAGGTCAACCTAGTTAGCTGTAGGGTCATAGATTTAAATACTACTAAATTGTGAAAAATAGATGTGAAAGAAATAATTAAATGATAGAGAGAGAAAATAAATGAACCTTGGTGGGTTTGAATATGGTTAAGATTACAAATTTTATGTTGAAATGCCTTATTTTATATTTTCAAATTTTACAAACTAGGTCAACTGGTTCAACCAAGTTCTACAAAACCTTATATGATGATGAAGAATAAAGAATAGGGTTGACCTATTTGATAGTTTTTATTGACCTATATACTGATATAAAGAATTAGTAGATAAATTTGACCTATTAAATAGTGTATGCTAATTTATAACTAAATAAGATTACCATGTCGACCAGTTCAATACTATAACCTATGGCTGATGGTGACCTACACAAACATAACAAAGTCTTTTTAAAGTGACTATGTGTTAAACCTATGCATAAAAAGTTAGAACTATACTGACTGGTTTGATACAGTACTACAAATATGGAAAAATATAATTAAATGATAAAAATAATGACTTGAAATAGAACTTGCAAGGGTTAGATTCACATCAGGTTCACTATAATATATTTAATGTAAAATACAACTAATCTATAAATCAATCCTAACTCAAAGAAGATAAATCCTAATTACACTTCTAATTGTGGATACATTAGATACTCAGGGCCATGACCAAGATAGATTGGCTAGTCTTAGTCAAGGGATCTCTTACCATAATAAATTCACTTGGGAAGGTTTCAAAGCCTCAAAACTATGAAATAAATCCTTAACAAGGTCCTATTTTTTCATATTCATTAAACTAATAACAAGTAAATTAAAGTCTAATCTAGTGCTCACCAAAGCTTATGGCATAAAGTGGGGGTAATTAACATAAAAAGTAAACATAGATAGGAGATATATAATCATGTCAATGTATACAAAATCCTAATGCATGGGATAGAAGTAAAAATTCATATCTATCTACTCTTACAAAGGAAAAACAAAGTTAGGAATATTCACCTTTGAAGACAAACCCCAATGAGCCTCCATCTCTCCCTTGGACAAGGTGATTTACAATAGGTTATTTTGGTATGTAAAGATGACAAGGATAAATAATCTCTAGACTACACAACCTATCAATGCATCTAAAATACTTCTCCATAAGATAAGATCCATATCTCCAAAGAAATTATGAGACCCTAAGTTATGCTCTTTAAGTAGAATTGTGGATAAGAATATGCAAAATATATATCTATTTTTATTCTATTATCAAATAAATGATGAAATGGATGTGTTTATATATGTATATCTAACCCTTGTCCTTTCTAAAAGTTTAGGCCAATAATATCGACCTAATCAACCTTGTATCATTATTGACAAAAACAAATTAGGTCTCGGTCTTAGTTGGTTAGGGGATGACCTGGACCCTAAATAAGTTTTATCAATTAGAGTACAAAGTTGATGTGGTTGATAGTGTAATGAAAACCATAAGAAAGTATTTTAGGTTATGGAAGGGCTAATGAAGGTGGAAAATGACTAGAAGAGGGTGCAAAAGAGGAGGCAAATCTTAGGGAAATATTTTTAGGAGATGGGTGTATAGATAAGAAGTGGTAGTAAGGGACAACATCCTATAAGGCACCAATGTTCTAACCACCCCTTTCCAAATTCACCCCCTAAGGTGTGCACATAGAAATATTTAGATTTGATAGGTTCCTGCAAGATATAAAGCATCAATAATTGATAAATTTTGAAAATATTATGTGTATACAATTTGGAGGTCACTTTGGATGCTATGGTGTTATCATTGGATGGAGTTTCATGTTTCATCTTGGAGCTTAGATCATGGTCTTGGTTTTTAGAAATGGAAATGAGTTGCCAAGAGGATGCTTTTGTAAGATAGGATTTGCTGATGCAATATGAAGTCTAGAAGCTGTCATTACCCTATAGTTTTTCCCTTATTGGTTGTGGAAGGGTTTCCACATATATATTGTGTAATGTCTTCTCTCTTATTATGTGGTTTTTTTATCTTGTTTTTATTTTCACATTAATTATTTCACATGTTTTAAGACTATGTTTTGGTTCCCTACATTGGTATCAGAGCTATGATTTAGATGTTGGTACCTAAGCCATGCATTTGTTGATCCTAAAAATATTTTTAAGATGAGATGGATATGTGTTACACATAGTTTTGTAAGTGGGAAAATTATTATAATTGGAATTTAGTTAATGGTTAATTTAAGAAACTACATGCCTCATGTTTTTCATCTTGACAAAACTTTCATCATTGTTTAAATAATGAGGATCAACCAAGGCTTACACAACATTGGAGGAAGGAGGTTGAGTATATTGATGATTTTTAAGTAGGTTCTTATAAATGACAAGGTGATAATTAGCTTGATTGAGAACATCATTATTAAATTTGTAATTATAGACTTTAGTTACCTTGTAATAGTTTTGTTAACATTTACATATCATGGTTTCATAATCAAAATTTTAACCAAGGATAAACTTAAGTGCCAAGTTCCTAAGTTGCCTACATGTTTCATGAGAATGTACTCAACATGAGTGTTACCAAAAAAAATTTGTGGATCATACTAGTGTTTGGCAGGGAGTGTAGGTTCAAGTTCGTTTGTTGAAGGTTTAGGAATACATTTTTTAATTTATAGTAAGAAATATGGTTATGAACATCAACATTGTTTACATATGTTATTTTGTTGAAGGTTTAGGAATAATTTTTTTAATTTATATTAATAAATATGGTTATGAACATCAATATTGTTTACATATAGTGATGAGGAGGTAGTAGGCTAGGAGTAACTTTCCATGAAAGGTTGGGAAATATATACCTTATTAGGGCCACCTAGATTAATAGAATGAATCATGTGTAAAGAATCATAAGTGTTTGTAACACTACCATTGGTATAATGTTTTTTTTATATCTCATAATCATATAAGTTTGTGAGGTATGTTGGGAAGGCTCAAACTATCTTATGAGGAAATCTTGACATTTAACTTGATCAAGTGCTCTTTCCAAAGATTTTGGAGAGAGAATACTAATTATATATTAGATTCTATGGTGGATAACATTGGTATACAAATGTAATAGGTTATATTATGACATGTTTTTTGTCTTTTTTATAAAATTCCTTCTAACACTTAATTAAATTTTGGGTAGTTTCAGATTCTACTTGTTTATAATTAATGAAATGGGCTAAACTATTTTAGGAAGATCATTGGTTTAAAATTATTGAACCAAAGAATTATATAAGTCCTTTAAACTATATATAGTATGAAACTTAAGTTGATTTTACCAATTTAGGGCATCACCTAAAAATGTCTTCCTATAAGTTTTGTAGAAGTGAAGGTATTCAGCTTAATTCAATCTTTGTAAAGTTTACCAATTTTTTTTAAATGAATAGAAGGATAAGTACATCCATTATAAGTGATAGTAGGAGTGATATATTATATGTTTTATGTTTGAAATTTAATGGATTAATTTTCATTTTTAATATGTTTGATGACTTTATTAAGGCGTAGGGTTGAGGAATAAGATTACCCTTTGCATATCTAGGTGGTGGGGGGCATTTAGATTTTGTAATCCCCATTAAGGTTGTTGAGGATGAATTTATATTTGAAAAATTTTATTTTAAATTTTCATAATTTGATTGGCATTATTAGTTTGAAATATATCCATTTTATTCATGGCTTGCAATAATGTTTGATTAGAATTTATAATTTCTTGACTAGTTGAAGCATCTCAAGATGCACTAGTGGTATTATTAACATGAGTAATAATATGAACACTTTGAGTATTCCCACTAGAGGTAAGTCAACCATAGTAGTGGATACACTAGGCATAGTATAAGACGAATGAAGAAAATAATTCATGTATTGAATTTCCCCAATTATTCTCAAAATTGTATGTGTAGGTGATTAGGGACATCTTATGTGGGGTCCCATTATAAGGTTATAAATAACCATAGGATCCTTTCCCCTATGTTGAGGATTTTCATTGATGAAAATGATCATTTTGGTAGTGTATTAAATATCATTCTCATCCTCAACCATGTACATGTAGGGTGGATAGTTAAAATGATCTAGAGGTTGGGAGGGAAAGAGTGAATTATAATATATTGTTATAGTAGTTACATGAATATTCCTTTTATCTTGATTATTGATAATATTAGGAAGATAATTAGGATATTTATGGTAGTTAGTAAAATCCATAATATGATGTGTTATTTATTCAAAATAATCAAAGATATATTAAAATATGGAGAGTTAAAGTGAAAATTGAATTGATTTGGATAAACTATATAAAAATTACCTATATCAGCTAACTCAATAAAATAGAGAATTAAAACAATATCAAATAGTTTGATGTAGTTTTATAATAAGTTCATTATAAGATACACATTGTATTGAACAATAAGTTATAGTTGTGTAGAAAATTTATGTAATATGGGAGTAAACTATATCAAATTATTCAATGCAATTACATAGGTGGGAGATGAAGAACAAATGATGTCGAACTAGTTGATATAGTTTTCTTCAAGACTATTATAAATGTTAGTAAACATACTAAATTGATTTGTTTAATATAATGTAGTAGATAAAGTCTAAGAAAAATATGTTGTAAATTAATTGTATCGAGATATTAGATATAGTTTCATAGAAAGAGGGTTAAGACATATTGAAAAAAGACTGTATTGAGTTAGTTGATATAGTCAGGCATGTAAACACAAGATATTATATCAAGATCATTGATGTAGTCTAAAAACATGTGATATTGTATCAATATTGTTGATGTATTCTACAAACATAGGTAACTATATCAACATTGATTGATGTAGTTACAACAAAACATAGAACTGTAACATCATTAGTCGATGCAATATACAATAACAAATATATTAAAAAGGAAAAATTGAAAACTAATTATTTTTTATAATTGTTTTTGTAAAAATAAGATTGTGTAAATTTATTAATAATATTTGACTAATTTTTAGGCTCTCATGGATATTAGCTTGTTTGTTGGATAGTGTCAACCCAATGTTTCAGAGCACTGACTATCCAAGAAGTACCATTCCCATAGCCCACTAAACCCAATATCAAGGGTAAGCTAAGAGTAAATTCTTGGTGATAACCATTAAAAAGTGAACTAAAAAACTATATGGATGGATGACTTCCTAAATTTCAATAAAAAGGAAATCTTATGTGTTTTTGATATACTATGAGGCACATAGAAACTAAAATCCATGTTTAAATTTGTACTATGGCTATGCATATTGGGCAAGCCCCTCATGCCATAATGTTTGTAAACAATAGATAAAGATTTTAAATATAACATCGTATATCCCATCATGACAAGAACTAAGTAGTTTGAAAATTATCAAAACACTCTAGCAAAAACCAAAGAAATAGAAAATAAAATTTGAAAATCAATATCAAAAAACCAATTTATAGCATTTAGTGAATTGAAATAAACATTTATTCAACTTAAAATGAAATTTGTGATTATGTTTTGAAAATAAGGGTTAATTTTCCTTACTTATGGTTGAAATGAAAAAAAAAAACTTGATCAAGTTTGGCCAATGTAATTGTTCAAATAATATAGAATTGTATCAAGTAGATCTATACTGTCTATGTAAAATAGGGTTAAAAATAGAGATATAAGACTAGATAAAATAGGTTGATTAATTTTTTTAATAGTGATTATGAATATAGAAATAAATTAAATATGTTGATATAGTGTATTATAAATAAATTAAATACATAACTAAGTCAAACCATTCAATATTATTTTCTAAAAAAAATTTGTAAACAAAAATAAAAATGTAATTATATAACTATATCAAAAATATCTATCTAGTCGAATAGAAATGTGGTTAGACATAAATAAATAATCTAGGTTCATATATTTGGTTGGAGATAATAAGAAACAAATCTAAAAGTAAGACTACGTCAGGCTGGCTGAAACACTTCACTAGGAAAAAAACAAAGATGAAATTATATCACACTATTCAATTACTTTCCTCTTGAGATAAAGATATATCAACATATTAAATATTTTTTGTTAGAAAATAAATGAAATAAAATTGGATCAAACTATTCAATACAATTCATTGCAAATGTGAAATAAATGGTTAGTTCATGTCAGGTTCACCACATTGTATGTAATGAGCTATGATTGGTGTACAACTATCTTATATAAATATCCAAACTCAAAGAAGGTAAATCAAGTATATCCCATCAATAATTAATTAAATTGGGATATGAGCAATGGATCAACTAAACCTATCAAGGGGGAACCTATAACAAAATCCCAAAATAAAGGGTTCCAAAGCCTCTAGGTAATCATCACAATGAAGTAACTCTAACTAGGTCTCTAATTCTAAAGTAATCAAATATTGTAATCAAGTAATGTAACTATGGGGATGGGTTAGAAACATATTAAAATAGGCAAGGAGACATTTTATGAAAATGGGGGCCTATGCCACCTAAGGTGTATAAATGGAAAGTTTGAATAATCCTATAGCCACACTAAGTTTAAGTGTAAACTGTATACAATAGGAAATGTAGAAGATCTATGAATCAATTTTTTATTATAGAAGATAAATCCTACTTAAACTTTAAATTATGGATACATTATATATTTTGGGTCATGACCAAGATGAATCTACTAGACCTATCCAAGGGATCTCTTACCATAATAATATCCCTAGGGAGGGTTCTAAAGCCTCCAATCAAGTAAAACTATGCAATAACCATAACTAGGTCTTATGTTTTCATATTCACTAAACTAATAACAAGTAAATAAAAATATAATCTCATGCTCACCAAATATTTTGGTATAGATTGGGGTTAATAAACATTAAAATTAAAAATGAATAGAAGATATATACTCATGTCAATGTATATAAAATCCTAATACATGGGAGAAAAGTACAAATACATATATATGTACTCTTACAAAGGAGGAACAATGTTAGGAATACTTACCTTTGAAGAAAAACCCACCACGTCTCAATCTCTCCCTTGTCCAAGGTGATTTACAAGAGGTTATTGTGGTATGTAAGGATGGTAAGGATAAATCATCTCTAGGCTACACAACCTATCAATGCATCCAAAATATTCCTCCATAAGACAAGATCTGTATTTATAAAGAAAGTATGAAACGCTAAGCTATGTTCCTTGAGTATAATTGTGGATAAGCATATGTGAGATATATATATATAACTTCTTCTCTTCTTTTAGAAATGATGAAATGGATGTGTTTATATAGGTGATTCTAACCCTAATCCTTTCTAAAAGTTTTACCGATAGAGTTAGCCCAATCAACTCTATATTGTTAATTAATAAAAACAAGCATCAATTATAATAAAAATTAAGCACAATCCACTTTATATTATTAATTTATAATAACAAGTATAAATTAGAATACAAAATTAGCCCAGTTGACTCTATATTATAAATTTTCAAAAGGGTTTTAGGCTTTAAGAAGGGCTAATGAAGGTAGAAAATAACTAGAGGAGGTGCAAGAAAGGAGACAAGGCTTAGGGAAGTACATAAGAGAAGGTTGTGTTAACATCAAGTGGTTATAAAAATTGTAGGAATGATACAAAGCCACAATAATCTTATGAAACACCAATGGTCTACCCACTCTTTTCCTGGTGCACCCTTTAAGGCATGCACTTAAAGACATTGAAACTTGATAGGTTCTTGTAAGATAGAAAGTGTTAATAAGTGGTAAAGTTAATAATTTTTTTTGCGTATGCATATGTCCCACTCAAATTTCATCACATGTCACGTAAGTTTATCAGGGGATGGTGCTTCAAGAAATAACATAGCAACACATGAAATTGAGACAACTAAAAATGACATATAAAAAGTAATGCTAAAATTAAATATAAGTAACTAAAAGTACTATATATATATATATATATATATATATATATATATATATATATATATATATATATACCTTAAATTACCTTTTAACTAAATGATTATATACAAACATCCTAGTCTTGATCATGGAGGGTGCAATACCTACATTTGAGAAACCTTAGGGATACAAGAATAAAAATAGAAGTAATACATGTGTACGATGGTTAAAGTAGCAATGAGTTACTTAGGAAAAATGGAAAATTATGATTGTTAAGGCAATGTTATAACCAAAATATTGATGGAAAATGAATGAGAAAATGATGAAAAATGAATGTAGAACACACTAAATCACATTGGAAAACATGTAAAACATAAATGGAAAAAAGGAATGTAGAACATATTAAATCACATTGGGAGCCATATAAAACATAAATGGAAAAAAGGAATGTAAAATATACTAAATAATGTTGGGAAGCATTTAAAACATCAATGATAATTTAAATATCAATGCAAATAATTCTAACAAAGATATGTAAACAAGTGAAAAGTAACCCCATGTAAGATCAGTGTGTTGAAACAAACATAAAGAAAAACATGAATGATTGAAAATAAAATATAAGTTAAGATGTAAGACAAACATTAATAAGTCATACATAAATATAAAAATGTAAGAATTCCAAATTTCATATGTAAGATAAGTGAAGTCCACAAAAATCAACCAAGAACATGATAGATAGATGAAAATCAATAGCTCTAAAGAATGAAAAATCAAACTTGGTGCTTGTTATGATATACAATGTAAGAAAGCACAACCACCTAATGACATGACTAGTATGATAATGAGATCGTGTGGTAAATATATGGTGTAATGGTTTTTGTGAGGAAGGTCTGGTCATATCCAAGGTCTTATAATGTAACTCACAAACAAAAAACCAGGAGGCATAAGTAGGTAGAGGTGATCTAATATGTGATTAGATAAATGTAATATCTAATAAGGGTAATATAAGGAAAATATGATGTAAATAATGAATGTGAGGTGACACATGGGTTATGTGAATATCCTTATCATGAATGAGACACACTAGGTAAGTAAGAAAGGCTAATAACTATCAACACTAAAGACATACGACACTTTGACTAATGAACATAAAGCTTGGGTTAAAAATTAAAGTACATAGATAAATCCGTGAAGGTTATATGAATGAAAATTAAAATGGGCCTACCTTGCCACAATAAGTTCCCCAATCTTTATGACTTTTTATAGATCCATCAATCTACTATGAAGATTGGGTACTTGAATGAGAAATTAGGTGGTAGTAGATAGTATATTATTTAATGAGACCTCCTACCCTAGTCTACTATCTTATCACACCCTAGTGGACCTTGACACTATCATGAGGCCAACTGTGGAGTTTGATAATTGACTAAGATAGGAGACGTGCCAAATATAAGTCACATCTTTTGGTGTGATCTAACTTTTAAGATTTGTTTTCCTTTTAATCATTGCCTTTTATTTATATTTTATGATTTGGACTTTAATTTTTTATTTTATTTTAACTCTTTTGGATTTTTCTATTCCTTCTCCTCCATACAAATTCAAAGAACCAAACATGAGTGACCTAGGTGACAAACACAAGAGAGATTACACTTGGTCATGGGATAAAAAGACCTAAATACTCCTAGACTTACCCAAAACTAAGTGTGAAATCTCAAAATTGATCGATGTGAGCCTCAAATGAAAGGAAACAAGGGAAATATGGGGATCATGAGAGATCTATCTATGTAATATGTTATACAATGATGAATATGCTCATAGCTGATCGTAAAGAGGTAAAATAGTGCTATGAAAGTGATAATTCTATGCTTATAATAGTCATGTCATTAAGGAAGTCATACTAAGCTTCAAGTTATCTAACACAAACACCAATGAAAGTAGTATTCATCCTAAAAGAGGGGGAAAGTAAATAAGGTTCAAATAATGATAAATATACTAAGGTAAATAATGATATAAATGGTTAAAATTATAATAATGAAATAGATATCTATGATCCAAAATGGAAAAAAAAAATCTAAATGTAATGTGAAATAAAAATATATAATTCAAAGGAAAAAAAATGATGTGATTAAAGTGTGTTTTTAAAAAGATCTAGTTCTATCCAAATATTACAATGCAAATCACAAATTATTAAATGAAATAAAACTAAAGAATCCAAAGGAGACAATGGTGCAAGTAAAATGAAACTAAAAGAATTAAAGTGCGTAGAAATAAAGAAACATGAGACAAACATAACAATAAAAATCCATGCTAACATCTTTATCAAAGATGAGTATGTGAAATACAAGTCTATATGTCTCAAAATATTTCTTGAAGTTGAATTTGTTTGTTATTATGCATTGTAGAATAAGAGTGGGCATCATAAAATGCCCCAATGGGTAATTTAATGTAGGGATGGGCATTGAAAAATGCCCCAAAGTATGAAGGAACATGTGGATGGGAATCATAAGATGCCCCAACATGTGAGGTGGAGTGAGGTGAAATTGAACCATTAAAATGATTTACATTGGGTTGGTAGGTGCATTTGGAGATAGGTAAATGTGTTGGTTTGTTAAATTTTAAGAATGTTGAATTTTACATAGGATGTGTAGGAGAGGTATTAAGAGGTAAAGGAGATAAAGGATAACCATGTATGATATGCTTTGGAGTAGGCATTTTAACTAGGTACTCTTTCGGTTCATGTGACCTAAGAGGTTGAGGTTTAATGGATGCAATGATATGTTTAAAGTGTTTCATGTTAGCTATCCTTTCCTTATTGGTATAGGAAGAAGGATCAACTATGGTTTGAATAAAATTAGTGGATGAGGTGTAGGTATGGGATTTTTTTTTATTCATTAGGTAGTTGATATTGATGTAATTGTGATTATTTAGATTGAATTTGTGAGGCTTTAAGATAGTCTTGATAACATTGTTTTTTAGAGTATCAAGATTGAAATGTGGACCAAGTAAGGAAGAAAGAAAAAATATATGAATATCATGATAATAATCATGAGAATTACCTATAGTAGCATGACAAAAACAAAACTTATCAAGATTGTACCATTTTGGAGGAGGATTGGAAGGATCAAAGCTCATGGGTTTAGAGGGTGGAAATTTCTTCTTAAGCTCTTATAGACTCAAGGGAGGGTGGGTTGGGTTAAAATTTGTTGAATTGGATGCTTCAATTTTAGGTTGGTAAGGCTTGGATGAATCAATGTAATGAGAAAATGATTGGAAAGGGTTTTTAGTAGTTGTTTGAGGTGTTTAAAATTGAGTCATAATAAAGTCTTGAATGCTTGCTTAGTCTAAGGATTCTTATAAAGATTTATGGGTAAATATTATAAATTTGTATTAAAGGGGACATTTAATATTAGTAAAAAATATTTTTAAAAGAGTATCATCATTAATGTTATGCTCCACTTTGTGAGCTAGAGACTTCCATCATTTGATGAAATTCTGAGTAGATTCATTAGGAAGTTTTTGGGCATTGATAAAATGCCTAAGGTAATTTTCAAGAAGGTCATCATGTTTGAATTCCTTCACTAGAGAATTAACTAAATACTCTAGTTGTGAGATGGAATGTCTAAGAATTTGGTTGTACCATTCAATTTCATCACAAATAAAAGTTTTGGCTAAGATCTTGGTGGTATAAAGGTGTTAGTTTAGACCCATTCCTTCTATATATTACCATAAAACTTAAGAAATATATTAGGGTTATTAGTCACATAATATGTGATAGTTGGAGAAATGTTTCCAATATTTATGGATGCAATGAATGGAGCTATAGTTTCATTTTGAAGATGTTTTAGAGTTATATTATGCAAAGTAAGTTAAGGGATGATATTCCCATTGACATCTCTAAGAGGAGGAGGGAAATTTTTTTGATTTGGTTGAGACATGATTACTTGAGGTGATTGTCTAGTCATGTGTAATAAATGTTGTATTTGCATCATTTGGGAATGATTAGTTATTTTCATGATGTTCATTTGTTGAACTATTTGTGCAAGTATTTGAGTTATGTCAATTTGTGAATTAGTATTTGAAAGTGGGGTATTAGTGTTTTTAGGAGGAGGGGTATTAGGTGGAAGATTTACAACATTGGTATTGGGAGGAAGATTCCCAACATTAGTGTTAGTTGTCCTAAGTGTGGTAAGAGAAGGAATCTTGTTAAATCCACCATTCTTGTTAGGAGTGTAAATATTATTATCATCAAGTGTTTTGAATAATCAGGAATCATTTAGATCATTAGTTGGATTGATTTCAACCATGTTTATTTTGGAAGTAATAATGCTAGGTGCTCTTGTTATGGGTGTAACAAAAGGATTCCCACCATTGGTAGTAAGAGGAAGACTACGATGAAGGACCTCAACTATATTACATTATCTAGTGATTGGTTTTGGATTAAGAAAAGATGAAGGAAGAAATTGAATAGTTTCATCTGAAGTAATAATATAAGTGATGTTCTAATCTAAATCCTTAATTATTCAATGCTCTTGACTAATTAGAGGCTAAAAAGATGCCATAATTATGAAATAAGACTAGATAACCACACATAAAATAGTATTAGCCAAGGTGTATAAAGTTGACAGGGTCGACTATATATTATTTAAATATAAGGACACAAAATAGGGTCATCCCACATGTACTAAATTGAATGGGTTGAATTAGTACTGTAGAGAGAAAATTTTGATTGAATAATAAGAATACAGAGTCAAATAGGTCGATTGTGTATTATAGATAGAAAAGGTGAATCAGTCAATGAGAGACTATGTTGACACAAACAACAGTGTTATAAAAATAGGAAATATTATTTATATGCATTTGAAATCAAACTTACAATAAATTAGATCAATGTGGTTGACTTGATTGGAGCACACAATAAAAATCTTACACCAACACTAGCTAATGAAAGTTTTGAAATATAAAATATAATGATTAGAGAACAAGCAACAACTTGAAATTAAAATATAACTAGGTGGTCATTTCTAAGTATTGATAAGTTATAATAAAATTTCTAATTAATGTGATAAAGAGTTGGCTATAAGAAGGAAATAAAAATAAATCTAAGGTTGTTTTTAGGTAGTTTAGGTTGAAATGGATATGTACTGGTAATGGTATTGGCTTGGTATTGGGGCCTACCCCCTCACTTCACAATCCCACAATGATAATGGTGTCATATGTTTTGTCAATAAATACCATTAACCACGTATTTATTTTTGGCCAAAAAACTAAGTTGGCTTCCCCATTGGTGATTAAATTAGAGTAGGTAGGCCTTGGGAAGACAAGCGTTTAAATTCATTTTGAATGTTATGTGATTTGGTAGTGTTTAAAAAATATTAAAATAGTGTAAAGAGAATCATAATTTGAAAAACCACCTATTTTGACTGTGATTTAATCTAAGCATGAAAACAACTAAAAATTAAATGTGAATTAATTACTAGCAAATAATTGTTAATCCCTTGGTTAAAAATAGTATAGAGTCAATTCAGGTTACACTATATGTAAATATTATAGAACATAGTCAAATGGGTCACTTCTATTTTGTATAAATAAGGTATATAAGAATAGAGGTTAATAGGTCGACTATGTCTCTCAAATAGAAGATAAACTCTAGAGCTAAGTCAACTAGATTGACCCAATTAATTTTAGGGTTGTAGTTTTAAAGACTATTAACTTGTGAAAAAGCTAAAATAAATACTGTGAAATGATAGAGAAAAGAAAGATAGGAACCTTGGTGGGCTTGAATATGGTTAAGATTGCAAATTTTTATGCCATGGTGATCAAATTTTGCTTTAAATTTATATTAACTAGGTCAATTAACTCAACACAAGTTGTAGAACCCTGTATGCCAAAAATAAATACTATAAACTAAGTCAACCAGGTCAACTTAGTTGGTATAACTTGACTGCCAAAAAGAAGCACTACAAACAAAGTCAATTGGGTTGACTTAGTTGGTAGAATCTGATTGAAGAAGAATATTGTGTCGACCAGATCAATCCAGTTACCTATTTTTGGTGAAGAATTTTAAAAATAAAATGGAGTCATTTTAATATGACTATGTTCTAAACCTACATAAAGATTTTTATAATTATAAAGACAAGTTTGATATAGTACTTCAAATATGGAAAAATATAATAAAATGATTTAAGTGATAACATGAAAGAAAACCTGCAAGGGTTAGATTCATGCCAAGTTAATTAGAATGTATGCAATGGGAAATGAAATAGATATATAAATCAATACTAGATCAAAGAAGATAAATCCTACTTATACTTCCATTTATGGATACATTAGATAGTTGGGGTCATGACCAAGATAGATCCACTAGACCTAGCCAAGGGATCTCTTACCATAATAATATCACTCTTGAGGGTTCCAAAGTGATAAATCTCTAAACAATGGAGGAATAATTCAATAAATAAATTAGAAAGTTAAAACTTGATTTTATTTATGTACAAAGAAGCTTTAAAAAGCTTTACAAAAACAAGAATCGGTTGAGAAACCAACTTATGGGTAAAAACTACCTAACAACTAAAAAATATTATTACATAAACTAATACAAAGATAACTTTGGATCATGAACGATCCCAAAAAAATTCCCCTTGATCCAAAGGGATATATAAAATGAATGAACTAGAGAAATGACTCTAAAGTCATCAATGTATCTCTGTCGCAATTGCAAGTGGTGCACTATACCTCTTGGTACTGATCAAAACTAATGCCGCTCCATACAAAAGCCTGACCTAAACATTATGGCATGAAAGGATGATGAACATGATCTAGGTCTACTCATCCCCTATGATCATCATATCGTATCATATTAGAACTTGATCAAATCCTGCCAACTATATTGATCCATATAAGGTCCCACATAGGAACCCATCCAAGTGACAAACCCATACTTTGTATGACACATCTCCCTGATGTCCAACAAATGATAAAAACCTTTGCTCAACACTAAAGGTGCTATAAACCCCTGTCAACTCATACTATCATAAATGACTAATCAAAAACCAACAAATGCAATATCTACTCCCCCTATTAGATGAGAGGTGAGAAGCTATGCATCAAGAAAATCAAAATCAATGAACACTACCTTCTCCTTGTCATGAAAAAAAAAATAAGAGAAAGCCAAAACTAAAAAAACTAAAAGAAATAAATTACTGCTGCCAAGATTTTTATTTAAGCATGATCCCAAACTCTGAGGGAATAGCTAACTAGAGAAGGTAGTAGTCCTCCAACCTCCAACTAATCCTCCAACCTTCAATCACTAATCACTCAAAATATGCTATTAGGTCCATAAATTTTATATACCTCGACCATGAGGGGTATCTCTTTATAATATGAAGTGTCAGAATATCCTAAATAGCTAGAGTAACTACAAGATCTACCACTAGAATGACCCACATAATTCACTTTAGCTTTCTTTTTACATGGAGAATGGGGTTGTCAAGAAGGACATACATCTACAAGATGTCCTATACCACCACATTTGAAACATCTAAGTTCTTGTGTTTATGAGCTCCAGAAGAACCTAAATCACTATAATAACTATGAGAAGAGTTCTTGTGGTGATTTCTGCATTTGGAAGACATTATAGAGTATCGATGTGAATGTTGTGAAGACTACTTAGAACGGTGTGGAGAGTGCTGTAGAGAATGATGTGAAGATTATTTTAGAGAATGTTTATGAAACTATCATTATACATGATGATATCTATGATGGGACCTATTATTTGTATAGTGTGTCTATTCATTAGGTGTACTCTTCTTCCTTGTAAATTATCTTTCATTGTAAGTTAATAACTCAAAAATAGAGTCATATGTACCATCATTAAGTTTATCACTAAGCTATAGTATTTCAAAAAAATTGGTGTATGCATAATTAAGACCATTTAATTTGATGGAAATCAACATATCATAATCAATTTTACCACCAATTGTGTAGTATTCTTTTTTCAATTTTTTCATGTGAGAAAAATATTTAGAGACATCTTCACTATCTACCATTTTATTATTCAATAGTTGCATAAGAAGGTCAATTTTCTTATATGCAGGTTGTTTGTCATACATATATTTTAACACTTTCCAAGCTTTCCATTCACCAATTTTAAATAACTCAAAATGAATGATTACCTATTCAGTACAAGATGATTTCAAAAGTATGAGTGCACATTTATCACGTTTATGATATTCAACTAGTTTCACCACTTTAGTTGGTGGTGTGGTCTCTTTCTCAGTAATTTCCCATAAATAATTAAATACGAGGCTGTTTTCCATGTTTCTACTCCATTATTTGTATTTTTTAGGTGATAATTTACCATTTTCAGAGATTAAGCTTAATTTTTCTCATGATGAAAAAATTAAAAGAAGGGAATACTATTGGGGTTTTGCCTTTACCCTCAAAATAGCTTCTGATTATAAGAATACAAGGGTTTTTGAATTTTTTCAAAAAAACATAGCTTATAACACCTATTACACCCTTATATCACCATGATAACATTACAATTTTATTTTTTACAATGTTTTTGTCAAACAAACATATTCCAAAACTAAAGTCCAAAAGAAATTTGACCAAAAAGTATTTTTCAAAGGAATTGAACTTGTGACCTCTTCTTTGGGGATGCCTTTTACAAAAGTATCATAAACCAACCTATCATAGATATATTTTAATATTATAATTCAAGATAATCAATATTAACTTGAAGTTTTAGATAACATTTATATATAAAATATAGAGAAAATTACTGCAGGCTTTTACCAAAATTGTTTCACTGTGTTGATCCAGCCGTTGATTTCCATGCCCTTCCCACCGACATTTTCTAATAAATATAAAGGAATGGAAATTAATTCCATTTAATATTTTTTTAAATCACTTCCCTTGATTAAATATACATTAATATGCTAGATAAACTTGATGTCTCTTTCTAGGTGTTGTATGGATCAAATGCGTCCTTAAAATAAAAAAAATCTATTGAGAAATTACATAGTTGTATGTAGTTCAACACCACTTGTTCAAAAAACAAGAGAGCATTCATCTAATATAAATGGAACAAATAGAAAAAAATTAGATAAGAACAAGACTCAAGAGTAATGGAAATGGATATGCAAAGATCACTATAATTTTACTCAACCAGATGTTGATATAATCATATTCACCGCTTTAGAGTGTGCATCAAGGAAATTCTAATGACACCATTAAATTTTCCTCTTACCAATTTCCATTAGTACATCTACACAAGTTTGAATTTAAAACCTACTTACCCTATGTTGATGCCAATTCAAACTAAAACACATAAGAATAATTGTCTAAGAATGCACAGTGTTGTACAGGTTTTAATTGAAGCATATAAAAAATTATCTCTTTCCTCCTTTAATCCTACACTCTGATACCATTCATGGATATCTGAATAATGGAGGAATAATTTATGAAATATATTCAAATTCAAGACTTGATTTTATTTGTGTACAATGAAGCTTTAAAAAGCTTTATGAAAACAAGAGTTGGTTGAGAAACCAACTAATGGGTAAAAACTACCCAACAACTAAAAGACATTATTACATAAACTAATACAAAGATAACTTTGGATCATGAATGATCCCAACACAAAGCCTTATGTCAAACAAAACTATGAAATCATCCTAACTAGGTTGTATGTTTTCATATTCACTAAACTAATAACAAGTAAAGCAAAATCTAATCTAGTTCTCACCAAAGCTTTTGGAATAAAGCGGGGGAAATAAATATTAAAATTAAACATGCATAAAATAAATATACTCATATCAATTTATACAAAATATTAATGTATGGGAGAGAAGTACAAATGCATATCTATGTACTATTACAAAGGAGGAACAAATTTAGGAATAGTTACCTTTGAAGATGAACACTTGAGCCTCAATCTCTCCCTTGGCTAAGGTGATTCACAAGAGGTTGTTGTGTTGTGTAAGTATGGAAAGGATAAATTATATCTAAGATACACAACCTATCAATTCATCCAAAAGACATCTCCACAAGATAATATTTGTATCTCTAAATAAAGTATGAAACCCTAAACTTGATCTTCAAGTAGAATGGCGGATAAGTAGATGCACAATATATATATATATATATATATATATATATATATATATATATATATATATATATATATATATAAAAGATTTGTATCTCTAAATAAAGTATGAAACCCTAAACTTGATCTTCAAGTAGAATGGCGGATAAGTAGATGCACAATATATATATATATATATATATATATATATATATATATATATATATATATATAAGATTTGTATCTCTAAATAAAGTATGAAACCCTAAACTTGATCTTCAAGTAGAATGGTGGATAAGTAGATGCACAATATATATATATATATATATATATATATATATATATATATATATATATCTTCTTCTTCTCTTCTCTTAGAAATGATGAAATGGATGTTTTTATATAGGTGGCTCTACCCCTAGTCCTTTTCAAAAGTTTAGTTGACATAGTCGGCCCAACCGACTCTTTATTATTGATTGATAAAAACAAGTATCAAATAAAATACAAAGTCAGCCCAAAATGATTAAATGGATGTGTTTATATATGTAGATATAACCCTAGTCCTTTCTAAAATTTTAGTTGATAGAGTCAACCCAATTAAATCTATATTATTAATTGATAGAAATAAGTATCAAATAGAATATAAAGTTAGCCCAATAAACTATATATTTTTAATTGATAATAATAAGTATCAATTAGAATACAAATTTGGCCCAATATAATTTATATTGTAAACTATCAAAAAGGCTTTTAGGCTTAGGAAGGGGTAATGAAGGTAAAAAAATGACTAGAGGAGGGTGAAAGAAAGGAGACAAGGCTTAGAAAAGTACATAGGAGAAAGTTGTTTTTATATCAAGTGGTTGTATAAATGGTAGGAATGATACAAATATACAATAATTATGGGAACCACCAATGACCTACCCACCCCTTTCATATTGCACCCTTTAAGGCATGCACATAGAGAGATTCAAAATCAATAGGTTCTCATAAGATAGAAAGTGTTAGTAAGTGGTAAAGTTAATAAAAATATTGTGTTTATACATAAAGATAATTCAAACAAGGATATATGCATTCATTAACCAAATAATTATGCAACTTCTATTTATCAAAAATAAAGAGCTAGGGTTAGAATATACTTATCTTGAAAAAGACCTATTGAGAATTAATTTATCCCTTAGCCAATGGTGTTTTAAAGAGATTGTTATGGTTGTAAGGATATCAGTGGTTGAATCAAGATTTAGGATAAAATGAATACTCTTATTCATCTAATATTCCACAATATAATATTTTCTCTCCAAGACAATATCTAAGTAATAACTCCTAAAAATGTAGACTCAGGGTAGAAGTGTGAGAAATAGAAATTGAAAATGAATGGTCTCTATATGTCATTGAAGTGGTGACTTGTATTTATAGTAATGGATTATCCTAATCCCTCTTAAATATTTAGTCCTAAACAAGACAACTAACCTCAAACTAGGTCAACAAAGCCCACCTAGTTATGAAACATGCATTAGAGGTTGTGAACTGCATTGACCTAATCCATGTAGTTGAAATTTTACAAATAAAGGTTAGAATAAAATTGATTTGGTTGACATAGTAGGAAAACATGGGTCTTGACATAGTTAGAGGATACTGAATGGAATGAGATAGATTATGGGATCAAATATATGGAAGATAGAATGGATATGGGAATGATAAATAAACAACAATATCTCTCATGAAGTACCATCAGTCTTCCCACCCATTTAATTATGCACATTTTAAGGTTTTCACTCAAATAGGTTGAAATTTTATAGGTTGTTAAAAGATAGAAACTGTTAATAAATGACAATGTTTAAAAATATTATGTGTATACACTCTTTGTCCCATACCCCCATGGCTCTTTCGAGTTTCTCACCCAATGGTAGAACCACCAACGGTGTTATTGGGTGATCTAATATGAAATATCCAAGAACACAATTACATTCATGTGGATATAACCTCTAGGTGTAATGGCATATAATCCAAGCCTTAACCCATGTGTATATGGTGGATGGCCATGGTGGCCATGAATTCATTATGCTCAGGTACAATATCTAAATGATATTCTTCCTAAAATTATTCTCCAATATTGGTTATAGAGGGATCCATGTCAAAACACATTCCTACTCCCACCTCCTCATCTAAGGTAGGTGGTCCCTAATATAATATGGGAGTCTTGCTAGTACATAAATTAGAAACCATTCATATATCTATTGCATAAATAATGTGATTATCCCCATTGTCTATTGATCCCTACTCAACATCCCATAAAAATTATGAGCTAGTTTCACCCAAATGGTAGTCCTTACATCATACATGGTGTCTTTCTCCAATACATACCATCACAAATAAATAAAATACAATGGCATGGCCCCATCTATACTTAAAACATAGCAATCAAACATTCATAATCCTAATTATGGCCTTTTAAATATTTATAATATTAGATGTGTATATAAAAAAGAGTCTAAAAATCAAATTAAACTAATCATACTAATAATATATTGTTGCTCATTAAGCTAGCTCATGTTTCTCTACCACATATGATGGCACATCACATATAATATGCATGCCCTTAGTGGGAAGACCGAGTATCACATACACATCCTCAAGGGTGATGGATAACTTCATTGCATCACCATCCACCATTTATTTGAAGATGTTTTTCATCCTCTCCCAAAACTTTAGGATCATATCTATCATCTTTTCACTCAAAGGGACCCATCGCGTCTCAATGATCCCTAAAAATGCCAAGATAATAAAAAATTATTTGTCAACATATATCAACCTAGATAGTAGATATGTAAATTGAGTAGCATCCACCATCCTATAGATTGCCTTCATGTTTGAAAAATATCAAATAACATCACTAAGTTAGATATCTAATCAAAAAATGTGAAAAAAAAATATTTATCTTTATTGTATCATCCATTTTAACTATTTTTCTACTACATTGGCTAGTTATAATTTATATTGTATCGTAATGTATTTTTCACTTGACTATATTAGCCAAACTTCTAATGTATCAATTATTTATTTCCCTTATATAGAATCCACTATATAAATATCATATATGCCATATTTTAACATTACATACTACACAGATCATCCCAATAGTATATGGGGCATGCACTTTACCCTAAAATATAGTGTACATAATGTATTGGCCATTATTTTTTATTTTCTATTGTATCAATCATACATGATGGTATTGGCCATGCATTTACACTATTATAGTACAAAACATGATAGTAATGTATTAATCACATATTTTATCATAATCTACTTTACTAGCCATATAAAATGGCATCAACCTTTTTTATTACCCTTCTTACATAAATCTATCAACCATATGGGTGGTATCAACCAAACATACAATTTATCCCCACCTATTTATATCATTTTGATAGATACATTCTCTTGAAGATGATAATTTCTTATTTTGGGCTTATGTAAATACTAAAATATGGTATTTATTACTTGATAATGATAATCTTGATAGACATTTATGACACATGAATTGATCACTTAAACAAGGTCCTAATTTTCCATCTTTTCACACTTGCATGTTATATTTAGAGTTAACCCTATTATTCTATTGTTAAACACCTACATGAACCCCCTTATTTTTTCAAACCTAATAAATATATTTCACATACATCTCTAGACTCTCAATTTAGTCTACTTGTATGTGGGTTAGATATTCTAGTTAATTTTGTTCATGCACTCAAGCAATGGAAACACTTTTTTCTTGGGAAACACTTCAAGGTAAAGTCTGACCATCATAGCCTAGTTCATTTATTCAATCAATATGACTTTGCAAGCCAATGTAGATGGTTGGGATTTATCAAAAAAAATTATATTAATATTACATATGTTAAAGGAAATGAAAATAAATTAGTTGATATGCCTAGTATAAGGACATATCTTAATGCAATTTTTGTTTTGAGATGAAATTTTTAAAAAACTGATTTAAATAAGTAGCTAATAGACCTTGAATGCAGAAAAAATTATGTTGATATAGTAAATGAAATAGTAAATAAAGTTGTTATTGCCTATTCCTTAGACTCAAATAGAATTATGAGGAATCAAGGTAGAATTTATGTTCCTAATTATATAAATCAAAGGGAACAAGTGTGGAATAAGTGCATATTTCACCTCATTTATCTCATCCATGTGTCACTAAAATGACACATGAGACGATTTTCTTTAATTTATAGAATAGGTTAAATAAGGATGTGGATAACTTCATATTAAAATATTTGGATTATAAGTGTGTCAAGACTAAACATTACCATTCAAGAGGTTTGTTGTAACCTCATGCTATTATAAAAATAAATTGGGTAGTAATTTATATGGACTTTATTTCAAATATATCTAAGTCTTGATGAAAACATGACAAGATTGTAGTTGTAATTGATAATTTAATAAAGGTTGATAACTTTATCATAGGAAATATTACTGATGATGCCCCTACTCTTGCTAAAAATTTTGTGGATAAATTTTTTTACCTTCATAGTGTTCTATAAGTGATTATCTCAAATAAGGATAACTTATTCACTTCAAGGTTCTGGCAAACCTTGATTATTACATTTGGAACAAATTTAAAAATTAATTTAGCCTATCATCTAGAAACATAAGGATAAAATGAAAGGTTTAACCAAGTAGTGGAAGATATGTTAAGAATGTATGTAATGGATTAAAAATCTCAATGGGAGGACTACCTTTATTTGGTTGAATTTTCATACAATAACACTTTTCATTTTGTTATTAAAATGGCACCTTTTGAAGCCTTATATGGGTGAAAGTCTAAAACTCCTATTGGTTGGGATGGTATATAAAATTAGGTGTTTGTAGGTTTTGAGACTTTTCAAGAGTATGATGAACAAATGGTTATGATGTGTTAAAGGTTGAAAGCTACCTCAAATAGATAAAATAGCTATGTTGATCTTAAGAGATATCCCAAAGATTTTTAGGTAATGGACAAGACATTTTTTTTATTGAAACCTCATAAAAATTCCATAAAGTTTGGCAAGGCATCCAAATTAGGTACATGCTTTGATAGTCCATTTGATATTATGGAAAAGATTAACCATGTTTCTTACTACGTATATTTTCATCCTTGTTTATTGATAATTCATGAATTTTATCATTTGAATCTAATAATAAAATATGTTTCTAATCCATCTCATATTTTGGAAAAGAATAATCACCATTTGTTAGAGAGGAGATGATTCAAATAGACACAATTAGGATCCTATCCCATCATAGCATTAAGTTGAAAAATAGGTATATATAACAAGTGTTGGTGTAATGGAACTAGTAGAGTGATAAAATTTCCACTTAGGCAAATGATAATATTTTTAGGCAATGTTATCTTGACCTTTTTATTTAGGCCTTAGCCTCTTTTAGGGGGATTGTATACCACATTTTACATCAGCATAAAATTAGTAATGTGTTTTATTTTACTATTTAACAAACCATTTTTACTCTTATGACATTGACATCTATTCTAATTAGTATTTACCTTATGAACATGTATTTTAGTATTTTAATTTATATTACATTTGGTTATATTTTAGTTTAGTATTTGATTTGATTTATGTTTATGCTAAACTGGTACTAGTGATGTCATTTTATGACCACATGTAATAAGCAAATGACTAAACTAGGTTTGGGCTTGGAATAATTTGTTGGACTGTCATAGCAGTGTCATACAGGTAAATGAAAAATAAGGTAAAGAACTATATCATTTGAAAAATCCACCATTTCCCTTCTATGTTGTCTTTTAATGTTATTTTCCTAATATTGTGTGGAAATTTTAGTTATGTTTATTATGAGGTCATCATTAGCATGTAGCCAATTATGTGTTTTTTGTCTGTATTGTTCATCCTTATTAGTAAGCTTATTGAGTTTCTATAATCAAGCAACCACATTTACTTATGTTTATACTTATGACCAAATTAGCTTAAATTACAATAGCTTGCAAGATTTAATATTTACCATATTATTTGATAGAAAATGTGTTGTATCACTTGAGCCTTTTTGAGGCATTGAACACATAATACTCATGTAGATTCATAGGGATCAAGTCTTTGAAAGGACCTAATGATGGGTTATTGACTATGTTATTTTTACATTGCTAAATAAATAAGTTTATTAGTTAATTAAAATATTTGACTTAAGTTTATACTGATGTTAAAGAAGGTTATTTTGACCATATTCCATCATTTTATTTAGTTTGACCTTCAACCTTGGTTGAATGACCTAATCATTTGATTATGGTTAACATGTAAATGATGTTGAGTTACTATAATTTTAAGTCATTTTTACATATTATTGATTTTGAAGTGTGTAAAGAGAAGAGTATGGAGGAGAGTTTAGGTTCTAACTACATTATGGATGTAACCATGAAGGAGGTAGATTATATTTTTAATGAATCCATACTTATGAAACCTTGATATTATTGGTATTTTTAATGGAGTTTGGGAAAGAATATAACTTTGTGTGGGAATGTGACAAAAAACATAGTGGAGTACGTAGGTGTGGTGAAATAAGAAATAAGAGGATAAAGGTGATAAATAATAAAAACATTTTGAAACTATGCTATTATGACTTATGTATTTTCCATTTTCATTTCATAGATTTTGTTGATGTTTATATAAAACCCTAGGTGGATGGATAGGTTACAATAAGGGCTTCCACCCTTCTTATAACTCACCCATCACCCTTTTAAGTGTTTTCATATAATGTAGGCACTATGACATTATGGAATTTGGTAATGATTGTTTTTGGTAACATGAAATGTGTATACAAGGGAAAATGTAGCTGACCTATAAATCAATCCTAGCTCGGAGAAGATAAATCACACTTACACTTCCAATTGTTAATAAATTTAGACATTCAGGGTCATGACTAAGATGGATCCACTAGAATTGACCAAGGAATATCTTACCACAATAATATCACTAGAGAGGGTTCCAAAACCTCTAGTCAAGCAACACTACGAAACAACCTTAGTTAGGTCCTACGTTTTAATATTCACTAAGTAAATGATAAGTAAATTAAAATCTAATCTAGTGCTCACCAAAGCTTGTGGCATAAAGTGGGGGTAATAAACATACAAAATAAACATTCATAGAACATCTATACTCAAGTTAATGTATAGGAAATCCTAATGTATAGGAGATAAGTATAAATTCTAATATATCTATTTTAATAAAGGAATAACAAAGTGAAGAATACTTACCTTTAAATATGATCTCGTTGAGCCTTAATCTCTCCCTTGGCCAAGGTGATTTATAAGATGTTGTTGTGGTATGTAAGGATAAAAAATATAAGTTAGCTCTAGGATACATAACTTATCTATGCATCCAAAAGAGTTCTCCACAAGACAATATGTATATCTCCAAAGAAATTTTTGAAACCCTAAGATAAACAAATGTGCAATATAATATTCTTCTTATTATCTTTATTTTAAATGATGAAAATGGATTTATCTATATAGTTTAATATAACCCTAAACCTTTTAGAAATTTTAGCCAATAGGGTTGGACCAATTTGACTTTGTATATTTATTTTATAAAATCAAGTTAGGTTTTGATCTAGGTCGACCAAAGCCAACTTAGACTTATAACAATTTGAATATAGGGATAACCCATGCTAAAAGTATATTATAAACTATAAAAAAGGGGTTTTATTATTAGTAAGGGGATAATTAAGGTGTTGAATTGATTTTAGGAGTGTGTAAGGGAGGATGAAAGGCTTAAGGAAGTACATAGGGGATGGTTTGGCAGATAGCAAGTGGTGGTATAGGGGAAAACAATATTATGAAACACCAATAGTCTACTCACCACTTTCCTGGTGCACCCTTTAAGGTGTGCAGTTAGATATATTGAGACTCGATGGGTTATTTAAAGAGAGAAAACATGAATAATTGATAAAGTTTTAAAATATTATGTGTATATAAAACATGCAAATTGAAAAACCTAATGGGTGGGTTTTGTCCTATTTCATATCACGTTTATATGACATATATATATATATATATATATATGAAGTGAATATTATTAATTATAATTATATGTTTGATATTTGATTTGTAATCGTGTATTTTGAATGCTTATTATTTGATTTAGTGTGTCATATTGGGAACCTTTACTTCCAACTTGTGTTATATGTTATGATGTTCTATGAAATCCCTAGTTGTGGTGGATTGGGTCTCTTTTCAATCCTTGTGTTCATTCATTTTTATGAATTTGGGTTTGTTTTGTGACCTCTTACAAACCCAAAGTGATTATTGGGATAGATAGGGATACCACCAGATGGATGGGCTTATCTTTTACACTATTTTGATTATTCGTGTTTGAAGAGATATTATGCACTTTCTAATCTTAATTTTAGTTTTGAAGGAAATTATGATTGTGCCAATGATTCTAGTCTTCTTGAATTTATGATGTAAAATGTAGAAATTAATTAATAATATTATTTTGAAATCCCCATGTTACATATAATGAAGTCATTATTTTGTGGTGAATTTATTGTAAATATTACATGAATTGAAGTAAATATATAAATTGTGTAATATGTTTTTTAGTATTCATCTATTCAACATCTTCTTGTATATATTATTATGAATTTGTTTTATATATCTGACTATAGGAAGAAATTTAAAGTATTTTTAGGCATAGGTTTTAGTTATATTATGTTCAAAGCATTTTTAACTTGATTGGTCTTGGGATGACCTTTATGAATGTGTACATTTTTTATACTGCTTTTCTAATGCAATGATGCTTATGTTTTTTATACATTATAAATTTTTAGATTTGGTATAAGGGTATTACATGTTGATTTACCTTGGTGAAAAATTTATTTATTAAAATTCATTGATTCTCATAAGGTACTTATTATTATGAAAAAATGACATGGAGAGTGTCCATCTTGATTGCATCTATTTTATAAATGTGTTATACATGAGATAATTATTTTAGTTTGTATTAAAGTGTCATTATTTATTATTATTTTTTGTGAAGTTAAATTTGTGGTGATAATTTCATGGTTGATTTAAGCTAAGCATGTAGTCTCAATCGGGACTATGATTACAATCTAAAACTATTTATTGATAAAAATATTGAATGTGGTCTAATACAATTATCGATGACTAACGGTTTTCAAGTTGAATTCAATCTTTGTGTAAATTGTGTGTGTATCAAAAATACACTTAAGGTCTATCAAGATGTAAGCTAAAATTATTTGACTTTTTATTTGAATTCATATCTATTAATCAACTATACTTGAGTGAATCTTATTGTTCATAGTTAGTGATAACTAGTCATTTATCATGGGCTTACTATAACATTCTTAATTATATGGTATTTAGTTATTTTTTGATTTTCTTCTTAGACTCAACTAAAAATGTGGAGATATTTACAATTTTTTATAGAATTTGGCAGACTGACTCATGATTACAAATATATTAGCGAATTCACAATTACATTAGTTGAGCATAAAGGTTTTTTAAGAATGAATTGTAGATGTTGGAGCTCCCTTAGCAAGCCTATAACTTTCTCTTTTACATTGATTTTTTAATTAATAAGTAAGTGGAAATGATACTAGGCTAACCTAATATTTGTTATTATTCAATTTTTTTATATGTTGTGAGTAGGTTGAATCATTCTTTGTAGAGAAGGTTTTGTTACTATATATATCGACTACCATTACATATTGGGTTTTCCATTTTGCATGCTTATAGCTATGTCAATAATTGAGACATTATGTGAGTAGTTTGGGATTACATAAGGTTGTTTTAGGGGTATGTAGCCTCACTCACCATCTACGTTGTTTCAAATAATTTATTAAAGGAAATGAAATTATATTTTTATCTTTGATTAAAGATAGGTTAGTATGATATTGTTAAGGAAATTGATGAAAAAAGTGAATTATATTACATATTAGGTTATAATGTTGAAACTTTCATCAATATTTACAAAGTTTTTATACTAGTTTGAATCTTAGTTTGTAGTGTTATACATAGTTAACAAGATAAAATAACTTTAAGGGGATATTATGGAGGTATAAATTATTTCATAAAGTATATATCTATTAGATAAAGCACTTATTATTATTATTATTATTATTATTATTATTATTATTACATCATGATTGGACTGTGACTATCATTAATGAATAGTCTAGGATATGTTATAATTTTTTTATGCAAAAGAAAATTGACCAATTACTTAAAAGTGACTTAAAGGTAATTATTTACTTTTCATGGATAGACAAATATCTTTAGGCATGAAAAAGCTGTCTTGGTTGACAAACAAGTGGTAAACACATTTTATTTGTGTGTGGATGCATCTCTCTTAGATTTAATATTGTAGTGTACTATGTTGTACATGTTCAATGTTAGCTTATATTAATTTTTAGAAGGGAATTTATGGATGAAACCTAAAGTAGTTTGTATTTGGTATAAAATTGGTAATAAATTAAATGTTAATAATAAACGTACAATCAATGACATGTTGGATAATGAACTATGCCAAGGAAGCATGTTATATATCAACAAAGATACTAATTAACAATTGTAAATGTGTTTAGAAGTAGTAATTTACTTTAGCAATAAATGTGTACCCTTGGTTACTAAGTATAAATTGAATCCACTTGAGCTAGAAATTAGTATTTCTTTTTTCATTGTTCATTATATTGATCACTGCCAATCTTAATCACTTATTGATATTAGATGGTATGTATAATAATGAATTTATAAGAGCTTGTACTCTTTTATTAATGTATCATGAAGGACATGAAAACCCAAATATATCTTCATATATACATGTAATGGTAATTAAAATTAGAACTGATGAAGCCCTAGTTTTATTTTTTGTTCTCATAAATTGGCAATGAAGGGAAATAAAATGATACAATCTATGATATCATTAGAGATAATGTTGTGTATAAAATCTCCCACTGCCCAAAGGGAGACTACATCTTTATTAATTCACATTAGTTATTTTTAAAGTCAACTAAAGAAATTATTTTTTACTAATGGCTACTTTCATTATGATTTTTACTGCATAATTTGGTTTAATAAGATTAATTAATAATTTTGAATATGCAAATCCCCATTAAGAGTACACTAATGTGTAATGTATTGATCAAAGGAAATGATGATAACTCATGTTGATCTAATATATTGATGAATGACATTGGTTTTTGAACTAAGGAATATTTTTTTCCTATTTGTATAAAAATATATGGATTATACTAAAACTACTCTTAATCTCTATGCTTTAACCAAATCTAACAGTTAAATATATGATATTTTTCATGGGGGATTTTTATTATATTATATTTATTACCGAGGTAAAATCCTTATAAGGATAAAGTGGTATATCTAACACAAGGGATAAAACCATTTAGTTTATTATTGAAATTTATGGTAATCACTTAAACTATTAGGTCGGTAATATCCACCAATGGCTACCACCAGAAGGTGAGAGCAATCATGTGCATGACTCTTGTTAAAGTTTAAATTATAAAATGAGAATCATAACCCTAACTGCCCATAATTTTTTAGCTAATTTTTGGGTTATGATAGTGGTGTCACAACCTCATTCTACTCTAGGGAACTCGATGAAATAATTAGGCTAAATATGTTTTTTTGATTCTTAGGATGGTGAGAACATGAGATAATAAAATAAATATAAATTCTAAAAATGATGTTGTAGACAACCGTGATAATGATGGTTAAATTGGAAATGCTATTGGAAATGACCATGTTAGTAACAGTGTTTGTGGTAATGCAGTCAATGACAATATTGTCATAATAATGTCCTAAATGACATTTTGGGTGTGTTTCACAACATCCAAATCCAAATGGAAGCATATGGACAAATTTTAACTAGCCTGGAAAATCTTCAAGAAGGGCGTGATCATGAAGCGGTACAAGGGGATGAGTCAATGGGTAGAAACCAAAGATAACATGAATTTTTGAATCCAATCATTAAGTAACTTAATAATATCTTACCTCCTACCTAATCTAGTGAAAAACATGTGGAATTTTTTTGAGGCTTGGTTGGTAAATATTCAAAAATATTTCACCTTGCATAATATGAGGTCCAATATCAAGGCCCGTATAAGACTATACCTATTGGTAGGTGATGTTAATTTATTTTCAAACCAATTATGTGATCTCAAGGGTTATGATCCAATAAATATTTATTATGATAAATTTGAGTGTAAATTTGGGAAGAGATACCTAAGTGAAAGCTTTAAAGATCAAAATATTATAGAATTTCAACTACTAAAACATGGAACTATGACCATTCTGGAATATGATAACAAGTTTCTTTGCCTCTTAAGTTATGTAAATTGGATGTGTGATGAGGAGACCAAAGTAACTAAGTTAAATTTAAAATTTTATGAGATAATAATTCATGATGTAATCATGAAAAACCCTCACACCCTAGTTACTGTAATTGAATCTACACATCATGTAAAAGAAAATGAAAAGTTTCACAAAAAGGAAAATCAAGAATACTATAAAAAAAGGCTTTGTGATAAATCACAACATTTATATAAAATTTCATAATACATATAGAGATTCCAAACCTCATAATTTTTCTAATCAAAATAATGGGAACCACAAGAAGTATCAAGGTAAATTTCATGGCCCAACCACTAGATCCAATACAATGAATTTTCCTCCATGAGCAATCGTGGAAATTTAGGAATGCAATGATAATCATTAACATAAGGATTTCCATTATGTATTAGGTAACCAACCATCCAATTATCAAGTAAAATTTTCAATTAATAATAAAAATTTAGACTTTTAGTCTACTCCAATAGAGATTAAATGTTTAATTTTGGTTTTTCATTGGCTATTTTAATTTATGTTAGCTCAAAGGATAGTTATATTTCATCTAAAATTAATTTTAAGTGTAAAACTAAACCCTATATATTAAGATAAGTATGGGAAGTATATTTTAGCATAGGGAAAAGAGTTGTTATTTTAGAATGTATAGAAAAAATTGAATTAGATCTAGGAGTCTTTAAGACTCATGCAAACTTATCTTAGCTCCATTAGGGTCTCATGACTTTATTTTAGGCATGTATTAGTCATAAAAAAATAAATTGAAGTTTGAATATTTTATAAATAAAATACATTGCTTTAATGATGTTGGTAATCATGTCAAGATCTAAGGTGTCATGAATCCCACAACTAAAAATATACTTTCAACCTTGCAGATTAGACTAGTAGTAAGGAAGGGATGCAAAATTTATTCTATGTAATTGACTGAAATTTCTATGTAAATAGAACCTACTATGTAAGACTACCCTATCTTGAGATAATTTTAGAATGTAATCCTTGAAGAACTTCCAGGTTTACCTCTATAAAAAGATTTTTATTTTTTATTGATATCATACCAATATATGTACCTACATCTAATGCCCCATATAGGATGAATGTGGTATATTTGTGGAAACTCAAAGTGTAGCTATAAAAGGTAATGTAAAAGAGGTTGATTATGCCAAGTGTATCATCTTGGGGAGCCTTGGTTGTCTTCATCAAGAATAAGGATATTACCTTGATACTTTACATTGACTACCAAATATTGAATAAGTTTAGTATCAACAAGTCTCCCATTCATAAAATATATTATTTTTTTGATCAAATTAAAATTTTATATAAGTTTTCCAAGATATATATTAAAATCGGGCATCAAAAACTCCATATCAAAGATCAATATGTGCATAAGATAGCTTTTAGAATAAGGTATGGCCATTAGGAGTTCACTATTATGCCTTTTTTAACAAAGGCACCTATTTATTTTATTAATTTAATGAATAATGCATTAAAAAACTTATTATATCAGTTTGTGTTATTCATTTTAGAAGCTATATTGGTTAAATATAAAAATGTGATGGAACTTGAGATGCACTAATCCATAAATAGTAATTATCCCCTGCTAATCAATACTATTTATTTAAAACAAATTTTTAAAAATAAATCATTTTTCCAAAATTTATTTAAATAAAAGGAATTGACTTTTATTTTAATCTTAATGTAAAAGTAATGAAACAATTCTGAATGAGTATTTTTGTAAACTCATATAATTTTATTATTCAGTATAAAAAACATTCAATTCACCTTTTTATCCTTTGAAAATAGTCTCTTAATTTAATTTCAGTAATTAAATTCTAAATATCAATAATAATTAAAAATTGATATATTGATGGAAAATTAAAATAAAATAATAAAATAAAGATCGGAGATTATTTACGGGGTTCACCAATTGGCCACATCCCTGGGTTCATTTGAAACATTCCATTTAAATAAGATGTAAATATAATGATTAAAACTTACATCCCTCAATAACTTGTAATTGGTTGATCAACCTTTAAAGAACTCTGATCATATATCATAAATATATTTTATTTCTAAAATGATCACCTAAAAATATATATCTCTGAAATGGGCAATTTCTATCTTCAAGGAGGTAAATTCTCTCAAAAGGTTTATAAACTACCTTCTGGTTTTCAAAAATCCCTCTATGTAATTTACATAGATTAAAAAAAGATTATTCCTCTATACCAAAACGTACATAGCCTCTATACCAAAAAATACATAGTCTCTATATATTCCCATACACTATTCTCTATCTCTAGATCATCACTCATAATATAAAATAAAATAACTTTGTTAATAGGCAACATTGGCTAACAACCTTCATTTTACTAAAGTACAATTAAACTCTGGATAAGCTGCATGAAAACAAGAAGGAATAAAATCTCATGATTTATGGGAGGTTGAAACTCCATGATTAATTTATCGAAACACTTCTTGTAAATAACATTCCATGTTACGACCAAAACCAAAGTGGGTAGGATTCCATGTGGTCAAAGGGGAATATCATGTGCATGAAGGAGTTTAGTGTTAATATTTAATAATACATATTAAACACCAAACATAAATGATGACATGAAGGTTTTCAAAAACATGTTCTATGTTTATTACATCCACACCATATGTGAAGCTTTGGTGCCAAGAATGGAGTGAGGTTTAATGCCAATCTTTAATTAACAAATCCAAAATCGTTGACCATTGTGGGTGTTAAGAGTGAGTTTAGGTGTTAAACATAAAGGCATGAGGTTTAATTAAATAAACCATTATCCATTTGATGCATTCCAACTAAATCTCCAACATCCCACTAAAGTGTAAACTCCACCAAAACCATTGGCCACTATGTGATCCTCCATGTGGGGAGTAATAAAGGTGAATGCATGTAACTTTATTGCCAAACAAATATATAAGTATATGTGCATGTCAAGAGTTTATCAAAACATATCCATATAAAATATATCCCATAAATTTTCCATGTAAACCAAAATACATCCCTTTTAAAGTGGATATCACAGGGGACGGGGGGGGGGGGGGAAGAATAAAGTATGGAATAATTATTTTATTATTTTTAAAAATAATATCCCATGATTTATTTAAATAATCATTCATGTGGGAGTGGGTTAAAGTAAATTTTGGGACTTGGATTTTAAAAATAAAATATATAATGGTTTTAATAAATAAGATATTTAATTAGTTAAATATATCCTATGTAAAATTAAAAAAACCATTAAATTGGATATTTAATTAATATTTTGAAAATAGAGGAATTACGGTGGGAATAAATATTTTCCAAACCATAAAAAAATCCTTCTAGATCAAACATCTCCCGTAAGACCCTTTTGGTCCCCAAAAGGTCAAGTCATCCACTAAATTTGTAAATAATTCACTCTGTAAAACATCAGTACAAAATATCATGGTAACGATTAAAAAATCAAACTGAATCCCTAAAATACCAGTGAAAGAAATACCTACCCAATACCAAATTGTAGATAGAAGTAAACTACCTACTCAAATGTCACATCTCCAAAATGGTGAATCTATCAATCACTACAAAATGATCACTAAGTGCAACTGCAAACTGGTTTGTTAGTGTAATAAATATACACGTTAATTGTAAACATATTTGATAGTTATAGACAAATGTCCAAAATTATTGAGGGACATATAAATATGCAAATATCATGCATGGATATAAAAAGTATGTATAATTATTATAATTACAAACAATGCTGGAAAAGGGTCTTATAAGCCTTTATTTGCACAATGCAAACAAACAACACATATACTGAAATGCAAAATTTCCCAAAATAGACATACTAATCATGCCCCATATAATATACACATACTATTTTCAAGGTTTAAAAATGAAGTTTTTTCAAAAACTCAAATATGAGAAAAATAATCCAAGTATGATAAACATGTTTCTTGGCTTTTCTTTACAGTTTACTCCAATAAACCATATTCAAATCTTAAATCATTTAAAAATATCTTTAAGTTTAAATATGAGTTAATTATTATTTTATGTATCAAAAACTCAAAAACTTATTAGGAGATTAAAAATAGAGCTTAGAAAAACCACAAATATGAAAAAATAATCTAAGTGTGATAAACATGTCACTCAGATTTCCTCACAGCTGTTACCTCCAAAAATTATGTTCAAAACCAAATTATATTCCTTTTAATTTCAACAAAATACTAAAACCACTTTGAACATTTTCATGATAATTAATACCAAAGATATTCAACATTACCACTAGAAAATAAATGATCATGACCATCCAAACCAAAAATGAGTGGATTCATTTGTGGATAATCATTAGAGAAGTGGTCTTCCTCTTGTTTTGTTTCCAAAACTAGTGGGTTTAAAACAACTTCATTTTTGCTTATAGATGCATCACTCTTCATGGATGTCTTCGTGCAATACTTAGGACATAGTTTTGGATGCAATACCCAAAATTTATCATTTTAGTGACCACTTAAATTACATTGAGTATATTAATTATTACCCATTTGTTTTTCTTTAGAAACCACAGATATCCTACCAGCTAGTTTTCTTTTCCAATATAAGATAACATAGTGATTATCTAATCCACAAAAACCGCATGAATATTTAGACCAAAAATCTTATGACAATAAGTTCTTAATTTCATAATTAAAATATATGTTAGAATATTTACCGAGTTTAGGATAGTGTGATGTTTGAAGTTTCTAACATTTCCGAACTATATGTCCACTCTTGTGATAATGAGTACAGAAGTTCCTCTTGTCCTTCCTCTTGGATGAAGAAACATGTTTACCATTTCTCACCTTTGAATGATGAGATTGATCATTAGCACCTACATTATATTTCACAAAAGGAAACAACTTCTTTAGCAGATATTTTCTCTTCCAATAATAAGTAACAAAATGATTATTTAACCCATAAAAAGTACAAGGAAAAGTATAACACATTTTTTATATATCATAGCCATATTGTACAAACTAAAAGAGTACATTAGAAGTTTTAGAGTTTACTAAATTCTTTGTGTTACGTGTTGTGTAAGAAAGAGAAGTTGAAATCTTAATACCTCTTCTTCCATTTCTCTTACACCTCTCATCCACTTGTGATGGTTTATTCTAAAAAATTGATGGTTTATACACTTGGTAGTTGGAAGATTATCTTCCTTCTATGGATTTGAAACTCTCTCTAATTTCCATTTGCTCACTAGTATACCCCAAACATGGAAAATAAGGCCTATCCTCTACTTGTATGGGGTTAGTTATATCTTGTCCATATTTACGAAAGCCTCTTCCTTCAAATCCCATTTTATCTAATAGTTTAGGCACAATACCCTTAGTGTGTTTTTCAAAAAACACCAAAAGAAATATCTAAAATTGAATTAGAATAATTACTACTTGATGACTTATAGTGTATTCATCTGTCATTGTTTTTGCATCTGATGTGGAAGGCAATTCCTTCATTCATTCACCATTCTGTAACTTTTCCTAAAGCTCATCCTTGGTCTATAAATCATATTTCAAATTTTCAATCTCCTCTTCCATGGAGTATAATTTTGATCTCAAGAGAGAGTTCTCTTCTTGAATCTATTGACTATATGACTCAAGCTCATTGAGCTTCTCTTGTTTGGACAACTTGCCCATGGTTGCTTATTCTTGCAAACAATCTATACTTCCAACATTGTAAATGGAGTAAACAACAAGTCTAAAAATAATCCAACCAAGTATTGAAATTGAATTCAAATTTTCACACAATCAAAATCTAATCCCTACATTCTAACTACTCTAATACTAAACTAATCCATAAACAATAATTATCTCCTACTAATCAATACTATTTTTTAAAACAAATTTTTAAAAACAAATCATTTTTTTCAAAATTTATTTAAATAAAAGGAATTGACTTTTATTTTAATTTGAATGTAAAATTAACTGAACAATTTTGAATGAGTATTTTTGCAAACTCATATAATTTTATTATTCAGTTTACAAAATATTCAATTCACCTTTTTATCCTCTATAAATAGTCTCTTAATTAAATTTTAGAAATTAAATTCCAAATATCAATAATAATTAAAATTGATATAGTGATGGAAAACTAAAAATAATAAAATAGAGACCAGAGATTGTTTATGGGGTTCAGCAATTATGTATGTCCCTAGGTTCATTCGAATTGTTCCATTTAAATAATATGTAAATACAATGATTAAAACTTACATCCTTGAATAACTTGCAATTGGTTTATCAACCTCTAAAAAACTATGATCACAGATCATGAATATCCTTCATTTCTAAAATGATCACTTGTAAATATATATCTCTAAAAGGGGCAATTTCTCTCTCTTCAAGGAGGCAAACACTCTTAAAATGTTTATAAACAACCTTCTAGTTTTCAAAAATCCCTCTCTATAATTTACATAGAATACAAAAATATTCTTCATTTATACCAAAAAAACATGCAACCTCTCTACGCAAAAATACACAACCTCTATACCAAAAAATACACATCCTCTGTACCAAAAAATGCATAGCCTCTATATATTTATTTACATTGTTATCTATCTATAGATCATCATCCATAATATAAAATAATATAAATTTGTTAATAGCCAACATTGGCTAACAACCTTCATTTTCCTGAAGTATGGTTAAAATTTGGATAGGCCGCATGAAAATAAGAAGGAATAAAATCCCATAATCTATGGGAGGTTGAAACTCCATGCTTAATTTATCAAAACATTTCCCATAAATAACATTCCATGTTACCACCAAAACTGAAGTGGGTATGATTCCACATGGTAAAAGGTGAATAACATGTGCATGAAGGATTTTATCATTAAGATTTAATAATACATATTAAATGCCAAACACAAACAATGACATGAAGGTTTTTAGAAACATGTCCCATGTTTATTGCATCCATACCATATGTGGAGCTTTGGTGTTAAGAATGGCATGATGTTTAATTCCAATTTAATTAACATAGCCAAAACTGTAAAATATATTCCTTTTACTGGAATTCCAAAACTACTTTTAAATGTTTAGGCAACATAAAAAAATTGGTAAATATTCTATATTATTTTTCTACCAAAGTGAGAATTATTACTTAGGGAATGTTATTTCAAAGGAAGGTCTTGTATTAGACCCTAAACAATAAAATTTATTAGTGAGTGGCTTGCTCCTAATAATTTGGATGAAGTGTGTAGCTTCATGGGACTAGATATATGATATTGGAGGTTCGTTGAGGACTTTTAAAGGGTTCATATCCATATCAATTATTTGTAAATGAAAGGTAAAAGTTTTAAGTGAAATCCCAAGTGTGATTAAAATTTTTGAATGTTAAAAAAGTTTTCAAATTATAATCTTATCCTTGTTATTTTGGATCCTAATGGATACTTTAAAAATTGGGTTGATTAATTTAAAGTTGGAATTGGGGTTATTTTAACCCAAGATGTTATGGTAGTTGCTTACAAGTCTTGAAAGATCAAAACCCATAAGTAGAATTACCCTTCCCATGGACTATAATTAGAATTTATGGTTCATGAATTCAAGTAATGAAAACATTTTTTTCTTGGGAAACACTTAAAGATAAAATTTGGATCATTATATCCTAGTTCATTTTTTCATTTAAGATGAACTAAATATGAGGTAGTGTAGATGGTTATAATTTATTAGCAATTTTGATAATGATATTGCATATGTTAAATGAAATTAAAATATAGTAGTTTATCCTCTTATTATTAGTACAATATTATTGTGATTTTTTTAAAGATAAAATTTTGTAAATTATGTTTTAAATTAACAACTAATAGACCCTGAATGCATAAAAAAAGTATTGGCTCAACTAATGAAATAATAATTAAAGTTGATGTTGACTATTTTTGAGACTAGAATGAACTTATGAAGCACTAAGGCATAATTTATGTTTTTAATTTTGGAAGTATAACAGAACAATTTATAGAATAAGTGCCCACTAAAACTCATTTTTCTCATCCAGGTGTCACTAAAATGATGCATGAGCTATTTTTTTTACCTAGGTTAAAAAAGGATGTGGCTACCTTCATAGCTAAATGTTTGGAATGTTATCATGTCAAGGACAAAAATTTACATCTTAGAGGTTTTTTTAGCCTCAATATATTATAGAATTAAATTGGGTAGTAATATCAATAGAATTTATCTCGGACTATGTAAGTCTTGAGGTAAACATAACACAATTTTAGTTGTAATTGATATGTTTAAAAAAATTGTTCACTTTATTTTAGGAAATATTATTTATGATGCCTCCACTCTTTCTTAAAACTTTGTGAAGTAAATTTTTAGCCCTCACAATGTTATAAAATTGATTATCTAAAATAAAGATAAGTGATTCACTTCAAGGTTTTGGCAGACCTTGACTCTTGTATTTGGAAAAATGTTAAACTTTATTTTAGCATATCATCTAGAAATAGATGGCCAAACTAAAAGGATAAACCAAGTATTTAAAGATATTTTAATAATGTATGTAATGGACCAATATTATAAATGGGAGGACTACCTCTATTTGGCTACATTTGCATACAATAACACTTTTCAATTTGTAATTAAAATGGAACCTTTCAAAGCCTTGTATGGGAAAAAGTGTATAACTCCCCTTGGATAGAATGGTTTATAAAATTAGGTGTTTTTATGTCATGATAATTTTCATGAGTATGATGGAAAAATGGATTTGATTTATCAAAAGGTTAAATTTTCCTTAAATAGATAAAAGAGTTATGATAATCTTGTTATATCACCAAGAGAGTTTGAGGTAATGGACATGGCATTTTTTAGAGTGAGACCTTTAAATTTTGACAAGGAATCCAAACTAGCTTCATGTTTTTTTAGTCCATTCGACATTGTGGAAAACATCATCCTATTGCCTACCACCTAGATCTTTGTCCTTCTCTATCTAGAATTCATGAAGTGTTTCATGTGGCTCTATTAAGATTTTTTTTTTGATCCTTATCATATTTTGGATTGGAATAATCTATAGGTGGAAAATGAAGAGATGATTTAGTTGGACCCAATCATGATCATGGCCCATCATGGTAATTAACCTATGAAATAGGGACATATAAAAAGTATTGGTCCAATGGGACTAGTTGAGTGAGAAAAGTGCCACCTAGAAAGATGAAAATATTTATAACACTATCCTCACCTATTTGTTTAGGCCCGAATACAATGAATAGTTTTAGTGGGAGTGGTTGTCATATATCACATAGACATACATTTAATAATGCATTTTTTTAACTATTTAATGAGCCATTTTTGATAATATGACATTAACATTTGATTTGATTAGTATTTACTTAATGAAAATGAATTGTATTATTTCATTTTATATTATAGTTGGTTGTATTTCAATTCAAAATATAATTTGATTCATGTTTATGTTGAGTTGGTATTATTGATGTCATTTTGTGATCATAGGTAATAGTCAAATGACTATGCTAGGTTTGGGCTTGTAATACTTTGTCAGAATGTTGAAGTAGTAGCATACATGTAAATGAAAAATAAGGTAAAGAATGAGACCAATTAAATAATCCACCATTTCCTTTTTGTGTTGTCTTGTATCTTAATATTTCCAATATGGTGCATAAATGTTCTTTATTTTATTTTGAGGTTTTCATTAGCTTGTAGCCAATTGTGCCTATTTTTCTATGTTGTTCATCATTACTATTAGAAAACTTTTTGAGTTTATAGAATAAGTAAATCTCCTCTACTTATGTTGATAAATATTATTTAATTATGTTAAATTGAAATAGCTCACAAGATTTATAGTTTAGCATATTCTTTGATGTAAAACATGTCTTATTACATGATATATTTTTAGTCATTGAGCACATAATACTCATGAAGAGTCATAGGGATAAAGTCTTTTAAATGACCTAATGATGGGTTGTTGACTATGTTATTTCTACATTGATAAAGGAATAAGTTTATTGGTTAGTTAAACTCTTTTACTTAATGTTATAATGATGTTGAAAAAGGTCATTTTGACCTTATTGAATCATTTTGCTTGGCTTGACATTCCACATTAGTTGAATGATCTAATCATTTGATTAGAGTTTATGTGGAAAAGATGTTGATTTCATATCACTTTGAGTCATTGTTGCATGTTATTAATTATAAATTAGGTGGAGATAAAATTAAGGAGTAAAATCAGGGTTTGAGTGATGGAGGTGGATGCTATTTCAAAGGAATCCATACTTATGACACATTAATGTTATTGGTAGTGGTAATGGAGTTAAGAAAACAATATAGGGTTGTGTGGGAATATGATAAAACACATGATAAAATACGTAAATATGGTGAAATAATAGATAACATGAGAAAGGTAGTAGATAGCAAAACCATTCTACAAGTAAGTTATTTTAGCATACATATTTTCATTTTTCCATGCATGGCTTATGTTGTTGTTTATATAAAACCCTACGTGGATGGTAAATTGCAAGAAGGGCCTCAAACCTTCTTGGAACTCACCCATAAATATTTTAAGTGTTTTCATATATTATATTCTTTATGGAATTATAGAATTGATAAATGGTTATTATTAGTAATGTGAAATTCTTGTTGAAAAACCTAGTGGGTGGGATTCAGCCTCTCTCATCTCACCCTTAGACAATGTATAGATGAAATTAATGTTTTTATTTTTATTTTTATGCTTGGTATTTGATTTATAATCCTATTATGAATGATTTTTATTTGATTTAACATGTTATCTTGGGAACATTTATTTCCAGTTTATGTTGTGTGTCATGGATGTTGTGTAGAAAACTTAGTTATGGTGGATTTGATCTCTTTTTAATCCTTGTGTTCATTCAACTTTATGACTATAGGATTGTTTGGTAACCTCTTCCAACCAAAAACTAATGGTTTTGGAAAATAGCGCTACCACCAGATAGATGGGCTCATATTTTTACTTATTATTTTTATTTGTTCTTACAAAGAAAATATGCACTTGTTAATCTTTCTCTTAGCTATGAAGGGACTTTTGGCTTTACCAACAATCCTTGAGGCACTAATACAATTTATTATTTTCTTAAATTTATGGTGAAATCCCCATGTTACATATAATAAAATCTCTATTTTATGAAGACTATATTGTAATTGTTACCTAGATTAAATAAAATATATAAATTGTGTAACAAATTCTATATTCATCTATTTGGCATATTATTGAATATATGATTATGATTTTTTATTATATTTTTTACTATACAAAGAAAATTTAATCATTTTTAGGCATTAGTATTAGATTGATCATATTTTAACAATTCTTAACATGGTTGGTTTTGGGTTGACCTTCTTTATGAATGTGTACATTTTGTAGACTATTGTAATGATGAAATGATGCTTATATTTTGTAATACATTAAAACTTTTTAGATTTGGTATAAGGGTATTACATGTTTAATTACCTTTTTGAAAACTTGACTTCTTAAAGTGCATTATTTCTCAGAAGGTATTCAGTCTTATAAGGAAATAAAATAGAGAGTGTTAATCTTGACTGTATCTATTTGATAATTGTTTTATAAAAGAGATCATGTTTTTAGGTTGTATTACACTTTCATTATTCATTATTTATTTGGTGAAGTTGAATGTGTGGTGATCATTTCATGGTTGATCTAGGTTTAGTGTGTAGTCTCGATTAGGACAATGCTTATTGTCTATATTTCTCTATTGATAAAAATATTGAGTGTGGTTTGATATAAGTAGCAATGATTAATGCTTTTCAAGTTGAACTCAATATTAGTATAAAATGTGTGTTTGTATCAAAAATACAATTAAGGTCTATGAAAATGTAAGGTAAACTTGTTTGGTTGTTAATTTGAATTCATAGTGTTTTATCAATTATAGCTAAGTGAAGCTTATTTTTCATAGTTAGTGATAGCTGGTCATTTATCATATAATTAATATAACATTATTAATTATATGTAATTTATGTATTTTTTTTTATGTTTTTGATGTTCTCGTAGACTCAAAATTATGGATATAGTTACAATTTTTCATATTTTTTGGAAGACTAAATCACAATTTCAAAGTTTTTGGTGAAGTCACAGATACATTCATTAAACATATAGTCTTTTTTAGAATGAAATTTGGATGTTGGAATTTCCTTAGCAAGACTATAGCTTTCTCTTTTACACTGATTTTTCATTAAGAAGAAATTGTAAATGATACTATATTAACCTAATACATCTTATTATTTACTTTGTTTATATATTGTGAGTAAGTTGAAGCATTCTTTCTAGATAAGGTTATAGGATTATAACTATAGACTACCATTACATATTAGGTTTCCTATTCTACATGCATACATCTATGTCAATGGTTAAAACACTGTGTGAGTAGTTTGTGAATATATAAGGTTGTTTTAGTGGGAATGTAACCTCTCTCATCATCTTTGTTGTTTTAAATAAGTTATTACAGGAAAGGTAAATATGTCTTTATCTCCTATTAAAGATATATTAGTATGATATTACTAATTAAATTGAAGAAAAAAATGGAATTATACATTTTATTAGGTTATAGTATTGAAAAATTCATCAATCTTTACTTAGTTTTTAATCTAGTTTAAAACTTAGTTGGTATTACTAAACATAAGTAGTAAGATAAATTCACTTGATTGAGGTATGATTAATGGATAAGTTATGTTTTATTATATTTTTCTATAGGGAATTTACATATTATTATTAGTACTATGTAAGTGGATTGTGACTGTCATTAATGAATAGTCTAGGAATTGATAGAGTTTTTATATGTAAAGGAAACATGACTAGTTCCTTCAAAGAGACTTAAGGGTACTTGTTTACTTTACTTACATAGAAGAATTTATCTATGCATGATAAATGTGTCTTGGTTGACAAAAAAGTGGTAAACTTATTTGAGTTGTGTTTATATTCATCTCTATTGAATTAATATTTTAGTGTACTCTATTATATATATTCAATGTTAGCTTCTTTAAATGTTTAGAAGGGACCTTTTGGATGAACCCTAAGGTAGTCTATATTTGTTATAAACATGGCAATGAAGTTAATCCACATAATAAAGGTACAATTAATGACATGTTGGATAATGAAATATGTTAAAGAGTCATGTTATGTGCCAATAATGAGACTAATTAATAAATTTGAATGTGATTGGAAGTTGGAATAACTTTAGCAACAAATGTGGACCCTTGGTTACTAAATATAAGTTTAATCCACTTGAACTAGTAGTTAATATTTCTTCATCCACTATTAATTATATTGATCACTACCAATTTTTTTCACTTGTTGATATTAGATGGCATGCATAATAATCAGGTTAAAGGAGATTGCAATATTATATAATGAATCATGAAGGAGGGTAAAACCTAAATATCTCTTGGTTTGTGCATATTATTGTAATTTAAAGTAGAATTATTTTTTTCCCTAGTTTTATTGGTTGTTCTCATAAATTTAAAATGAATGGAAATGAAATGATATAGTATATGATATCATTAAATAAAAGGATGTATACAAAATCTCACTCTGTCTAATGGGAGACTACATCTTTATTACTTCTCATTAGTTGTGTTTAATCTCAACTAAATAACATATTGTCTTTACTAATGGTTGTTTTCATTAATATTGTTATTACATCATTTGGTTAATAAGAGTAAAGAATCATTTTGAACATGAATATTCCCATTAAGACAAAACTAATTTGTAATTTACTAATTAATGGAAATGATAATAACTTGTGTTGATCTAATGTATTTTTTGAATGACATTAGTTTTTGTGCTAAGGAATATTTTGATCTTTTTTATATAAGATATATCTAGATTATATTAAACCCTAATACTAATCTTTATGCCTTGACGTAATATAGTAAATAGATCTATGATGTTTTTTGTATAAGTAGAATCCTTATAAGGATAAAGTGATATAACCAACACAAGGGATAAAACCATTGAGGCTATTATTGGAAATTTATGTTATTCACTTAATGGGGGAAAATGTAGATACTAAAATTTGATTAAAGGGCTAGATGGAAATTTAGATACTAAAATAAAATTTTATATGATATACTAGTATTTTACTCTTTAAAAATACCAATCATGTCTCAACCCTATAGTTTATGACCTTCCCACTACCGAAAGGATCATGTTCACCATCTCACTATGCCTAATTATTTATCTTATAGTCTGACCCTAACAATATGATGACATATAAAACTTGTAGTCTATAGTTTGTATACAATTTGATTCCATCCTGCACAGATAGTTATAGATCCTCAACATATTTTTACCCTACTTGAAACTATCACCTAAATTAGGACATTCATGAAAATGCTATTGTTCCAAATCCACCACTAGTGTCCCTGCCTTCCAAATAGTCAAAATTTCAAATCTTCCAATATGTACAGGTTAGCATATTTATCTTATTTAACCCTCCCATGGTATTATTTCAAAAGGTGTGGTATAAATACAAACTAATGGTAATTCATTATCTATCTATCAAGCTCTCACTACACTACTAAAAGCCATTTATATAATTGAGCTATACTATGATATTATTATTAATTTATAAATTGGTCATAGGATTAGTATTCTTATAGGTTTAAAGAATTAAAAGATAAACCCATGATTAATATTTGTTAACTTTAAATCTAGATCACAAGTTGCATTCACATATAACATATTGCACAATTATTCACTGACAAGCCCATATAAGGGGGAAAATTACATCCTCCTAAGAATCTATTGGATAATATGTCTATGTATACAACACTCATTGATATATGAGTATTTTAGGTCAGTTTAACTCCAATTGTGCCCACTAACCCTTATTTTTCAAGGTGGCATACCCAAATTAGAGGATCTAGGGTTTAAAAAAAATTGATTTCAAGAACCTATGTACATGACTAAACTAATAACCTGAAAGGTGACAAAGAACCCTAATAGGTGCAATTGACTATTACATAAAATGATCTATATGATGAGCCAAATAAAAGTGTCAAAATTAAGATAGAAGTGTTGATGCTCATGTCTATAGTTTGGCATTTATGTCCCAATTGATAAAAAGCTAATTTACATAATCTGATGAATCAAGGTGAATCATCAGATTGTCTCATTCGTAATTGTTCCTATCAAATGTAACTGTTCATAATTTCATAATATAAATATTATTTATCCTTCATAGTACTACTTTCATAATAGTGTTTGGCATTATAATTTACTATATTTAGCATATTCCCAAATTCACTATAATTATCAAAATATTGTGAATATGAATTACTTAATATGCCTAGTTTAGAATATCTTATTCCATAATTGATTAGGCTATTAATACCATCCTTAATTCTAAAAATGGTTAATTATTTTTGTGAACCCATCATGAACCCACTTAATGTTGAACATTGTAAGCCCTAATTTTCCCTAAGTTTTCCTTCTAAAGTTTTGTCCTCCTAGGGTTTTAAACTTAATTTTTATTTCCTTATCATGTTGGATTATTTATTATCATTCATATGTATTTATTTTTTTGTTATTGTCTTAGTCTTTGAAACATTTAAAATGGATTAAAGGGAACCTCCTCCTAACCCTAAGGAGGTTGATAAATACTTTTCCTCTAACCAAGTCCATGTTATCACTACTCCAAGGGGTAAGGTAGCCCATCATATGGTACCAAATGAAGTTAACCAACATATCCTTCCTCAAACCCCTCCACTTCCCACATATCCTTTAGATAGTGTGTGTATGAATATTCAATATAAATCACCTAGGGTTTATGCTTCTGAAATCCTATAGGGTATAATCACCATTATGAGAAAGTTAATAGAAGAGTTTTAAAATAAAAATTAGTATTTTAATTCAAATATCACATCATTGGAAAATTAAGCCACATATGCAAAGAATAAAAATGTGTTAGTGTTAATCATGCATTTGTAACTTAATATGGCAATGTTATGCCTAAAAATACTTAATATCCAAATTGGAAGCTACAAAAAAATAAATATACAAGTAATTAAAAAATTATATAAAAGGCCAATAAGAGTTCAAATGATATTCTAAGGAAAATTCTTAGAGATAGTTTAATCAAACTACATCCTTTACATTCTCTAAGGTGATAAAAATACTATTGTGCATATCATAGAATGCATGGACATCATACAAATAGTCTTTTGGTTTTGAATAAAAAAATATAAATTACAATTTATAGTGGCGATCCTATAATATATGAATTAATCAAGGAACCCACTCATCTTATGCATGCATATTATACAATATGAGTGTAAAAAGAAATAATATGGGTACAAAAAGATAATTCAAAATAAAAAAGTTGCAATTAAAAAAATTAGAGTAAGAAAAACATTCAAAAGGAAAAAGTAGAGAAAGCAAGATTACAAAAGGAACAAGATGAAAAAGAGAAATTAAAAAAGGAAAATTTTGAAATTCAAAGGTTATAAAAGCTAAAAATTGAAAAAATTAAATTACTAATAGAGAATTTGGAAAATCCAATTTAAGGTAAGAAATAAAACATGCTAAAAGATGATTTTCTAATAAAAGAGGTCAAAAATCAGGAGACACTTAAAAAATCTAAAGTTTAAAATGTAGTTTCAAAGTGTGAAATTATATGCATTTCCTCATAGCAGGACCCTTTCACTATCATTTCTCACATAGATGGAAATAAATATATAGATATTAAGATTATGGACAATCAAGATATACTTTTTTGTTCTATGTCATTTATTATATCTCTTGGAAATAATCAACAACAACTAGATCAAACTAATGAAACTAAAACAAGCATGGGATGAATTAATTTAAGAGTTTAATTTTATTCAAAATAATGTTCTCTTACTTTTTACGTTATTTATGATCCAAGTGCACATAATGTTGTGCTTAAAAAATCTTAGTTACACTTATTAGGATAAATTATTGATAAAAAAATTGGTTCCATATCATTTTATCATGAAGGTAAGGTCACATCTTTTCCCAAATAAGGACAATATTTATAATGAAAGCATAAAAAAGAAGACATATCTTCATTTAGTATACAAACATATACAAGTAATGGCATATTAGAAGAGGTATATGATATGGTACACATTGTAAAAGAGAAATCAAAAAGGTCAATACCATATTATGGGGTACTTATTTATTAATATATAGATAAAATAAAAGACAAGAGTGGTATTTAAATTTTTCAAAATTAAGATGATACATGCTTATAATACTATTGATTACTATGATTATCATGATACATATTGCATAGAATATGAATATGGTAATATAATTGAGGGTTATGAAACACATGATATAGTACCTTCATAAAGGCATCCCATTGATGACATATTATGATTATATTAAAAAAATATCCTTTTAGATAAAACCTTTTTTAATCATACTATATGAAAAAATATTGAGAAATCAAATAATCAAGAAAATACAAAAACATTAAAATAAAGCAAAAATACAAAAATATTTAACATTTACATGTTAATTAAATTTTTCATATATGTTAACTACTTTATGTTATAAATAAAATATCATTTTATTTATATATGCACATATTTTTCATGGGTACTTGAGTTTGATATGAGTATACACTAGATATATGATACATGAGAATACAAATATTGGACCTTTTCCTCAACCCATGTGACACACTATGTTAGGGGTATCTACTTCATTGATCATGATTTATACATGTTACATTGTCTTATGATCACTTTACATTATTATTTTGTATATTTATTCTTACACACACACACACACACGCGTGTGTGTGTGTGTGTGTGTGTGTGTGTGTGTGTGTGTGTGTGTGTGTGTGTGTGTGTGTGTGTGTGTGTGTGTGTGTGTGTGTGTGTGTGTGTGTGTGTGTGTGCACGTGTGTGCATGTGAGCGTGCGTGCGTGCGTGCGTGCGTGTGTGTGTGTGTGTGTGTGTGTGTGTGTGTGTGTGTGTGTGTGTGTGTGTGTGTGTGTGTGTGTGTGTGTGTGTGTGTGTGTGTGTGTGTGTGTGTGTGTGTGTGTGTGTGTGTGTGTGTGTGTGTGTGTGTGTGTGTGTGTGTGTGTGTGTGCATGCACACATGCACATGTGCTTGCTTACATATTACACATTGTGTTAGATATGTTACACTACCTAAAATTATGCTAACACATGCATGCATGAACTAATATGATATGTTTATGTTAGTGTATTATTTATATCACACTAATTTACACACTTTAGGAGGTTTTTAAATCCTAATCACTTAGGTGATAGCATGTAGACACCTCTAGGATGTGGGTGGCCTAATCAGTGAAGTGAATCTTTAGATAGGACTAGCTCATTTGATGCTTCACCTTGAAACTATAATTAAGATTATTTCTTACTAGGGAAAAGGGTAAGAGATAACTAAAAACAACCTAACTAAAGAGGTGATTCACCAAATTTTTTGACCACTACCACATATTTGCAGATGCACAATGAACATAGAACTGATATATTCATAAACTAATACTATTCTACTCCTCTTACATCAATATTTCCATATGAAGGTGGTAGATGATGATTATGCTAGGAGACATAATTTTTAAAATGTCTATGGACACTAATGGAATATTGACTCACTTAACCTTCAAAAGACTACATAAGCACTCCATATGACCTATAAGAGCAAGTTTAATCTACATATAGGTGAGAGAATGAGATACCATGTCAAGGAGAACTAAATCAACACTAAACAAGATCAATCATTCATGCATAAACACTAGAATATAGTTATAATAGAAGGTAAAACCAACTTTTATATTATTTCAATGGCTTACAAAAGGAGTAGGGCTTTACCATACTCAAGTGGAGGATCCTTGTAATGCCAAAATTAGGCATACATATAGAAGAGAATGAGAAAGAGAGAGAAGATGGATGTTTGAGAAGTCCATGACAAGTGTCATCTCATGATAAAGAAATTTACAAAAATTAAATCTTACAAGTAGGTAATTTTATGAATTCTCTCCAACATGTGTCATCTTGGTTTGATCTTCTTCATCATCAAGGTGGAGTAAAGTGACTCTTGACCTTGGATGACACATCAACTTCATTTGAAACTATCATCTTGATTAGAGAGTTACAAGTATATGTTTTGACACATGAAAATCTTGATCATGATTCCTAGAGTCTTCCCACACCATCTTTGGCCAATTAAAGGCTTTTCTCACCTTGACAGGAGTGAGACTTGAAACTCAAGCTTTTTCATATTGATAAGAGCCTACACTTTCATTTTGTGAGCTTTGTTTATTCAAAATAGATCATGAAAATAAGCCCACTCTTCATCCAATGTCTAGTCCTTGATTGAGGACTTTAATCACATCTTTAACACCTCATATAGGTTTAATAAAGGATAATTATATCCATGTTTAGTTCTAGACCAACTTTAAGGATTGACATGTAGATGCATTTAGTCTCTTGAGGATCTTGATGACATGTTTTATTAATACAATATTTTTTGAGCTTATTTGTAGCCTATATTTCACTTAATGGGTATTATATAGTTTTGGGATACCACTAGACCTTTGCCTATGCTCAAAATATCTTCACAACTGGTCAATATGCTTTCACACAATCAAATCTTTGTAAATACACCCAAAACTGACACTTTCAATCCATTTTACATACCTTTTCATATTCACACATGCAACTAAATGTCTCATAGAGTTACTCTTAGTAACTATAGAGGTCATATAGGTCATATAAAGACCAAATAATTTCATTTGAAGTCATTTTAGGAGAAAAGATAGTTATCAAGTCCTTAGCAAGATTTTAGGAGGGTTTAATATGTCTTTCTTTCTTAAAAATTATAAATAAATTTTAGGGCCTAAAATTATGAAAAAATGATACAATTTGGAAGTATGGGTATCATAAAAACATCCTTGTGAGGCACTTGGTCCCATGCAAAAATTTGGTATTCTTCTTAGCATTCCAAACTACCCTTCTTGACTGTGCAAACTTGTTCCAAAAGGTCGATAGGAGGTTTTGAGCAAAGTTTGTCATCAAATTAATTTTTCTTCATTAATAATATTTTGATGAGGTATAAACACATCCCTCCAATATTCCTTATAATTTTACTAGTAGTTTGACCCTTGAATAAGATCAAACCCTATTTTGATCCATAATGAGTGTTTATAGGTAGATTTGATGTTTTGATAATAATGGCCTACTTATTGACATTTTCATCACCTTTTAGGGGTTAAAAATTATATAAAAACCTTACCTAGGATCATTATTTCCCATTAAAAACCTAATCCTCTTCAACCAATGACAAAATTCATACCTTCCATGACCTTTACAAGTAACTTGTAAGTCTTCATTTAGGCCTCTGAACCTGCTAGACATTGGGAATGACTGCTCTTGAGTGATTTTGGTCTTGAAGTATTTTTGTAAGAATTTTAGAGCTCAATAATCTATATTTTACCTTATAAAAACTTTATTATCCTTTTATTTGACACCACAGTGTTATTTTCTCCAATTCTTCTTGCAACCAACTTGTAGGTCTAGATTCCTCTTGATGTTTTGTCTTTTTTCATTTTAAATTGCCAATGGTGACATTGTGAATAGTCTATAATTTTGCTTCATGATACCCTTCATGTATCTAAAATACTCAATTTTATTTTGATGTTCCTTTCAAATCATCATAATCATGCTCTTGACCTCCCACAATCTTGTTAAGGTATCCTTTTACTCCTTTTGAATGTATAAAACTACATACATTTCCATTTTCAATGAATTATAAATGAATTTGTAGGATTAGTTTGATGTAATACACATAATTTAACTATATATATGAATGGGAAACCAATCCCATATTGGTTTCTCCAAGATGACACTCAAGATCCTCATGACCCTCTTAGGTCTTTAGTAGGCATAAGACACTCTTCAATCAGGGAAACTAATATGTCATGATATTTCATCAAGAAAGATTTTTTTTGAAATTATAAAAAAATATTCCATTCCATATTAACTCTTATTAAACTCTCAAAACTCAAACTTCATTGACACACTTGCCATTTCTAGTTCATTTCTTGTGCATAGGCCTACAATCACAAAATACATTACATGAGGCTAGGAAAGTTGAGCTTTGAGACCTAAGACATTTTTAAATTTTTTTTTTCCATTTTAGATCCATGATAAATTTATTTTTAAATTCATAAATATTATCTAATTTCTTTTCTCTTACAAAAACACAAAACTATGCTTGCTTGAATGCTTGGTATGCATCTAGACTTGATCTCTTCATAGTTGGCCTAAGAAATTTGACCTTAAAGCTTATTTAGGTTTTTATATATAAATTAGAAAATATAATAATATATTTAAAATATTATTAATACGTACAGTACAATATTCTAAGTACTAAAGTTGACCTACAAGTCTGTAAACTTGTAGGTTAATAAAACCTCCTTTTTGGCCTATCCTTGATGAGAACACTAGAACCAATAACTCCTAGAGTATATCATTTAAAATATATTCTTGAGGGTGATTTTTGAGACCATGTGAATATATTTATACCTATTTCATAATCTATAATAGTTAATAACATTCATACTTCACACGGATTATCTCAACCACACCTACATGTTTACATAGCCAACCTGTGCATGCACAAACATACCTTTTTCTTGAAGCTCATTGCCTTATTTATGTAATATGGATGATTTTAAAATGTGCATGTCTTGGATGGAGGTTTTATTAGGTTAAAATAACATATATACTTATCCCTCAAGCATTTTCAAGCTGAAACCACTCATAGGTCTTAAAAAACCTTGACTGTCACATAAAAACAATGAAAGAGAGCCATTTATTGTCATTGAATGTACATAAATAGTATATCTGATTGAATTTTCCATTACACCTTGATATTAACCTTTAATGATTCATATGTATCCATTAAACTTAGAAGTGAAATAGTGGAGGGAAAACTGAGCCCATGGGGATAAAAAGTGAATTTTAGCTACCTATTTTGTTAGGAATGGTTCATAAATAATAGATCCTAAAACTCTAAAAAAATTCATGGAATCCTAAGTTAATAATTTCCTATATCTACCCCTAATATATTTTGACCTAAATCTCCTTCCTCTTCATGAACCGAGCCTTTTAAGTTGACCTTCACTAGCTTGCAAATAGGTTGATGAAGAAAGAAAGTGGGTTTTATATCTTCTTGGACCTGAAACACCATAAAAATAATTAATTTGAATTTTATAATTTAATAATACACTTCCCATTCTTAAAAACCATTCAAATTAACTCTCATTTACTTCTAAAACTCATAAACCTTCTTCAAACTACCTCCTTGGTAAAGAATGAAATTGAACATGCATTGTAACTCCTAAAAATAATTTTCTCTGACCATGTCCTTCCATTTACCATGTCTAATGTGCCATTATAAGTGTATCGTTTATGTAAAAATCATTAATTTGACATTAAACCACTTGACAAGGATTATAATACATTATCAAGGTATGAAATGCTTTTGAGAGTGTTAGTACAAACTAATTAGGCCTAAGATAAAATTTAATGCTTTTATGTGTGACCATTTACATAATAAAAAGCTATGTTTGGATTGAGATAGACCTTTATAGCTTTTTATAATGAATTCCTATCAAGGAAAATCTAGAAATAATCAAGAAATAATAACACCTAATTACCATAACTTCTCCAAATTTATCTTAATATTTCCAAAAACATGTCATTAAACTTTAATTAAGGGGATTACTAACAAGACTATAGGTTTTTATTCACTCTTCTTGACTAGACCCTGTAGGAGACCTTGAAATGACCAAATACACTTGATAATGCATCTTCTTATGACAATGCTTGACCAATAAATGAAGACCAAAACTATCAAAAGGCTATCAACAAAGTTAAACAAGCCTAAAATCAAGATTTTGAATTATACCCACTCATGGTGGCTAATTTTGGCTAACATCTTTGGTTACCTCCTAGGATTAGATGCTTTTTATGCATCTAGATCAGTAGCTTTATTATCTCCATTGGGCTATGGGGTAATCTCAACTCAATATAACTAAAAATAGACCTTGAGAATTGAACTATAACATCTTGATAAGAATGAGACAACTAACTACCTTCAACACACATAAAAAGACAAGAATCAAACACACCAAAATAAACAAAACACACAATATGCTAAGAATCACTTAAGTAAGAAAAAATAAGAAACTAGTATGTACAATTAAAATTTAAGAGCCGATCCTCCTAGATAAAAAGAAAAACTCCTTAAGTCTTGTTCATGTGATGAGAAAGAATGATGTAAAAACTACTATTCAAACTTGGTTCTTGATTTATCATCTCCTTTATTGACCACCACCATATTTGTCTTGACCTCAAGTGGATCCATAATATCAAATATGTTTCCAATAAATATATTTGTCTTGACCTCATACTACTCTTTTTCAAAGAGAGAGACCTCTAATGTGACTACACTTTGATTCATGAGGGTAACAACAGCCTCAGCTTCTACTTTCTCCTTAAGATCTTCTTCTTGCTAACCTTGAAGAGTATCATCTCCTTCAAATATTGCTACATCAAAAACCTAAACTTCTTGGTGATGACTTGTAGGACATGTTAGCTTGTTAAGATTTTTTCACTTCTCAATAAAAACTTCATTATGTTCATTTAGAAGTGTTAACCTACCAAACTCTTCAAGTTACTTAAAAATGTTGAAATAGGAATGCCACATGTTATCAAGTCCTTATTGAACTTGTTCATGATATTTAACAATAATAGCAACCATGATGTTCTATTTAATATCCTTTTCACTAATGTACTAACCATGTTCATTTCCCAAGATAACCATCTTAGCATTCTCTTCATGGGATGCAAGTTTACCATCTAAAATTGAGCAAAAAAATTCTAGTTCCTCCCAAAAGGAAGTTTCATCTTGGTCACTTGAAATCATGTCAACTTCAATCTCATTCTTATCATTATCTTTAGGTATAAAAGACCTATCAAGAACTTTAAAATCTTCATAGAATCACGACATCACTACAATTTTTATTCTTCAAACTCTATATCTTGCTCATGAGACTCAATAAGGTTAATGAACAAAGTGTATTCATGAATATTTACCCCATAATCAGCTACAACTTGATCAACTACTACATAATAATCCTTTATTTCATTAAGACTCAATCCAAGATAATTAGATTAGTCTCCTTCATCCATGAATAATGGAAGCTCATCTATCCACTCAAGGTATAATTCATCATGATTTTCTTATTCCAAACCTAATTTGTCAAGTCTGAAGCCATGATTATTACTTTCTTGAGTTTCACTTTTCACTATGATCTCATGTTCAATTGTTGTTGTAGCCTCTTCTTGATCACTCAATACTACTATGCCAAGATTATTAATCTCTTCAAGGAAATCAAAATACAATTACTTTTAAGCATCATTAAGCTCATTAGGAGTCTTTTTTCCTTTAATAATTAGTTCATTTGAGTTATTTTCATGGTTGCCTTCTTTTAGAGAAACTATCTTGACCTCATCCATACCTTAATAAAAAAATCATTTGATTTTCCTTTTACTCCATGAATCATGGGAGTGTATCATGTGATTCTAATACTGTTATGTCATCATTTTCTCCTTCCTCAATCTAAAAACCATACCAATTTAACTAATTTTATTGGTCATTCATCACATCTTGAGGGATATCTAATTATTGGTTAGAAGGTGTATATTTATCCTCATCTTTGAAAGTTTATTTATTTTATTTTCTACCAAGGGGGATGCCAATTATGAATTATTTATTATACTCACTCATCACATCTTCATCATGACCTTATTGATATCCACTTACAATTATAACTTCATCAAGCCTTTCAAGGACTACCACCTCACCTTCCTTTCTTGACAAGTTCTCTTTTCCTATTGAATGTTCGTCTTATGCACTCAATGAAATAGGTTATCCTTCATAAAAAGAGCGGGTAGGAGGGAAAGAGAACTCAATGGCTTGCTTAAAACTTGATAGAGTTTCCTTCCAACATAGGATTTTTGGAGGGTTAGATTTATTTTGATATTCTTCGAGATATGGAGAACTAAATTATGTTAAGGATGATACATTTTTCTCCTTCCACTCTTCAATCACTCTAAAAAAATTTGATATATCTTGAACTCCATGGATAGATATAACTTGAAGGGCAGGTCAAGGACTTGAGGTACTTAGGTGATCTCTTAACTTGACCTCCTTATACTTCTTTTTTTCTTAACTTTGGATAGGCTTGGGAGAAGGTTATTTCTCAAGGGTTGGCATGATATGATTAGGGTTCAGAGTCCAAGAAGGTCTCCATGATGTAATGGTTTCAGATTCTTGAGGAAGAGTGGGTTAAGGTTGCATAGGCATGGGCCTCTCTTGATGTTATATTCTAACTTGGGCTAGATTTGGAGTAAAAGAAGGTTGATTTAGAGTAGAAGAGATCATATGAGACTAATGAAATTAGATTTGTTTCCTATTTTAAAGTACTAATCTATTTTCCATACATCAAATCAAGCCTCTTATTTCTAGGACATAATTTTTTTTCCATTTATTATTCCTTTCTCTCAATATCTACCCACCTAGATTTAGTCAAATGCACTAAATCCTTCATCATTTGAATTCTTTCATTCTAAATATAAGGGTTATATATAATCAAACCAATCTCCTTTTCATTATCAATCTCTCTCATTTGCATTTAAATGTATACAAGGGCTTGTTTTAAGCTTAATAGGGTTGAAATAAAAGCAATATAACTTTGGAAAGGTTGACTATAAGGACAACTAGGCTACCAAAGAGGCTCAATTGGATTGGAAGAGGGAAATTACATCTACAGATAACCTTGGTAAGGTTAACATGTTTTTGTTTGAGATCCACTTAGGGTGAATCCATGAATGTTATAAATATGACATGAATATTATGAAGGAATAGAGTATGCATCTTGACCAAAATAATGATGAGAATACATGCCATTTTTTTTATTTTCAGACACTTAGACTGCTTATAGTAGTTATGGTTCACTTGGAGTCTCCATTGATTATTGTGTTCATTCTTTAAAAGGATTATGTATTAAAGATCATCATTAAAAACTCTTTAATTAATGAAATCCTTATCCTATCAGGCATTCCAAAACTATTATCACACTAATTTACACTGTTGAGGAGGTTGTTCAATCCTCCTCACTTAGTTGATATCATAGATACACATCTAGGCTATGTGTGGCATAATAAATGAGGTGAATATTTAGATAGGGATAGATCCCTCAATGATTCACCTCTAATATACAAATAATCATATTGATTTTTATAGTAAAGGGTAAGAGGTAATTAAAAACAATCTAGATAAGGTGGTGATACACCAAATTTTTTGACCACTACCACAAATTTGCAGATGCATAATGAACATAGAACTAATATATTCATATACTACTCCTAATCTACTCCTCTTACATCATTATCTAAATATGAAGGTAGTAAATGATTATTAGGCTAGTAGGGATATTTTTTAATATTCCTAAAGACATTAATGAAATATTTCCTCACTTAACCTTCACAAGACTACTTAAACACTCCATATGACTTGGAAGAGTGAGTTCAAATTGTATATAGGTGGGAGAATGAGCCAACATATTAATGAGAACTGAATCAACATTAGACAAGATCAATAATTCATGCAAAAACACTAGAATATAGTCATAAGAGAAGTTAAAACCATATTGCATATTATTTCAATGGCTTATAAAAGGAGTAGGGCTTCACTATACTCAAGTGGAGAATCCTTACAATGCCAAAATCAATCATACATATAGAAGAGAATGGTAAGGAAAGTGAATATGGATGTTGGGGAATCCCATGACAAGTGTTATCTCATGATGAAGCAAGTTAAAAATAATAAATCCTAAAATTAGGTAGTTTTATTAATTCTCTCCAACAAATGTCATCATATTGGTCTGATCTTCATCAAAATGGTGTAGAGTGACTCTTGCCCATATCAGATGACTCATTAACTTTATTTAAAGTTATATTCTTAATTGGAATGTTATAATTCTATGTTTTAACACATGAAACTATTGATAATTCTTCTTAGAGTCTTCCCATTCCATCCTTAGTCACTTCAAGGCTTCTCTCATCTTGATGGGTGTGAGACTTGAAACTCAAGCTTCTTCATATTGACAAGAACTTTCTCTTTTATTTTATGAGCTTGGTTGATTCAAAGAGGCCATGAAAATAAGCCAATATCCTCATCCAAGGTCACTTGAGGAATGACATCACATATTTCAAACCTCATATAAGTTTAGTAAAGGATCATTCTATCCATATTTAGCTTCTAGACCACCTTCAAGGACTGACATGTAGATGCATTTGGTTTCTTGGATCTCTTGATGACATGTTTTCTTAATAAAAGATTTATTGATCTTGTTGGTAGCCTTATGACACTTGCAGGGTATTATATATTTTGTAGGGAGACCATTATACCTCTTCCCATGCTCAACAAGTCTTGACAACTGGTTATGATGCTTTCATACAACCAAATCTTTGTAAATAAGCTCAAAATTGTGACTTCTAGTCCATTTTATGTACCTTTTCCTCTTTAAACGTGATAATAAATATCATTAGGTACTTTTAGTACCTACATATATCATTTAGGTCATATCAAGACCAAATAATATCATTTTAAGTCATTTGATGACCAAACATAGTCATTGCATCTTTAATAGGATTTTAAGAGGGTTTAGGATGTCTTTGTTTCTTAATGATTGTTCATAAAGTTGAGGGACTCAAATTATGAAAAAATTATACCTTTTTTAATTAGGGTAAACCTATGAACATACTTTATATTCACTTATTACCATGTAAAATTTTTACATTCTTCTAAGCATTCTAAATTACCCTTATTCACTGTGTAAACTTGTTCCAAGAGGTCGATAGGAGGTTTTGAGCAAATTTTGTCATAAAATTTATTTTTAATGATTTATAATAGTTTCATGAGGTAGGAAAAACCTCCATTAAATTTTTATGATAATTTTCCAAGTAGGTTGACCCATCAACAAGTTCAAAACCTATTTTAATCCATAATGAGGGTTTATAGGCAGATTTGATGTTTTGACCCTAATGGCTTGCTTCTTGAAATTTTCATCACCTTAAAAGTGTTAAAAATTCTTTAAAAACCTCACATAGCATCATTATCACCCCTATAAATCTCAACATATTAAAAAAATGATAAAATTCATATCTTCCATGCCATTTGTAGGTAGCTTGTAGGTCTTCATTTAGGCCTCTCAACTTGTTAAACCTTGGGAATGACTACTCTTGAGTGATTTTGGTATTAAAGTGTTTTTATTAGGGATTAGAGAGATAATTCATCTCTTTTTGAACTTATAAAACTTTCCTAGCCTTTAATTTGACATAATAGGGGTATCTTCTCCAATTCTTCCTACAACCAGCCTATAGGTACATCCTTATAGGTCTAGACTCCTCTAATGTTTAATCTTCTTTGAGTTTAAATGGCCAATAGTTGAATTATGAATATTTTATCATTTTGATTTATGATCCATTACATATATATAACATACTCAAGTTGATTTGGATGTTCCTTTGAAATCATCATAGTCATGTTCTTGGCCTCCCATAGTCTTCCTACAAGGTGTCCTTTTACTCCATTTAAATGTATAAAAATGCATACATTTCCATTAAATGAAGTATTATTAAATTTGTAGGCTCAATTAGACACAAGACACATAATTGAACTATATATATGATTGGGAAATAAATAACCTATTTCTTTTTCCATGATGACACTTAATATCCTCATGACCCTCTTAGGTCTTTACTAGGCACAAGACACTCTTCTATTAGGGAAATCAATATGTCATGATATTTTTTCAAGAAAGATTATTTTTGAAATTATCACTAATTATTCCATTCCCTATTCACTCTTATTAAACTCTCAAAACTTAGACTTTATGCACACACTTTCCCTCTCTATATCATTTCCTGTGCATAGACTTTCAACCACGAAATATAATACATGAGGCTAGGAAAGTTGAGGTTTGAGACCTTATATGTGTTTTTAACTCTTTTGTGGAAATTTTAGATTCCTAATAAAGTTATTTTAAAATTAATCAAGATGTTTTAATAATTTTTATCTTATATAAACACAAAATTATGTTTGCTTTAATGATTGGTATGCATCTAGACTACATATCTTCATTGTTGGCTTGAGAAACTTGACCTCAAAGCTTATAGATGTTTTAAAATATGAATTAAAAAATATAATAATATATTAAATAACCAAATAATAATTCCATTACAATATTTTGAGTACTAATGTTGACCTATATGTTTGTAAACCTGTTGGCTAATAAAACCTCTTTTTTGGCCTAGCCTTAATGATAACACTAGAAATAATAACTCCTAAGGTCTGTCACTTAAAATATATATTTGAGGGTGATTTTGGATACTATTTAAATATATTTATTCCTATTTTATAATATATAATAGTGAATAACATTAATACTTGATAAGGATTATCTCAACCACACCTGCAAGTTCACAGATCCAACCTATGCATGCATAAACATACTTTATTCTTGAAGCTAATTGCCTCATTTATGTAAGAGGGATACTTTGAGAATTTACATGGATTTGGTGGAGGTTATATTATTTTTAAACAACATATATACTTATCCATCAAGCATCTTTAAGCTAAAACCACTCATAGGTCTATATAAACCTTGACTATCACACAAAAATAATGAAAGAGAAACATTTCTTATCAATGCATGTAGGTAAAAATTATATATAATGGACTTAAATGTTATGTATGTTACATTACACATTTATATTACTTTTTCATGATTCATATGTTTCCATTAAACATATAAGTTAAATAGTGGAGAGAAAATTAAGCCTATGGGGATAAAAAGAGCATTTTGGTTACTTATTTTGTTAATGATGGTTCATAAATATTGGATAATTAAAATTTAAAAAAATGAATGGAATATTAATGTAATGAATTCCCATATCTACCCCTGATAACATTTAACCTAAATCTCATTCCTTTTCAAAAACTTACCTTTGAAAGTGACCTTCACTAGCTTACAAAGAGGTTGATGGAGAAATAGAGTGGATTTTTTATTTTTTAAGACCTAAAACACATTCCAAATCATGAATTTTACTTTTAAAAGGTAATATGACACTTCCCACTCTTGAAATTTTTTAAAGTTAGCTCTCATTTACTTCTGAAACTAATAAACCTTCTTGAAACTACCTCCTTGGTAAAGAATGAAACTAAACATGCATTATAACTACCAAAAATAATCTTATTTGACATTTACTACCATTTCCCATAATTATTTCGTCTTTATAAGTGTATCTTGTATGTACAAATCATCATTTTAACTTTGAACCACTTGACAAGACTTATAATGCATTGGCAAGGTATGAAATTATTTTAAGAGGGTTAATACAAAATAATACAAAACCAATTAGGACTAATATCAAATTTAATGCATTGATGTATGACCATTTACATATTAAAAAGTTATTTTTGGACTAACCTAGACCTTTATATATTTTGACAATGAAGTCCTACCAAGGTAAAGCTAGAACTAATCATGAAACAATAACACTTAATTACCTTAACTTCTCCAAATTTACCTTAATATTTCCAAAAACATCTCATTAAACTCTAATGAAGGGGATTAATGATAATACTAGGGGTTTTGATTCAATCTTCTTAACTAGACCCTACAAGAGACCCTTAAATGACCAAATATACTTGATAATACATCTTTTTATGACAAAGCTTGTCTAATAGACCAAGACCAAAACTTTTAAAAGGCTATCAACAAAGTTAAACAAGTCGATAAGAAAAGTTTTGAATTATACTCACTCATTACGGCCAATTTTTCCTAACAATATTTCACTTATTCATCTTATCACATGGCTTTAGTGTACTCATTATTTTTTGCCTTGTTTTGACTATGGAACATTTGAACATGTTCCTTGTTTGTTGGCCACTATTACCTTGAGTTTTATTTATTTGGTGTGTAGACATTTTAAAATGTCCTCCTATTGAATATGTGAAATTTGAACATGACCCTTGTTTACAATATCCTTAGACCCATTTTTTGTGACATTGAGTATTCTTATGTGTGTGATTTAATATTTTTTGAGTTTATGTTTATTACTCCTAGACATTTCCATGATATTTATCATGCATAACAGGGATTGTTTTGGTTGGATATATATATATATATATATATATATATATATATATATATATATATATATATATATATATATATATATATATATATATATATACTTAGACATGATACCACTATATGTTTCATTACTACAAGATTGATACATATATGACATGGGTATCTTATCCTTTTGAGATAAGGTGACTAGAAGTTGCATTCCCCTCATCTCAAAAGGGGGGATATATCATTGGAGGCATGTCATAGAGACATGATTTTAAACACATAGTTGTTATAATTTTTAAAATTTGATATAGTTTACATGATATAAATATACATTGGTGACAAAATCTTATTCATTTAGCACCAATTTTCACATATTTGGGACATCGATTTTTAGATTTGAGACAAAGGTCATATACAATTTTATAGAGAAGAGGTTACATTTTGATAGATACTTCAGCTTGAGACACATTATAAGTGTACATGCCATGAAAATTCACCAAATAATATATACATATTCAAATTATAAATCACTAATAATAGACTAGACGAGGGGGAATGATAGGGTTCATTCCTTTTTCACCACACATTGATGCAATTACTTTTCTAAGATGCAAAAATTGAGATTTTAGTTATATGTATAAATTATATCCTTTGAGTAGTGTGATAAAGATTAAATTCCCTCAATATCCTTGTCACTACTCTCATTTTTAGGTTGATATGGTTACACCACTTGATCTTGTCTAGATTTGTTATATTATGTTTGTTATTTAGTCGTGTGATTAAGATTTAGTGTTCTCAATGGCCTTAGCACAACTCACCCTTGCACTAGATTGGGGTAATGATCACCCTCAAATTCATCTCTTCACATCTTAGAGGTTTAATTATGAACCTCTATCTCTAATGCTTTAGCAAGTAAGATTCATCACCAAATTAAAGTACCAAGGGGAAACATGGTTTTATCGACAGACATGCATATTAATTCCTTATTTTCTTTACTTTTAAGCATTTAAATTATTCATTTTCATATTATATGCACTGACTATACTATAACATGCTCTCGATTGAAAGTAATTCAAAAATGGTAATTTCAAATAGGGGGCTCAAGCAAAGTCAAGATGTGTTGTACACACCAATGTACATATTTATTTATATTAACATAGTAATTTCATATTTATGCATTATTATATTAAGGGGGAGTAAATTTAGAAACTAAAATCTGATTTTATATGAAATACTAGTCTTGTACACTTGAAAATTTTCAATCATAGCTAAACCCTTCAATTTACCTTCTTTCTACCAAAAGACTCACTTTCACCATCTCATTGTGACTAATTTATTATCCTATAATATGACCATAACATTTAATGACACATACTACCTATATCCTACATTATATATAAACCCTAATTTCCATCCTACATGGATAGTTACAAATCCTTAACAACTATTTTCCTTATAAGACACTAGCGTCTAGATTAGAATATTAACATTGACCCTAATGTCTCAAATCTAATGATAGTGTTCTTGCCTTCCAAATGGTCAAAGTTAAAAATCTATCAATATGTATGATTCAACATATTTTTATTCTTCAACCCTCGATGATATTGTTTTGAAATTTGTGGTATAAATAAAAATCAAAGGTAATTCATTATCTATCTAGCAATCGCCTCTCAAGTGCACACTAAACTACTAAAGATAATTTTCACAACTAAGATATACTACTTTATTCTTCCATATTTTGAAATCAATCCTAGGATTAGTCTTCTTAAAAGTTTGAAGAATTCAAAGTGAAGCCCATGAGTATTATTAGTCAACTTACAATCCATATCACTAGATGCACTTGCATATATCATATTTGCATAATTATTCACAAGCAATCCCACAGAAGGAGGAAAACTACATAATTTTGAGGCCCTCTTTAGAATATATGGATTTGTACGTGGCATTCAATGATAGAGAGGTATTTGAGGTCATCTTGACTTCATTCCCCCACTAAACCCTATTTTGATGGTGAAATACCCAAATTAGAGGACCTAGGGTTTTTAATAAAATATTAATTTTGGGAACCTATGTTCTTGATATGAACTAATAACCTACAAGGTGATAGTGAACTATTATAGGAACAACTAAGTGTTTTAAAAAAAGATATATATGTTGATCTAGATAGAAGCATCAAAATTAGGGGAGAAGCATTAACACTAGTGTCTACAATCTGATGCTAGTGTTTTAACTAACAAAAAGTTGATTTTTATAATCTAATGAATTGAGGTGAATCATTAGACTATCTTCTTCCACATTTGTGCCTATCAGATCTACCTACACATCATTACATAAACTATGTGTTATTTCTCCTTCACATTGCTACTTTATTAATATTTTTTAGCATTTTACTTTTATATATTTATCATATTTTAAAATTCATTATATTTTTTATAATATTATAAGTCTTATTTATTTAATTGGCATACTGTATAATAACTTATTCCATAATTCATTAGGTTATTCCCCCTACTATTAACTCTAAAAAGGGTTTAAAAACTATTCCAATTATATTCTTACCAAGTACATGAGTATTTAATATGTTAATAGGGTTCCCTTGGATACATAAACTCTATGTAGTACCATCTAAAATACAATTTTGTCTCAATTAAATACATTATAATCAGATGGTAAAAGTTCAAGGCATTTGATATGAGTATCCTTTAAAGTCAGTGGTAGCTACTTCTCCTCCTCCACCACCACCATAGTTGGTTATGGCACCTATTCAAGAGCACTATAAATATAAAATTATATAACCTAAAACAAAGTATAATTAAAATATAATCATTTCATCCATTCAAAAGCATAATTTAGAGACAATTATGGCACCTACACATAATATTTCTATATAACTAGTTCAAGGGAAAAAGGTATACCCTCCCAAGCATCAAGCTTCATATCAAAGAGCCAATCAAGGTACAAATAAGTCTAAATATCCTATAATTCATCCTAATTAAATACCTTAGATAGTTTAATGTGTTCCAAAACAACCACAAGTAATAAGATATTCTCCAATTGTATAACAAATTTCACCAAGTCTTGCATCTCCTCAAGTTATGTGAGGAAAAATATTATACGAGTAACAATTATGATAGTTATATTATGACAATTATTTTTCAAATGCAAATAACTCCACATGTAGCACTTATCATCTTTGGAAAGTCACTCTACAAATCTATGATCCAAACATGCATTATGGTCCTCTTATTTATGGTATCATAGGCTAATTTTCTTTCCATATATATATATATATATAATATAAAAAATTAAAATATTGAAAAAGTATTTAAACGTTTGAAATATTTTTATAAAATCAAAAATCAAGACCTTAGCATATTTTCATAAGATAATAGTTACTTCTTTACATATGTTATTTATCACAAATAACGTATTATGTTTTATACACACATGTATTTCAAAAGGTATGTGAGTGTGATGTAAGACATTCATTATATATGCATTTTTATATGTTAAAATTCATTCTACCAAGTGTACATGTATATGATAAGGGAATATTATTATACAGGTTAAACTATAGTAGGTTATATCTATCTATGACCTCTAATGCAATGGTGAGCTAAAAATATTACAAGTATATTTCTAATTATTCACATTATACACTGTTAAATAGACATTATAAATTTATATCATGTGAAATTGATACATATGGATATAATAGACTAGTTTTAAGTTTTTATATGCTCCTTTGATACTATTACTTTCTTTTGTGATAGGCTAGATATTGCTTGCTTATCATGTGTGCCCTTGGCCCTTTTGTGAAAATTGATTGAACATCTCTATGAAATTTGTGCTTGGTATGTGAAACATTTTAACATCTCCATTTATTTTATTCCTCATCCCTTGTGTTAAATATTTTATTATTTGACATTTGAACATGTCCCTTGTATGTGTCCCTTTGCCTTAGTATATGACATTGTGTGACAATATGTGATGTTGTGTATTTTACTTGTTGAGCTTGATTAGTGGTTGTAGATGATATTTATGGGATATATATCACATTTGTCTTATACAATTGGAAAACATAGATGTTGGTTTTTTACTTTTAGTTCTAATCCTTCCCCACTTTTGGAAGTCTTACATCTACTCTATTTTGTGCACCTTGGCCTATCCCTTGATCTGCCCAGTCTTATGTCGATGACCCATAACTTCTATATTTCTCATAATGCTTATTTTATGCCCCTATTTTTTTTGATATTGTACCTATTTTATAACTGATAAGATCAAGCATCAACCCCAGACCCCTATATCGATGCTAGTGTCCTACCCTAATGTAGGTGTTTAGTTCCCTAAAGTCATCTAATTTACAAATGAAATTTATCTTAATGGTCAACCTAAGTGTTTTAATGTGAGTTAATTATCCAAAGGGATTTATATAAATAAAATATCAACCCTCATTCATTCCTCACCTAGCACAGACCAAGGCAACCTATCAAAAGCATTCAATCAAGAACTTAATAAAGCAAATCTTTCCTACTTTATCATATTATCACATCAGACATAGGGATAACACATACATAGGTCTGATGTATTGAAGGAATAGATTAAGAGACTAATTTTCCAAGTTATAAACTAGGTCACTGTTATACTTAATTTCCATATATTGGATGATTTACACACAAGCCAACACGTAGGGGAGAACTACATTAATCTAAGGCCCTATTTGGATTATTGGCTATGTAATTAACGTTCATTGATAAAGGGGTCTTTGGTTTAAGATTGACATTGTGTGATCACTAACCCATTTTCCATAGGGTCACTATGAATATGAAGATATAGGGTTTTACAATTTCATGAGGAGTGATGGTCCATGACATAGATTTGAATTCACTACATCAAAGGCAATGCCAAACCTAGAATCATCTAGGTGGTCATATCCTTTTCTAGTAGGTATTTCATACATGAAACCTAGGTCAATTTTAGACAATAGCATCAACACAATTATCCTATGATGATGCTAGTATCCATGGCTCTATAGGTATTCAATCAAGAATTTGGAAATTATTCTAGAATCCTCTTTCAGTCTACTTCTTCCCTGTTCTAGATCTAAAACTATTTTAGTGTCAAAACCAACTAAGTATATTACTTATTTATATTTTTAATATATAGCATAGTTTTACTTGTTATTTTGAACATGTCTAAATTTAATAAATTCAACATATGTTATATCTAAGTTTAGCATCTAATTGGCTTGATATAGAGATAATTTATCACCCTTCTACCTTAAGTTATCTCTATCCTATTTAACCCTAAATAACACAATCTATAAATTTATGGTTAAATAATTTCTAAACTTGATATCTATGTATTTCCATATATCCACTAGGGTGTTATAGAGAATTTCTTTTTTTTTAATTTATAATTTTCTAAAATTTGTTTCAAAAATTATTTTATTTTCAAAATATAAAGAATGCATCAATAAAATGGATTTTTCCCTATAGTTAGTGTGTCTCTCCTATCTTATTATCATTTTAATATTTAAAAAAATTTAAATGGAAAAAGAGGAGCCTCTTTCTCCTCTTAACCCTAAAGAGGGTGATAGTTATCATCCCTCAAACTAGGTCAATGCTATCACTACTTTAAGGAGTAAGGTATATGGTATATGTATGCATGTTCAATATGAGGTACCTATGGTTTGTGCTTGTGAAGCCCTAAAAAATAAAATCACCATTATGAGAACATTAATACAAGAGTTACAAAATTAGATTACACTCCAACAAAATCCAAAACATAGTAGTGTTCATTATGTATTTGTACACTCATCTATCAATGTTGTGCCAAATAAGGTTTAACATCCAAATAAAAATATAAAAAAGAATACATACAAAATAAGTGGTTCCAAAAGTGACCAAAATGATACTAAGAGACCAAGTGAAATTCTAAGAGAAATGATTCAAAACAAATCGATAAAATTACCTTTTGTACATCCTATACACATATACAAATATTATTTTTCATATCATAAAATGTAATGGCATCACCCAAGATATTTTTTGGTCCTAAAGAAGATGATACAATGCATAATCAATAGTGGTGATCTTGCACTTGACACATCTCACTTGGGAACATAAAAGTTCCAATATTCCAAAAATACACAAAAAATCCAAAACAACATTCAAGATTCCAATTTTTTTTTGAAACCTACATATTCTATGGGATCTTTGGAATTTATGTGTTAGTTCTATGTTGATGGATTGCATATCAGTTACTTATACATATACATATGTCATGATTCTACTTGAGTGTGATAAAAACATACAAAAATACATGATATATTCTTATTTTTGATGTTGGGCCTTCCCTCACCTCATGTCATGTGGATACTATGGACATCTACCTCTATGATCATGTTACTTATAGGTTATATCATTATATGGTCTTTACACTATCATGTTTGAGCTTATACATATTTACACATGACTTTATCCATGATTATATATTTAAAATGGTACTTGATATGTTATACACTTGACATTTTTTTCTAACACATTTGATCTGTGGGCTACTATGATATGTTTATGTTGGTTGCTTATGATTTCCTATATGTACTTCCTTGAGTGTCTTACCTTTTTATTATCTTAATTATTAGAGAATTTGAATATACTCCTTTATTTATAACCCTAGTGCCTATGTGTGATTTATTTGACATTTGAATATGTCATTTCTTATTATATGGACATTTTAATATGTCATTATTACTTTTGTTGACATTTGACTAAGTCATGTCCTTTCGATTGTGTGGCATTTGAAAATGCCCATTGTTTTCAATCTCTTAGGGCCATTTTATGTTGACTTGATTTGGAATGATATTATGTGTGTGCTTAATTTTATTATCAATATTGTATTATTACTATATTAATGTTGCATTGATTTTTATCATGCATCTTAGGCCTTCATGTGATCATATTGTTCTATGCACTTTAATGATACATTTACTTAGACATGTTATTCTATATGTTACATGGTTTCATTCATAGATTATATAGTTATCTTATCATTTTGAGGTGAGGTAAATAAAAATTTCTATTCTTACGTCACTTCAAAGGGGTGGCATATTGCATGTAATCAAAAAGTGAAGTTGATCTATAAATCAATCATAACTCAGAGAAGATAAATCAATTAACTATACCACTATAAATACTTAGATAATTGGGGTCATGACTAGTATGGATCCCATAAAATTATATAATGGATATCTTATCATATAATATGGATAGTGAGGGTACTAAATCCTCTATTTAAGTAACACCACATAATAACCCTCACTAGTTCTAATAATATAATAATAAATTAAATTTAATCTAGTGCTCACCAAATCTTGTGGCACAAAATGGGGGATAAACATAAATAATAAATATGTAAAGTAAAAATCTCCTCAAGTAAATATATAGGTAATCCTAATAAAGGAGAGATAATACATTAATTATCTATTATTCATGTAAATATATCTACTAAAATAGGAAAGTAAGAGTTAGAAATACTTACCTTGAAGATGAACCCATCGAGCCTCAACGTATCCCTTGGCCAATGGTTATTTTAAAGAGGTTATTGTGTATTTTTGAATAAGTTAAGGATGGAAAATTTGCTATTGTATAGCCAAGGACCTACTAGTGATTCTCAAGATTTCACAATACAAAGGTTCTCCTCTAATGAGCATGATACCTTAAGCAATGACTCCTCAAGTAGAATGGTGGAAATTCATATCATAAAGAAACACGAATGAAAGATTCTCTCTATTAGAAATGAGGTCAAATAGGGGTATAAATAGCCTAAGTTTACCTTAATACCTCCCATAATTTTATTCAATACAGTCAACCCAGTCAACCTTATTGGGTGGAAAATAGAGCTATTAGGTCATAAACTATGTCTGCTTAGGCCTACTTAATCTTGTAACATTTGATATTCCCAAAACTAGGTTCACCCATTCAACTACATTTAGAAACTCATAAAAAGGGGTTATAATTAGGTAGGGGATATTTGAGGTAGTGATTATCTTAGAGAAGCATATGAGTGTGGTGTCAAATCTTAAGGAAATGTATAAGATGGGTTTGTATTGGTTTTAGGTGGTGGCATAGGAAATAACAATCTTGCAAAGCACCAAAGGTTTATCCACCATTTTCTTGGTAAACTCTTTAAGGTGTGCACTCAAAGAGATTGAGGTTATATGGGTTCTTTTAAGAGATAAATCATCAATAATTGATAAAATTTTAAAACTATTATGTTTATACACATATAAGTGGAGGCATGTCATAGAGGCATGCTCTTCACATTTATCACAATTTTTAGATCTAAAGGGGGAATGTTTTAGAATCATGTTCTCCATACTTGTTCAGTATTTGGTACTTATATGAGTTTTCATATTCACTGGGTAAATGTCATATATGTATGTATTTAACATATTCACAATTTTCAAATTTAGTGGGGGCATGCTTTGAAGCATATTCTCCACACTTATTCAATATGCGGCACACTGAGATTTAATGGGGGCATATTTTACAAACATATCCTCCAAAATGGAAATTATTTTAGTTTTTAAGATTTATTCATATATAGTGTGGGTATTATTTGGAATCATGTTCTCCACACTTAAAAATAATTCTAAATTGGCTAAAGCACATAGTTATATACTTCAGATTCATTATTGTGTCAAAATTCTATACATTGGTACCACTATTGTATATAGTTTCAACATGAGACATATCTAAGGTGCATATGCTATGAAATGTGTGCTTAATATTACAAAATTCAAACTATTTTCATATTTTAAAACACTCTCAGGGACTATCATCACCCACCAAGATGGAATTTTATAGACTGTATTGAGCCAATCTACTACAATAGTTAGTTCACTTTTTGGTATGGTTGAGGTGATTAAATCATTCAATCTTTCCAAGTTTTTAGGTTTTACTTGAGTATATCATCTATTTTCACCAATTTTATAATATGAGTTGACTTTGTTCACTCATGTTCACCATGTTATAAGTATGATTAAGTTACATAGCTGAGATAATCTTAATTATCAGATGGTAACTCACCTTTTCCCTAAGGTTGGGGGTATGTGCCTTCCAATATCTCTTTCTCTATATCTCATTATATATATTTACTTTTTAGATTTATATATATTTTTACTACTATTAATTTCAAAGCCTTAAAATAATACATCATTTAAATTAACTTGTCAATAGGCAAGGTGGTTACATGGATACATATGTGTACTCTTAATCCTTTTTTTTTCAATTTTAATATTTTCAATAATTTAAATTTCAGATTATATGTTTTAATTATGTACTATAACATGCTCTTGGTTGTATTTCAATCACTATCAAAGAACTCAATTTGGACTCAAGCAAAGGCAAGGTGTGTTATACACACCCAAATAAGTATTTGTTCTTCTTTAAACTAAAAATTCCATTACTATATTAAAGGGTGAGGATATAGATGATATTTATGGATTATATAGAACCTCAATTTTAGACACTTAGAAAACTTAGACCTTAGTTGTTCTTCCAGTTTTGAACCTTTCCCACTCTCAAAAGTCTCACATCTACTTTATATTTTGATTCATGGCCTATCTCATTGTCTAACTAGTCTTATATTGATGACCTAGACCTTATATCTTTCCAAAAATGCTTAAAATATTCTTATATTATGCCCCTATAAGTTTTAGGCTTGTACCTATTTTTTAACTACCTAGACACAAGAATCAACCCTAGACCCCTACATCAACCCTAATGTCCTACCCTGATGCAGGTGTCTAGTACCCTAAAGTCATCTACTTTAAAAATGAAATGTATTTTAATGGTCAACCTAGTGACTTAATGTGAGTTATTTCTCTAAAGGGATTAATATAAATACAAGATCAACCTGCATTCATTTCTCACCTAGCATAGACCAAGGTAACCTATCAAAAACATTCAATCAAGCTCTCAATAATTCAAATCTTTCCTATTTTATCGTATTCTCATATAATTCATAGGGAAACCCTATAAATAGTTATGAATGACTAAAGGATTGTCCTATGATCTTAATTTTCTAAGTTACAAATTAGGTCACTATTATACTTTCTTCCACATATTGCGTGATTGACACACAGTACAACATATAGGGGAGAACTACATCACTTTGATGCCCTCTTCAGAGTATTATAAATGTAGGTAGAACTCATTAATATAAGGGTCTTTAGGGTCAGCTTGACACCATGTGTGCACTAACCTATTTTCTCTAAGGTCAATATGAAGATGAAGAACTAGGATTTTACAATTTCACGAGGAATGATGGCCCATGACCCATATTTGAATACACTAGAGTGAATGAGAAGACAAACCTAGAAGCATTTAGGTGGTTGCATATTTTTATAAATGCTATTATGTAAAGCATAACTATGTCAAGTTTAGATGTAGCATCAATGCCACCATCCCAAGTTGATACTAGTGAATACAGCTCCATAAGTACTCAATATAAAATTTGGTGATTATTCCATAATCCTCTTCTAGTCTAATTCATGCCTACCCTATAACCAAAACTATGTTAGCATCAAAACCATTTATGCACATTATTTATTTGTCATTTTCATATCTAGCATAGTTGTACTTACTATTTTAAACCTATCTCAATTTGATGAATTCAACATTTTATATCTAAGTTTAACATCTAATTATCTTTCTATAGAGATAATTTATCACCCTTTTACCTTAAGCTATCTCATCCTCTTTAACCCTAGATAACCCCAGTCCATAAATTTAGGGTTAAATATTTGGTGAAACCAACATCCATGTATTTTTTTACCATTAGGGTGTTCTAGAAACTTATTGATTTTTCTAATTTATAATTTTCTATAATTTATTTCAAAAATCTAAAGAATACATTAATAAAATGGATTTATCCCTAAATTTTTTGTGTCTCTCCTATCCTATTTTCATTCTAGTATTTAGAATATTTTAAATGTATAAATATGAGCCTCTTCCTCCTCCTAACCCTAAGGAGGGTGATAGTTATCATCCCTCTAAATAGGTCCATACTATCACTCCTTTAAGGGGTAAGGTAGATGGTGTATGTATGCACATTAAATATTAGGTACCTAGGGTTTGTGTTTGTGAAGCCCTATAATATCAAATCACTAGTATCAACACATTAATATATGGGTTACAAAATTATATTACCCTCCTACTGAATCCAACATATGGTAATGTTCATTATGCGTTTACAACCTCATCTACTAATGTTGTGTCAAACAAGGTTTCACATCCAAATCAAAAGTTAAAATAGAATACATTGATAATAAATGGTTCTAAAAGTAACCAAAACACTAATAAGAGACCAAGTGAAATTCTAAGAGAAATTATTTAAAATAAAGTGATCAAATTAACTCATGTACATCCTATACACAAATACAAATACTATTATGCATGTCATAGAATGTAAGGGCATCACACAAACCATTGTTTATCCCTAAAGAAGAGGATACACTAGACACTTAATAGTGGTGATCCTACACATGAAACATCTCACATAATAACATAAAACTTCCAATGTTCCAAAAAAAATTAAAAAAAATTAAAAAACCTACATATTTTACTAGTTCCTTGGCACCTATGTGTTAGTTTCATGTTGATGGATGGAATATAAATTACTTCTACATACACATGTGTATCATTATTATACTTGAGTATGATATATGCATACACATATACATGATCTATTCCTATTTCAAATTTTGGTCCTTCCCTCTACTCATGTAATGTGGACATTGGGGGCATCCCCTTGTATGATCATGATAATTTTAGGTTCTATCATTATATAGTATTTAAAATATCATGTTTGAGTTTATATGTACTTACACATGCCTTTATTCATGATTATATAGTTCACAAGTTACTTGATATGCTATAAACTTGAAATTTTTTGATAACACATTTGATTTGTGGACTACTATGATATGTTTATGTTAGTTTCTTATGCTTTCCTATATGTACTTCCTTGAATGTATTGCTTGTTATTATCTTGATTATTGGAGAATTTGAATATGCTTCATTGTTTATTACCCCTATGTCTATGGGTGATTTATTTTAAATTTGAATATAGCATTTCTTGTTATAAAGACATTTTAATATGTCATTATTGATTTTGTGGACATTTGATTAAATCATGTACACTCTATTATGCATCATTTTAACATGCCCCTTATTTATGGTATCCTAATACCATTGTCTATTGACTTGATTTTGAGTGCTCTTGTGCGTGTAATTGATTTTATATTAAAATCTATACATTTCCATGATCTTTAACATGTATCTTAGGCCTTCATGTGATCACATTGTTACACACACTTCAATGATATATTTACCTAGACATGTTCTTCTATATGCTACATGGTTTCATTCACATATTATACATTTTGTCTTATCCTTTTGAGGTGAGGTAACTACCATTTATATTCATCCATTACCTTAAATGGGGGGCATATAAGTGGGGGCATTCCATATAGGAATGGATTCCACACATTCATAGTTTTTTGATTCAGTGGGGGCATGATTTGGAATCATGTTCTCCACACTTATTCAATGTGAAACACACCAAGATTCAGTGGGGATATGTTTTGGAAATATATCCTTCACATTAACACTTATTTATTTATTTTAGTTGATCCATATAGTGGGGGCATGATTTGGAATCATGTTATCCACATTTATATAATTTTTGAATTGGCCAAATCACATAGTTATATAATTTAGATTCATAATTATGTTAGAATTTTATATATTGATACCATTAATTTTTCTCTAATTTTTTTTTTTTTTTAGAAGAGAGTAAAACTTGAAAGAAGGGTAGGGTTAGTAAAACATAATGTGTTTTGTATGTTTGAATTTAGACAGTTGTATATATTCCTCTTTGTCTAGGGAGGATGACCTATAGATAAGAAAGTAACTAGAAAATGGTTGATTAGTTAGGTAAGTGGGTGGATTGCCTAGCAAGCTAAATCCAATAAGTACATGACTTCCTTAGAGGCTATCAATCTACCTTTTAGACAAGCTAATGTTAATAAAGTTGTTGATAAGAAGGATTTCATAATATAATGAAATTAATTTATCAAAAGAAATAAATACTTTTAAAAAAATGCTTTTTTTAATAAAATAACATTGAAAGGAATGCTAAAGTGTCAAGATATGGTTCACATGTGGTTAGATTATTATTGTTGATTCTATGTAATGATAAATGTTAAGGAAATATGGATTTTGGTTGAGGTTGATCTTTGATAAATGTTTTTTGTTTTTATTAAAATGATTTACATAGTGACCATCAATGGTCACTGGTAACCATTGGTGGTCAAGGCTGACCGTTAGTGGTCACTATGGGTTTTTAATAGATTGCCTTTGGGTAAAAAAGGGGTTATAGGTAAGTTTTAGAAGGGTTATATGAGGTATTTTGAAGTTAGTGGTTGGTTATGAGGACAAAGGTAAGGTTTTAAAAGTATCAAACTCAAGGTTTTGGCATTCCAGATGGTTGAGAATGGTCATAGGGTACTTCGTGGAGAGGAAGGTGCTTGGAGTTGCAGAACTCACACACCAAAGAGGTTATAGGGAGAGGTAAAAGTAGTTATAGGCTCTAAAATTATTGAAACTAAATAACTAAACTCAAAAATTGAGTAAGATACTTATCCTTATGTAGCGGTCATAGAGTGAAGGTAAAGTTGCTTGGGATCTTGGCGCTATGTGGGTAGAGTGATGTTAGCCAAATCCTTTGTGTGGAGATGTTGAAATTCCTTCCAAGTCTCTATATAGTTTTGCTTTGGCTGGGAAGCTTTTGCATTTACCTAGGAGTCAAAATCTCTTGCTTCAGAATTCCTTTGAATCCATTTCACCTTTTTATTGACCTCCTCATATAGGGTAAAGGGAAATTGTAACCAAATAATTTAACAAACCATTTAGGAATAATTCTAACATAAATTTGATCATACAAATGGTGGACTAAAATTATACAATATTAATCCATGAGTGAGTTGTAGTTAACTCTTTTGATCACGTGCTAAGGTAGATTTGTTTATTACATTATGTAACCATCGACAGTCAAGGCTCAACCATTAGCGATCAAGGGCAAACCATAAATGGTCAAAAGGACAGAGTCAAAATTAGCTAAATTTAGCCAATTCAACTAATGACTAGTGGTTGAGTCATTAGGATATGGTCTAAGGTAATAAAAGGGGGTTATGGGGTGCTTTGATGACTAAAAATGCATTACACAGTGTTTGAGTGTCTACATTTTCCCCCTTTTTGTTATGGATTGGTAAAATAGATCATGCATAGACTAAGTTTCCATAATTTAAGTAGTTGGTAAATAAGGGTTGATACTAGAAAGATAAGAGATAGGGTAACTATAGACATCTAAAACTAGCCATTGATAACCTCCAACTAGGCTTTTGACCAATTTCTACCTAAAATGCACAATTTGGCCTAAAAACACTAAAACACACTAAATAATGTGAAACTAAAATAATTAAGTGCTAATTTTGGTTATGGTATCCCTAAATGAGGTAATCAAATTTATGGGCCAACTAACTTTGATCAAATGATTTTGAGTCAAAATACTAATTTTGTACTTAGGTGCTCTGGATTACTCTTTCCTATCAAATATATTATATGACACACATGCCTTTGTTATTTTTTATTGGTAAAATCCTAAATCAAAATATGATTCCAATGCATTTGAAATTGAATTCCAATTCCAATCTAGTCAAAATTTGGACCAATAACAAGGCATTTGAATCAATTTGAATACTTTGTGCACAAATTGCTTAATCATGCTTAAGAGCTAATTAACCCAAATCAAGGCTTAATCAAGAATTCCATGTAAATTTGTAGAATACTTATTTTTGAAAATTAATATAGAATATCTACATCATCAAGTGACCTCATTTCTTGGGAAGATATCCCTAGGCCATAAATGCCACAAATATCAAGATTCATGCCTCACATGCCTTGTCAAAGCCCTCCATGCCTCTTAATTTCCCCTTATAATGTCATTATGAGGATAATTATAAACTTAATTCTAAAAAATTAATTAATCCTCAACCACACATCTCAATCTCAAGATGGACGGTTCAGGTTGATTCTAGACATTCTCAAAAGTCTATAAATAGAGAGGCCCTGAACATTATTTCTAATCTATTTTGGTACAAAGTTATAATTCACATATGATTAAAAAATAATTTAAAATTAGTGTTACTTTTCCAAATTTATTCCAAGCCAATCTAAGCTACAAGCAAAAGGTGCCAAGGAGAGACGGAGGTAGCCAAGCTTCCATTGCCAAGGACTTCATGAGCACAAGCCGAGCAAGCCACCACTATAAAGGAATTTGGAGCATCCAAAGAAGGTGAAGGAGTTATTTTTTATTCATTCCTTAATTTTTAGTTGTGTTTTTCATTTGATTTTGTTAATTAAGCTCTCTCTAGTGTCTAGGCCTAGAGTTGTTATGTTATTAGTGTGTTTATTTCATTTTGTTTGGCATTTTAGAACTAGCACCATACTAACTATCCTCTCTTGAGTCAAATTCCTAGATCACATTATGGCATGCCTGGTGGGACTAAAGGCATATCACACCTAAAGAAAATCATTTTAAAACTCTAAAATATTTATTTAGACTTTTAAAACTCTTGTAAATTTATTTTCTAGCTTTATTTTACCATTTTTGATTGCCATAGTTTTACATAGTAACCAACATTGACAAGTAAGACCGACATCAATTACATGGATTAATTGATGTCAATTAGCAAAACTAACATCAGTTAGATTTAAGTTCACCAAGGTAATTATTATCGATTGTAATAATTGATGTCGGTCATTGTGTTTTTCCAAAAACACAGACCTAAGAGCTTATTTTCCAAAGTTTATTATTTCAAGCTAAAAAAAGCTTCAAAGCTAAAAGACATGATAACATTTTTGTTGCAAGACCAAGCTTTATATTTGTTCAAAACATGTTTAAATCACATTTGCACACTTAAAAATAAATTAGGAACCTTGTTTTGGTGTTTAACAAAGGACTTAGATGTTTTGGTGAATGTTTTCAAAGTTTGCAACTAAGACCAAGGGGTCAAATGAACATCACCAAATCTTTCGTTTTGGGTTTAAAATTGAACACACTTTTCAATTCTTGTTTGTAATAGTTGTTTAATCAATTTTTTGTTTAGAAAAAAGAGGAATGTTGTGTGTATGCTATTCCATTTGTCCCTTATATGGAACACTTGGAATCAAAAGGACCATTCCTATTTCAAATAGCCTAGTCCAAGGCTTAGAAATAAAGTCATCTAAAGTACTTTCCAAAAACTCATCAAAGTTTGGGTGACCTTGAAAATGACCCTAAAGTCTTTCCACTTTCATGATTTCTTTATTTTTTATGCATCTTGGCTTTCAAGGGAGACTTAATCACCTCCCACAAGTTATTTAGGTAAGCTTTGACCTGAGGATTCGTCTCTTGACATTGACTTCATTAGATCCTTTGGAGTTGCACACAGGACATAGCGGTACTTTGGACATCACACTACACTGAGCTAACAATAGGATGTAGTGGTTACAAAAAGTAATAGACCTTTTTGCAACAAGCCAAGTATATGGAACCAAAATCCATGATTTTTTTTTACATTATTTGGTGTGAAAGTCATTATGCAATTAATTCCCCTAGATCATTCAAAAACTTGTTGGATCTTAGAAAAATACCCACTTTTTATGGAAGTATTCTTGGTATAAGGTGCACCTCAAGGTCCATGTTATAGTACTATAATCTAAGAGAAGGGGGGGGTGTAAAAAACCTACTATATAATTAATATTTACTTTTGAATGAACACTTAAAATTCTCTCAAATGACATATATCGATAGATTTTAACCATACCAATTAACCTTGTTAATTAAGATCTAAGAAAAATTAATTAGTTGGTCTTATCCTAGATTAAAGTCTTTTTTGGAGTCAAAACTTGGTGTAAACAAATAATCCAAACCAAACACATAGTCCAAATTTTCCTTTGAATAAAGAGCCATTATGCTGCCTGCATGAGATCATCGATTTTCCTTATTCAAAAATTCATCAAAAGCTTGAGAGTCATATAATCCACTTTGGCATAGTTATGCTACCCAATTGAGTCTATAACTTTACCAAAGTTGTTTAAAGTCCTTCACTTATAACCTAAATTTTGAATTTCACATTTAAAAGTTCATAAGGTTGGTGTGTTAAGTGGGTTCACCATTTTCACTAAACTTGAGGGAACTTAGGTTTAATTTCCAATTTGGGTTGAAGGCCATTTAAGACTCATAATCATTATCAACATTTGATAGACTTAAGCCATTTTTTTATAAACTCTTGTAATATAATTCTATGCACCACAATATTTTGAGTCAAGAAAGGTAGTGTTATGCTATCAAAATTTTAGGAAAGCATCTTTGCCTTAGAGAGTTTTTGAAAAAAACTTGTTATCACACCTTTTTGGGTAGTATAGCTTCTTTACGATGCCCAAAACATTTCAAATATAATTTCATAGACCTTATTGCATAGGGTTAAAATTTTGTGATCTTTTGTCTAAAATAGTTATACTATTCACTTTTGTCTAGCTTGTTTGTTAAAAGAACCCAATTTATACCATTTTTTGTGAGAAAATAAACTATTGCTAAAGTGCCTTTTGTTTGATACCTTATACCTAGTTGATCAAGATCATGTCCAAGAATCAAATGCCTAGTGTTTGTTAGAAGTGTTTCAAATCTGTTCGATTAAAACTTTCATCTTTGATGTCGTTTGGCCAAGAGTCTTAGTACATGCATTGTTTGAGCCTAAATTTTGATGTTGCATTTATCCAAAAGACCTAGCAAATTTTAAATTCTTAGATTAGATTGATTTGAAACATTTTGACCTTAGAGTATGGCATTTTGATTTTTAGGACCATTTACTTGATTATCTTTTTGTGAATAGTGAAACGTTAGATACTTCATGCTAGTTTGTTTCCTCACAAAACTTTACATAACCTTTTGATCATTTTGAAAAATATAGACCAAGTTGGGACATCGTCTATTTTAGACATTGTCCATTTTATATTTTCTAGATCTCTTTGACCTTTTATCAGAAAATCTTTGACTATGAATCCCAACATGTATTCCTACACTTGTAGTGGATTCATGTGCAATCTAGGTATTAGTGATATGGTTGCACAGGAAGAAATGGTACAAGACCCCTATGCAAATAATATTGCTTATGAGATCAATTATTATCCCTCTTATAATACTCAGGGGCAAAAATCTAAGATCCATTGGCCAAGTATCTAGTTAACACACCACCTTATTCAGAATAGGACCAAGAGCAAACTAGGCAATACCTAGCTACAATACTTGCAGTAGATGAGCTAGTACTTCAATAGTCATATTATACTAATATAGCTTCCACATATGATCCATTTTTGTTTCAGTGACATTTATTAGAGAACAAAGATGAGATTTTGGTTAGAGCCATAAAGGTAGGGGCTAAGTTTCCAGCAGACTTCCCCTATGAAAATTTACCAAGTCTAGTAAGAGTGCCCCACAATATCATTTATAATCAATATGCTTCTTCTATAAATCCTATGGATCTATTCCCAAAAAATACCAAGATCCTAATATATATGATCGAGGTAAAAACATCATGGAAGAACACTTTAACTAAATGTAGATAACATATCAAACATATATGAATCTAACATGTGATTTCAATCAGATGAACATGGTAAATAAGCTTCTTACTAATCTAGTTCCTTTAATAAGAGTTTTGATAGATTTAAATGGATAAGAGAATCCAAATTTTAACATATTCATAAAAACTATTTCAATGGATAACTTGATGCATATACCCATTATTGAAGAAGTGTCTTTGGCCTCTACACTAAATAGTGAGCCAAACATAGTAGATAATGTGCAAACAACATCCAATCTTGATCAAAGTGGTACTAACGTATAAATAATTAGCCAACAACATGTGACTATAGTTAATCATATGAATAGGTCATCATACTAGGGAGTGGGATTTTCTATGACCTAACCTCAACTAGTTGCTTCTTCAAGCATACAATCTATGGGTTTAGGTAATCAAACAATGGCTAATGTCATGCCTTAATGATAGAATGTGATGAATCCTAATCCACCTCAATAAGCAATGAGTAGTATTCTACAAAAATAGGCACAATCTAGTGTATCAACACAATAAAGGACAAATACATTTCCACCTCAATTAGGGGCAACAAATGTTCCACCTCACCAGGTAATGATGAACATACCTCTTTAGTCACAGACTAATATGCCAATCCAAAACCAAGTAATGACTAGTCAACAACATGAAAACATTGGTCAATGATAGATGCTAAATCTACAACCGAATTTCACTTCCTCATAGGGATTCATATAACAAGGAGGTCCCCATGTTTCTCAAGTACCTACTAGACAACTATTGGTTCAAAATATGCCATAAATCCAGAGACAAGGTCTTGGTCCACAAGTTTCCACTCAACAAAAAGGTTTGATTAGTCAGTAGCATGTCCCTTTTCAACCAAAAAATGCATAGTATAGTTATATCCCTCCATCCTAACCACAAAATCCTCCAATTCAAACCTTTATCACCAACCCAAACCATAATATCGCACAACCAAGTGTGTAATTTCAAGTACATCCTAATCCATGTATGCAAATTCTTGGTCCATTCCCCAACCAAGCCAATGTACCCTAATAGGCAGCTCCATTATAACTTGGTTAAAGTGTTCCACTTATGACCTCCCAACCATCTATCCAAACCTAAATTCTTCTTTAAACCAATATTCCTTCCAATTTCCTATCCTAATAATTAGAATAAATAAAGAATGCAATTGCTACCATTCAAGTTGTTAAATAAAATAAAAAGATCAAATTGGATAACATATGTTCCTATCCATTCAACATGGAATATTTGTAGACACTATTTCCTCTAGGATACGAACCACCAAAATTTGATAAATATGAAGGGAAAGGTGACCCTAAGGCTTATTTGACTAAATTATTCATCACATGTCAACTAGTGGCATATAATGACATATACCTTTTGATGTTATTTCCAAGAATCTTGGATAGACAAGCCTTGGAGTGGTTTTTGAAGTTTCCCAAAAATTCAATAACATATTTTGATGATCTTTCTAATAAGTTTGTGCAGCACTTTTCCTATATTCTCGAGCATAAGATTTCATTGGTGGATTTAATGCAAGCAAAGTAAAAAATTGGTGAAATATTTACAATTTATTTACAGTGATGGAGATCCCTTGTGATCTATTTCACCCATAGTTTACTAGATAAATAATTAGCCATTGTTTTTGCCAAAAATTTGCATAGTGAGATAGCTTATCCTTTAGAACTAAAATGTGCACATATGTTCAAGGAGATCATTGATAAAGGTTTGATGATCAAGAGGGAACTCATCAATAAAGCAGTCATCAATCTTAATTTAACTAATCAAAATCAAGGTACCAATCAAGGAAATGACCAACATCCCATCAAGCGCAAGCATCACAACTAATATAGGCTAATAACCATGAAAGATCAAAGCAATTCAACCACAATAAGAATGTTGTGGGAAATGGAGTAAGCAAATCCTGTCGTATGCAAATGGTGAATAAATCATTTGCACCACATTTTCAACTTACTCCTACTCAACTAGCATTGCAAGAAAAATAACCAAAACCTACACAACCAATATAGTAGCCATTACCATTGCAAACCCCTCCTCCTAGAATAACTTTGCATGCACATCATGTATTTAGTGACCTAAAAGAACCTATTGAGTCTATATTTCATAAGCTTTCTACTACTAATTTGATTAGTTGGCATATACCAAAGCATTATCTGTAAGGCATTCATCATCTTGATTGCTACTATGAAAATGAATTCTGTGACTATCATTGGGTTAACAAACATAATCTATGAGGATGTGTCCAAATCAAGCATTTAATTGATAATATGTTAGAGAATGGGGAGATAAAATTGGATAATGGTGCTTCCACTTCTAATCAAACTCTTGGGATCTATCAAAACCCCTTTCCCTAACATAATAATCAATAGTATGATAATAATAATTAGCAATAACAACAATGGCCAGTGTAGCAACAAAATCAATAGTATCAAAATCAAAGTCTGAGCCAGCAGAATCAACAAAAATGATAGTAGAACCCACAACAACAAAATAATGGAAAAAACTAAGGTCAAAATGGTAACAACCAACAAACCTACCATGAAGTTGCACATGACTACAATAGGGTTGTAGGTTATATTGTAGGGGGTAGTGTTAATACTATCTCCATTAATCCTAAACCAAACACTAATTAGTCTAAACCATTGCTGAACAATAACATTCAACCAAATTACATGGATAATCCTTCTTTGACCTAGGAATGCATACAAGCAAACCAACAAATTAGGACTTCCCATTTTGGACCTTATATCGATAACTTATCCTTTCCATGTGACCACATGCAAATACACTAACAACTGAGACTTATCCTATCTGGTCCCACATCATTCCCAACATTGATTAGCAATAATGGTCTTGTATTTAATACTAATTGTGAAATCACAACTTGGAGGTTGAAGATTACTATCCCAGGCCCAAAACCATCCACCACTTTACCCATCATCCAACCAACCATTTAGCCTTAGAATAAACCATTCACTACTGACCAAGATAAGAAGTTTGATATTGTGGAACAATTACAAAAAAACTAGCATAAATTTCTATTTTAGATTTGTTGTGAACATCAACAATCCAAAAAAACATCTTGAATGATTTTTTGACCCAATCCACTATTTCTAGTGACATATCCCCTGATAACTTTCAAGCTTTGGTTAGACACCTAGATCCAACCCAAAAAGTCACATTCAACCAAAGTGATATGTCTTCTCTTGGCCTACTCCATAATAAACCATTGTGCATAGAAGTTTATATTAGATGGCATAAAATAAAATGTGTCCTTATAGACAATGGATCTGGCCTCAACATAGTGTCTCTAAAGCTCATCAAGCTTCTCGGGTACATAATGGTAGATCTCTAGCCAGAAACAATAACCATCAAAGCTTATGACAATCAAGAAAGAGAATCACAAGGCACCATTATTTTGCTAGTTATCATTGGGCCTTTGACCCATGACACACTTTGCCATGTACTTAATCTTGATTTATCATACAATATGTTTTTAGGTAGGTCTTGGTTACATGAAATTCATGTAGTCTAGTCAATGCTGCACCAATGTATCAAGTTTTGCCATTCAGGGATGGAAGTGAATATTCTAGGAAATTTACACCCATATAAACACTACAAGCATCTTGAGGCTAAATTTCAAAGCTATAATTATCAGTACGGTATGAATCTAAGTTTCAAACATGATAAAGGAAAAGCTATACTTATTGATCTTTCATTGGATAATTGCATAGATCTTAATACCTTGGGTTCCCTTTCCCACATGCTACCTCTTGAAGCTTATAATCATTTCACCATTTTAGATAACGGACTAAGAGAGTATATGACCCATGATACATTTCATATTTCCAATCTTCCTTAGAATATAAAAACCTTTGGGTGACCTAAAGTCATCCCACATATACATCAGCAACAAAAGAACAAAGGTAAGGGACTTATCACATTTGTACCAGCATCTAGCTTGGGACATGACCCTTTTAAAGGGGATGAATCATGGTTATACATTGAAAACTAAGCTGATTGTTATAAAAATTCCAAGTATCATATTCTTAATAGGATCATGGAGTGTCACAATTATGAAGGAAGATGCCTTAGACTGAACCGACAAGGAACCATCAAGCCAATTTCTATGACTAAGTATGAAAGACCTTATGGACTTAGATTTAAACCACCTAGGGGTGACCCCAAATATCTTATTAAAAATCCATCACCAAAAACTAGTAATGATGATATCAATAGCAAAGCAAAGTCTGATCATAGCCTCACCTTTGATGACCTAGCTAAAACCAACCTATTTGTTAACAATTCCATTTGTACCCATACCTTGGCCATTCATCATAAACATTTTCCATTATATTATCCTAAACTAATAGATTGGGACCAACAAGAATCTAGTCTATTAATTAATGAGTTCCAAAATGATGAGGCATTTTGTGTCTTTTTAGGCCTTAGATATAATTTTCCATTAGGAGATCACAAATTAGGGTTCTCAATCACATTGGATCCTATAGCTTATTTTGGAGAGCGAGTGAACAACCAAAAATAATTAAGTAAAACATTGAGGTCCCAAAGTAAAAACCTCTTTGAGGCACTTTCTAACCAAGGAAAAAGTAAAGATAAAGTCCATTCTAGTGGTGAAAACCTATTTCAATTGCCATTAGATGGGAGTGTTCATTCTTCTTCAAATTTAGACTAAGAGACCACCAATGATGAACTTATCTATGGATCAGAGTTTAGCTTTGATAAAAAACAAGTATTTGATCAAATTCTAAAAAAATTTCTAACTATTTTTTTTACATGGCCAGATATCCCATTAGGGGACTTAGATTCATCATGCCTAGAAAAAGTTAAAGAGCAAGTCCTAATAGAGGACCCTGACATAATTCAATAGTTCAAGTCATTGCCCACTATCCTATAAGATGATTCAACCCTTCTAGTTGAAGATCAGAGGTAAATATCAGAACTCCATTAGACTTGAAATGGATAAAATTTGGAGCATCCCTCACTGAAGAGGAACATGATGTCTTTACAACTCTATTGAGATAATTTATAGATATCTTTACATGGGCCTATTTTGGCATGCCAGGTTTAGACCCTGCCTTGGTTATACACCATCTTGTGGTTAATACTAATGCCAAATCAATAAAAAAAAATTGTAAGATGCATCCATGCATTTTTTTATTGGTAAAGAAAGAGTTGGAAAAAATATTAGAAGTAGGATGTATCTGATCTATTGACTACTTAGAATGGATATCTAATATGGTACTTGTTAGTAAAAAGCCTGAAGGTATCAAAATCTATACTAATTTTCAAGACATCAACAAATATTGTCATAAAGATGATTTTCCCTTGCCTAATATTGACATGATCATCAACTCCATGGCTAGTTATGAAATTATTTCACTCATGGATGGCTTTTCAGGATATAACTAGATCAAAATAACACTAGAAGACCAACATAAAACAACATTCACCACTCAATGGGGAACATTTTGTTATCAAGTAATGTCATTTGGCCTTAAAAATGCTAGAGATACATATTAAAGGGCCATGACTATCATATTCCATGATATGATGAATGATATTATTGAAGACTATGTTGATGACATATTAGGAAAATCCAAAACCAGGGCTGACCATCTAGTAGTGATGCATAGGATATTTGAAATATTATGGGAGTACAAAGTTAGACTCAATCCAAATAAATGTGTGTTTGGTGTAACTCTAGGTAAAATACTTGGCTTTATTATGTCTCGTAGAGGTATTGAAGTTGATCCAACTAAAGTCCATGTTATCACTAAGATGTCACCACCAACCAATTTGAAACAACTCCATAATTTGCAAGGTAAGATCCAATCAATATGATGCTTCATATCTTAGTTAGTAGACAAGTGCCACCCATTCACACACCTTTTAAAGAATGGAGTTACATTTCATTGGGATGATCACTACCAAATAGATTTTCAATAACTCAGATTATCTTGTTAATATGCTTATTTTATTACCTCTTATGCCAAAAAAGTCATTCTTGTTATACCTATTAGCTACCAACCATGATCTAGGATCACTCTTGTCTCAACATGATGACAATGGAAAGGAACATGTCGTATACTACCTAATCCATACCTTGGTCACATATGAACATAACTATGCACCTATTGAAAAAACTTGTCTAGACATGGTCTTCACAGCTCAGAAACTACACTATTACATGTTGAATAATAAGACCATGGTCATTTCAAAATTAGATTCACTCAAGTATCTACTATCTAAAATATATTTTCAAGGTAGAATGGCTAAATAGATCATGCTTCTTAGTGAGTTTGACATAGAGTATGTCAATCAGAATGCAATAAATGAACAAGTTCTTACAGATCAACTTGTAGAGGCACCTCTCATAGACACAAAACCACTCATGTTTCAATTTCTTGATGAATTCATAATTAACATCATTAACACACCCCTTAAGGAGCAGCCTTGGAATCTATATTTTGATGGTTCATTTACTACACATGGATTAGGGGCAGACCTATTGCTTATTACACCATAGGGGGATTTAATACCTAAATCATTTAGAATAAACTTTCCTTATATGAACAACATGGCCAACTTGTTGTAGGACTTTGATAAGTAGTGCATTGGAATATATCTCATCTTCAAGTTTATGGTGATTCTCAGTTAATCATCAATCAGGTCACAAATCATTTTTAGACCAAATATGACAAGCTAGTTTTGTATAAAGTCATGGTCAACACTCTTAAGCCATAAATTGCCAATATTCAATTTGAGCACATACCAAGGGCTAGTAACAAAACTAAAAATGCCATGGCTACTATTGTATCTATGATTCAACAAATAGATAAAGCTAGAAAATATCAGTTCCTCATTGAGAATTTGTCAACACTAGCTCATGAACCTTCAGTCGTTGCCATCATTTGTGATATTGTTAGTCCTAAATATATCAAGTACTTATACCTTTAAAACTAACTTCATGACCAAGTTATAACACCTAACTTATCTTAAAAACAAACCAAAGCCTTCATTCATCACTCCACTTTTTATACTTTACTTGGATCCACCCTTTACCATCATAGTTTTGATGGAAATCTACTTCATTGTTTAACTTTGGTAGAGTCTATGCTAGCATTAAGATAAGTTCATGAAGGAGTTGTGGAGCTCATTATAACAAGTTAGTCCTATCCAAAAAGATTTTATGTATTGGTTATTATTGGCCCATAATGGATGTAGATACCATTACATATGTTAACAAGTGTGACAAATGTCAATGGCATGCTAATCTGATTCATGCCCCAACAACAACTTTGAAACTTATGTTGATGCCATGGCCATTTTCTACATGGGGACTTGACCTGATTACCACCACTGAGTATTTCACTAAGTGGGTTGAATCTATACCCCTCACTTATGTGACTATAAATCAAATTTTGAAATTCATTTTCAACCACCTCATTTACCACTCTGGTATCCCCTCTGACATTATATTTTATAATGGAGGATCATTTAAGAACAAGGATGTAGATCAATTATGTAATAAATATAACATCACACAAAAAATTTATATAGCACATTAACCTTAGGGTAATGGCCAAGGTAAGGCATCCATCAAAACTATTGTTAATATTATCAAAAATATTGTCAATGATGTTGGTCATGATTAGCACCTCTAGATATTTCTTACCCTTTGGGCATACCATACCAATCATCATACTCTCACAGGAGCCACTCCATACTCACTTGTTTATGGTACTAAAGCCATCCTTTCCATTAAGGTTGAATTTCCTTCACTATGCATTTCTTTTAAGCATATCCTAGATGATCATGACTATCAAGTAGCTCACCTATAAGAGCTAGACCTACTTGATGAGAAATACATAACCATGCTCAATAATATTCAAGCATATCAAAACTAACTCAAAGGCCACTATAATTACCATGTTAATTATATAACATTTGAACTTGGGGATCTTGTTCTTAAATAAAACCAAAAGAATACCATGACTGAGAAGAAGCATAAAGGGAAATTCAAACCAAAGTAGATATGGCCTTTCATCATCACTACAAATTATGGATTAGAAACATACAGGCTTGCCACACTAGATGAAGAGGAACTTTCTAAGCCTATGAATATTATTCATCTCAAGTGATACTATGTTTTAGTGTTAAGGTTTATTGTCTATAAGGATGATTTTAGTTATGCCATTTTATCACTATTCTTATTTATATAAATACCATCCTTATTTATCTCTTCAACGTATCCACTTTTTTCTTCCATTCTATTGACCCAGTGTCTTTTAAATCCTAGCCCATTTGACCTTGGTTTTTATCATTCATTATGTAGTTTTAGCATTAAGGTATCTAATCAGTTCATTACTTAATTGAAGTACTTCAAACATGGATCATATTTTATGATAGTGTGATAAAATTTTTGATAGTTGCATCTTTTGTTTGTTATTCCTTTCTTACCACTGGTCTTGTTACTAATTATAACCACCTTTGGGAAAATTATTACCATCGATCTATGCTATTGTGTCCTAGTTACAACCACCTATGTGAAAGTTAAGGGAAATATTAAGCCTTGATGTACCAACTTGCCACTTCTTGTGTCATACTATTCCTTTTTACCAACTATGCCTGCTTTGTTTGAATTGACTGCTACACTAGTTGACTTATTTCACTATAAGGGAAGAACTACAGTGACTTGAGGTCTTACTTTGGGATTATGTAGGTAGTGCTTGATACTTTTTTAGGTTAGCTCAATCACCCTTATTCACCATCCTCTCACCATTTTATGAGCAAACTAAGATACACTCTCACCATTTTTTGAGCACCCTAAGCCACACTCTCATCTTTTTATGAGAAACTTAACCAACATTCTCACTATTTTACGAGTAACCTAAGTTTGAATGATCTCATTATTTTATGAGCTTAAACTATTTAGTGTCTTACCATTCTCAATTAAGTTGAGATACTCCAAAATAATTCCAAAAACATTTAAAAAATCATTACAAAAGAGCAAAAACATTAACCACTTATTTGCCTTCAGGATTCTGAGAACCCTTACTATGTTACAAGAAAATTACTTGTCATTTAGTTTCCCCATCCTTTTTTGCCTTTTTATCTCGCACACTTTCCATTTTTCAAGACCATTCCTCTTCTTCTATCACATCCATTCTATTTATTTTCCTCAGTTATCACATTCTTCCCATTTGCTGGGAGAACTACATTTGGCCTAAAGATTTTTATTGGATATTACATCCATGGAACTATGTAGGTAGCATCCACTTTCCTAGTTCATATGGAGACAACTCAGTCATGCCCTTCCTTTTCTTCTATTCCCCCATTTTGTTCATTTGTTAACTTGTCACCTATTTTCTATGGACAATGTTTGTAGGGTTTATATTGATTTCTTTCTTTGTTTGTTTGTTTATTTTTGCTTATTTTATTTGTTTGTCTACTTATTTGTTTGCTTTCATAACTGTTGCCTTGATTAATTTATGTATGTTCATTGGGTGATTCCTTTCCCACACTTACACTTGAATCCATCCATATCCATATGTCTACATTATCATCATGATTTCTATCATTATTGCATTGTTTTCTATTGGATTATGGGAGTTAGTCCTCATGCATATTTCAGCCAAGTCCTCATGATGTTATATCATGATGCCTACTGACACATGTTATAATAAACCTCAAATTCAAGAATTTTATTTAGCAATGTCAGCATCTCTTCAGCATCGATATCCTAATTTAATCCTAATCATATCCCAAATAGAGTAATTAACCATAAAAGAATTTCAACCTTTATTAGTTTGGATGAGCATCTCCCTACTAGTAGGTTATTCCAATTAATCATTACCCTCTATGTTATCATCTTCCTTAGCCAATTTTATCATGTTTTCTATAATTGGGGTCCAATGATTATAATGACCTATGGGTAAATCATTGCACATCATCTCACTTGCATTTCTTAATGATTATAACTACCTTTCGACAAATCATTATGTTGTCACCACTTTAATTTTTATACCCATACAGGGGCTTGTTATTATCTTGTTTGTCTATCCTAACTAGGGCATCTCCATCTTCTGAATGATTATAAACACCTTTGGTCAAATCATTGTGTATCGTACCACATTGACACTATCAGGGTACAATGCTTATAACTGCCTAAGAGAAAATCAATGCACACCATCCCACTTGCATTGTCAATGATTTTGAATACTTTTTTAATATCATTATATTTTCACCCCATTATCTTTCCTTTCTTTGGTCCCCTCATTCCACTTCTTTCTTTTCAAGGGACTGTTTATCAACTTATTTGTGCCAAATATTACCTAAAGGGGGCATCATATAGTTAGTTTATCATCATTATAGTTATAGGCATATAGGACCTTTTCATTATTTGAGAAGATGTTATTGTGCTTATATCTTGAAATGCCTTACTAAATAAGGGCAAATTGTAGACACCTAAAATTGGCCATCGATAACCTCCAACTAGGCTTTTGACCAATTTTTACCTAAAATGCACAATTTGGCCTAAAAACACTAAAACATGCTAAATGATGTAAAACTAACATATTCAAGTGCCAATTTTAGCCAGGGTATCCCTAAATGGAGCAATGTCATTTATGAGCCAACTAACTTTGAATAGATCATTTCAAGTCAAAATGCCAATTTTGTACCAAGGTGCTTTGGATTGATCTTTCCTATCAAATATATTACATGAGACATTTGCCTTTGTTATTTTTTTTGGTAACATCCTAAATGGGAATATGATTCCAATGTATCTGACATTGAACTCCAATTCTAATCCAATCAAATTTTGGATTAATAACAAGACATTCTGATCAATTTGAGTAATTTGTGCACAAAGTGCTTAATCATGCTTAAGAGATAATTAACCCAAATCAAGGCTTAATCAATAATTCCATGAAAACTTGTAGAATACTTATTTTTGGAAATGAATATTGAATATTTTCATCATCAAGTGGCCTCATTTCTTAGGAAGACATCCCCAAGCCATAAATGTCACAAATATCAAGATTCATGCCTCTCATGCCTCATCAAAGCCCTCCATGCCTCTTAATTTCCCATTCTTCCAATGTAATGATGAGGATAATTATAAACTTAATTCTAAAAATTGAATTAATTCTCAACCACACATCTCAATCTCAGGATGGATGGTTTAGGTTGATTCTAGACATTCTCAAAAATTTATAAATAGAGAGGCCATGAACATCATTTCTAAGCTATTTTGGTTCAAATTCATAATGCACAAATGATTCCAAAATCCATTTAAATTAGTTTTACCATTCCAAATTGATTCCAAGCCAAGCCAAGGTACAAACCAAAGGCGCCAAAGAGAGATGGAGGTAGCCAAGCTTCCATTGCCAAGGACTTCGTGAGCACAATCCGAGCAAACCACCACTACAAAGGCATTTGGAGCATCCAAGGAAGGTGAAGGAATTCTTGTGTTTTAATTCCTTACTTTTTAGTTGTGTTTGTCATTTGCTTTTGTTAACTAAGCTCTCCCTAGATTCTAGGCCTAGAGATGTTATGTTATTAGTGTGTTTATTTCATTTTATTTGTCATTTTGGAACTAACACCATACTAACCATCCTTTCTTGAGTCAAATTCCTAGATCACAGTAACTAGGCCACAACAGTAGACATAGATGATATGTGTTACTCTTATAAACTCAAGTATCCTAGGTAAAGTTGATGTATTAATAGGTATCCAAGGTAGGATGTGATCTTGAGAAGACAAAAGTGGTCATAGGTATCAAGACTGTAAAGGGTCATGCTTTGAGGTACCTAAATATTTAGTGTTAAAAAGTAGTGCAAGTTCATTCAAATGTGACAAGGTAATCAATGTGGTCAAAATGACCAAGGCAAGGTTATCATAAAAGGTGTAAAAATTTAGCTAAAATGACCAAGTTGAGGTTAATTTGGTTAGTTTGTTGGTGGATAATAAGGTGTTTTTTGATAGGTACATAGTTGATGGAGAATAAGGTGTTCTCTAATTGGTGCATGGTTTTGGTGAGGTGGTTGGTTAAAAAAAAATTGGTTGGGGTTCAATGACTCAAAAGGGGAAAATATACACCTTCTCAAGTGGTCATGAAATTAGAAGGAGGTTAAATGATCCAATTGATAAAGACCAAATGGAAAGATGGGTAGGCACATAAACATAAACTCTTATCACACTTTACACTATTGTTAGTTCATTGGTTAAAAGAAGTAGCTTTATCACATAGTGTTAAGTAGGCTGAAATTCCCTTGATTTGTAAGGCAAAAAGGGAGGTGGATGATAGGCAAAAGGTGAATGGATATCTAATGTAACCTTCTTATAAGGGATGGCTTACCCCTTCTTTATCACACTTTACACTATTGTTAGTTCATTGGTTAAAAGAAGTAGCTTTATCACATAGTGTTAAGTAGGCTGAAATTCCCTTGATTTGTAAGGCAAAAAGGGAGGTGGATGATAGGCAAAAGGTGAATGGATATCTAATGTAACCTTCTTATAAGGGATGGCTTACCCCTTCTGTAGGTGACCTAAGACCATTATAGACATGCCCATGCCTTAGTTGGGTATAGACTGATCAATGTGAGAAGTTTAATTTTTGACTTTTGTGAAATTTGATTGCAGCTTTCTTTGGGATTGTTTTATGTTTAACTATGGAGTTTTAACTTTGGGTATTTTGATGATTTTATTTAATACATTAGGGAATTTGATCGATGTGGGAAGCTTCTAAGTGATTAGTTGCTTAATAAATTTGATATAGTCATCCTTCAAAGGAGTGGTTTAGGTTTTGGATTTGTTTATGTTTGATAGCTATCCTTCAAGGGAGAAGTTTACCTTTTTAAGAAATTTTTGACAGTTTTGGGCAGGTGTCCTTCAAGGTAAAAATTTGCAATGCTATAGATTTTTTACCCAAGTGATATATTGGTATCCCAAATGGATTTTTATGATGGTTTAGACATGGACTAGTCTATATAGGCTTAAAGGCTTTCCTTTATGGAGGCAAAACCATAGCAAAAGAAGGTTGATGATGGGTAAAAGAGGTGATTTAATTGAAAATGACCATGGGGATCCATATTATAAGGGATGAAAAGTATCCATGAGAATTATTCCATGGGTATAACCATTATACCCATGTTTAGGATTAGGTTAATGATGTGATGGATAATCACATGATCTATTTTTAATTAGTTGTCCTTAAAATAAAGAGATGAAGGTGGTTGAAAATAAGGGATGAGATTAAGTTAGACATAGGATGACTAAGAAATTGGTTTAACAAAAGAATGAATGTGAATGTAAAGCATTGAGGTGTTTAGGTTATGATATGCCCCAGGTCCACACCCATATGTAAATGGTTTGAGTTAATCAGGAGTGAATATGTCCCCTAGTTACTTTTTGACATTAGATTAGGCATGGAAAATATGTTGGATTAATAGAGGAAAAAAGGCAAGGTCAGTTAGGTGATAGTTGTTTAGACTTTAGTTAGAGGCAATGTTGTTTGGTTGTGGTTTTGTAGGTGCTAGTTAGGTAGTGACAAAGTGAGGTTTTGGTTAAGGTTCTAGTTATGACAATAATTATCAACAATTAGTAGTTGATCGATGATGGTTCACTGAATATTGATGATAGTTGAGATATAAAAGGTAAAAAAGCTGTAAGGGCAAATCAATGATGCTTCAATAGTGACCATCACTAGTCAAGGCTTTAAGAAAAAAAGACTTAAAAGGTGTGGTTAACATTGAAGTCTTACTTGGGTTTAAGGTAAGGTTAGGTTAAGGTCAAGGTTAGCTTGATAGGTTTGGTAACATTGGTAAGGTAGGGTGGTTGGGTGCTAGGCTAGGCTAGGCTAGGATAGGTGTATGTTGAAGTAAAAATACTGAGGGTTAGTTTGGCCATTTTCTTAAGGTAAGGTTTTGCGTTGATAAATGGACAAAGCCTCTTAGAGTGAGAACTCCCCTAGTTTGATCCTAAAGATGGTTGATAAAGAAAGGGGCAAGGTTGGTTAGGTGATGATAGTTAAGATTTGAATTTGTTTTTAGGCTTGATGGTGGTTAGTTAGGGTTTAGGTTTTTAGTTTAAGTGGTTTGGGTTATTGAGAAAAGGTTGGTCAAGGTCAAGGTTTGTTTAATTTTAAGGGTTGGTTTGGTGTTAGGATAGGTGTATTCTGAGTAATAAGTACCCAAGGTTGGTTTGGTCATTGGTTAATATTGGTAGGCAAAAGGTTAAGTTTTGGTTTGGTTATTGGTTAATGTTTGGGCTATTGATTTGTTGAAGCTTTCAAAGGGATAATTCCTTTAGATGATTTTCCATGAATGTTGAGGTTGGAAAAGACTCCCAGGTAAATATGTTGCTTAGTAAAGAGGGTTTATGGGGGATGAATATGGATTCATTTGCCTCTCAAGGGTTTTTAGTTGTTAGGAAGGTTGCACTTGGTCAATAAGTGGCTTGGTTGGGGTTTTGATTATTATTTCCTTAGTTATTGGTTTACTAAGGACCAAATCTAAGGCAAAGACCTCATTATGTTAAAGGCTTTGATTATGGGTTTCCACAATAATGGGTGTAGGAAGAGGTTCAAGGATGGATTGCCTAAAGACATTCAAGGCTAGGTTGGGGGAACACAGATAATATCCTTTGAAACCTCCTTTTTATTGATAAGGTTTTGGAAAATCATCTTAAAATACCCGCATCTATCTACCACATGTCTATTTGTGTGATGATAAGAACAAAACTCATTCTCTATAAAACAAAGTGGTTTTGGAAGATAATGATTGATGGGTTTGATTTGAGGAAGTCTAATGACTAAAGCCTCTAGGAGTTTGTCAAGGATTAAATCATATAATTCCCCAAGTAGGGTGTACTACCTAGGAAGAGGGTGCACTAATGGCTCTTGAGGTTGTGAGATAATTGGTTTGTTTGATAAAGTTAGTTGGATAAATAAATTTAATTAACTTGACAAGTTTGGTTGATTTGATAGGGTGGGTAAGTTTGATAAAATTTATTAGGTTGATAATATAGGTTAGTTTGAAAATTTTGGTTGATAGTTGTTGGTTAGATGTCTAAGGGGATAGATCAAGTCTTGGTTGTGAGATAAAGAGGGTTGCCACAAAGAGGGTTTAGGTAGTTGATATGATGTTTGGTGTAGGTAGTTTAAAGGTTGATAAGGTTGAGTTGGTTGATAAGATTGGTGGGATAGGTAGTCCAAAGTGGTGAGGTTGAGATAGTTTTAGTTAAGGTGGGCTATGAAAATGGTCAAATATGTGTTGAGAGGTTATTAGTTGGTGGCAGTTGAGATTTGATTGGTTATAAGTGAGGTTGGTTTGGTTATAAGAAAACTTGTGTTGACTATAGGTAAGGTTAGGTTGGGTTGATCATAGGTGTGGTTGGGTTAGTTGTAGGCAAGGTTGCCCTGGTTACAAGTTAGGTTGGGTTGAAAATAGGTGTGTTTGGGTTGGTTATAGGCAAGGTTTGGAGTAAAAGTGGCTCTTGATGTAAGGTAATACTCTAAGGTAAGAGGGTTGTCTTCCAGGAGTCTAACAAAGTCAGGATCTCCTAGAGAAAATATAGGAGGGATCCCCATTAAACAAGGCAATGGAGCTGAGGTGGATGAAGGAAAGATGGTAAAAGGTTTCCAAGGGGAGATATATTCCTCACAAATCAAACAAAGAGAAGACAATAAAATTCAAAGAAGATAAAATACACATTAAATCACATTAAATTCTAAGTTTCTTCTTGTCTCTCTTTTGGCTTATGCCTTAAGTTTTCATAAATATAACTCAACTTTGGTTTTGAAAAGGGTACTAGATAGGAAATCTAAGGATGGTTTTGGGTAGTTTAAGCACTCAATATTATCTGTATTGGCATCAATATGTGGATTGATATTGGGACCTAACCCCTCACTTCACACACCACAGAGATAAGGGTGTCAAGTGCTTAGCCAAGTTATACTAAATGTCAAAGATTATACTCAACCAAAGAACTAAGTTTTGGTTTCTCCCCTTGGTAATGACATCCAAATGGGATAGACAATAGGTGAAGGTTTACCTCTAGGAGATGAAACCCTAGTCGGGCCTTATGTCAAGTGTTTGATGTTTGATTTAGTGTAATTGGTTTGGTTTATGTGTATAAGGAAGTGAGGCTATAATTAGTTTACTTTATTAGTTAAGCTATGTGAGCTAATTATGAAGAAAACAATATATGAAAGGTTAATTTTATACCAAAAATAAATTTTTATTTCATTTAAATGAGAATAAAATAAGAAGAAGATCACCTAAATGCAAATTATGAACCCAAGAAAATACTTAACGGTCCCATTAGGTGTGTGAGAATGTTTCACTAAAAATTTGCTTTATTTTATGTTTAGAAGAGAGTAAAAATTGAAAGAAGGGTAGGGTTAGTATAACCTGATGTGTTTTGCATGCATGAATCTAGACAGTTGTAGACACTACTCTTTGTCTAGGGAGGATAACCTATAAATAAAAAATTAATTATAAAATGGTTGATTAGTAGGTATGAGGGTGGATTGCCTAGCAAGCTAGATCCAAAAAGTGCAAGACTTCTTTGGAGGCTCTCAATCCACCTTTTAGATGAGTTAATGTTAAGAAATTTGTTGATAAGAAGGATTTCATAATATAATGAAAGTAATTAATAAAAATAAAAAAATATTTTTCAAAAGAAATTATTATTTTACCAAAATAACATTAAAAAGAATGCTAAAATGTCAAGGTATGGTTTAGGTGTAGTCGAATTATTATTTTTGATTCTGTGTAGTGACAAAAGTCAAGGAAATATGGATTTTGGTTGAGGTTGGTGGTTCATAAATGCTTATTGTTTTGATTAAAATGATTTACATAGTGACCATTAATGATCACTAGTAACCATTGGTGTCAACGATGACTATTAGTGGTTGACAAGTGACTATTGTTGGTCAAGGCTGACCATCGGTGGGTCACTATGGGTTTTTGATAGATTGACTTTTAATAGAATAGGGTTTGTGGGTAAGTTTTAGAATGGTCATATAAGTTCTTTTGAAGTTAGTGGTTGGTTTTGAGGACAAAGGTAAGGTTTTAGAGGTAGAAACCTCATGGTTTTGGTATTATAGATGGTGAGAATGGTTAGAGGGTGATTGGTGGAGAGGAGGGTGCTTGGAGTTACATAAATCCAACATTAGAGAGGTTTTGAAGAGAGGTGAAAGTAGATACAAGCTATAAACTTATTGAAACTAAATAACTTAATTAAAAACAAGAGTAAGATACTTATCTTTATGTAGCTTCATGGCCTGGAGAAGTCCTGGAGTGTAGGTGAATCTGCTTGGGAGCTTGGAGCTATGTGGGTAGATTGATGGTAGCCAAATCCTTTGTGTGGAGATGTTTAAATGCCTTGCAAGTCTTTATTTGGTTTTGGTTCAGCTGGGAAGATTTTGGATTTGCCTGGGAGTTAGAATCTACCACACCAAAATTCCTTCAAATCCATTTCACCTTTTTCTTCACCTCCTCATATAGGGTAAAGGGGCATTAAAACCAAAGAATTTAACAAACTATTTAGGAAGTAGTCTAACATGCATTCAATCATATGTATGATGGAATAATATTAAACAAATATTAATCCTTGAGTGAGTTATAATTAACTCATTTGATCACATGCTAAGGCAGAGTTTTTGGTTGTATTATGTAACCATCGATAGTTGAGGGTAGACCATCAGTGGTCGAGAGGACATAGTCAAAATTGGCTAAATTTAGCCATTATACTAATGATTGCTAGTTAAGGCATTGGGAAATGGTCAAAGGTAATAAAAGGGGGTAATGGGGTATTTTGAAGACTAGAAATGCATTGCATGTTTTTTGAGTGTCTATAGTTCTTATCCATGTTATTCTCATAAGACATATCTTAGGTGTATATGTTATGCAATGTGTGCCTAATATTATAAAATCCAAATCAATTTTATATTTTAAAAGACTCTCAGGGACTATCATCACCACTAGGATGGAATTTTACAAACTTTATTGAACCAATCTATTACATTATTTGGTTTACACTTTTGTATGGTTGATGATGCAAGAACATGAGTTAACACTTGTAAATTTTCTACATAATGGTCAATGTGAGTCAATAAGTCAAGTTAAGTATGTCTATAAGTAATGTAATACTTCATTATGAAATGGTGAAGGGTATTATAGGTTTGTATAGCTTAAGTAAGTTTTGTTTTATCATGAAAAGATGTCTAAGTAGATGGAGTCCCCTGCACTTCCTTGGCACTTTCCTACCAAAACTCCATGTTTGAATATTTCAATTATCTTTTAAAGTATATAAGATCTTATGGTCTAATTTTAAAGAGTGTGAACCTCATGTAATAACCTTATAAGGTCAATAACATGATGTAAATGTTTTTTTCACTCATGTAAGAGTGAAACCACCTCATCATCTATTTAAAAGGTGGATTCAATGCTTGAGAAAGGCAAAATTTATCATATTCTATATTAAGGAAAGAAGTTGAGAAGACTTGGTATTCTTCTCTATCAATAATATATGTTTTTTAATTTCAAAATATCATGGATGAGATATTATTAAACCTATTTCACATGTAAAAGAGAAGAGAAGTAGTTTGTTGAGTAGTAGGGAGAGGTCTGTCAAGAAAAGGTGACAGTCCATTAGAAGACTTTAAATTCCACATATTGTATAAAATAAATAAAGGAATACATTTTTTGTGTGAATTATATTTTATAATGTGTAATTATATGTATTCTAATACTAGTGGTTGATTTTGAGTCTTTGAGAGTCTAAAAAAGGTAATTAGTGATCAATTTATAAGTATGCATAAGAAATCTATGTATGATAGTCATATGAGAAAAGTTTTTTGTCTTGATATTGTAATAAGAGAAAGTAATATATGTGAGTATGGTGAAAATAATATATACCATTGTTTTTAATTCATTTCATTGTGTTTTAAATCTCTTAAAGCCTTCAATAACTCTTAAAACCCACATTTTATTATAATAGTCAGCTTGTAGAGCTATTTCTAGTTGGTACAGAGCAATAAATTAGTAAATTTTATTAATTAAAAAGGTAAAGGGAAGTATTTATAATATTTTACAAGTTATTTTAGGATTTTAAACCTATAAAACTCAATTTATGAAATTTTTAATGGTCTCGGCCTAGGATAAGATTATGTAAAATCTAAATTAGGGTTTTGAGTATATCTTGAGTTTTAACCTTGAAAAAAATATAAAAATTGAAGGATAAGAGAATTTGAATGTAATGTTTAATTTTAATGTGGTTTTAAAATTTTGGATATCTATATGGATAATTATGGTCATATTGCAGTCTACATACAAAGAAAAAAGACTAGTTGGATGCCTACAATGTTGTTTTCAAGAAACTAGAGATCAAGGAAGAGGTGAGATTTATTGTATTTTATTTTAATATAAGTAAAGATAAAATATAATATTAAATAAATCCTTAATCCCAAAGTTTATTTTAATTTTTTTTTAAAAAGGTTAAATAAGCCTAATTTGACCAACTAGCCTAGTAGAAATTTGATCTGAGTTCAAGTCTACCAAGGTAAGATACCTTAAATATTGTGTTTATTTTCATTTAGATAGATGAATTTTATCATTCATGGATGATATTAATAGTTTTTTTAAGTATTATGGAATCCTCAATTCTAAGAGAGTTTATATATTCAAAGAAAGACTTAATTCATGTTAATTTAAGGAGGATCAAAAAAGTATTCAAATAAAATAGAGTTTTAACCTTTATTAGTGATTTATTTGGTCTTGAATGAAGCATATAATATTTATTAAGGTCAAAATAGGAGATAAGGACAAACATTTGTCCAAATTTACTCTTTCAAAGTATTTTTCTTGCTAAAAGAGAAGGTCTACTTGTCTATGAATTTTTAAAGTATAGAGGAGTTCAAGATCAAGAATGATAATTGATCCATAATTAGATTTCTCTTAGTTTTAAATACTTTATGGACCTATGATAGAAGTTTTAGAATCAAAATTCAAAGAGATCATAGTAAATTTTTAATGAATTAATATTGGTTATAGTGGAGTAGAGATCAAAATAATCTCATTGGTTTTCTCAAAACCAATACAATAAGATATTATTTTGGTACAATAAATAGAAGAACTAGAAGTGGTTTATAGAAATTTAACAAGGGTATGTCTCAAAGAATCCTAGGATATTATTTGAAGAGTTGAGATTATCATTATTTGAGGTTATTAAATCAATAAATTTTGATAAGTTTTAGGTTAGACCTTATTGTATCATTTAGCCTCACTAATTTGATACTATGAGTTGACTTTGTTCACTCATGCTCCCTAGGTTATAAGTATGATTGGGTTACATGATTGAGTTACTATCAACTATTAAGTTTAAAATCACATTTTATACAAGATTGAGGTCATGTGTCTTATAATATCTCTTTATCTCTATTTATTTAGATATATGTGTTTTCAATATTTATATATATTTGTCCTAGTCTTAACTTCAGAGCCTTATAATGATACTGTTAGCCAAAATTGGCCACCATGAATGAGTATCATTCAAAAAAATAATAATTCATCTTAAATTTGTTTATATCCATTATAAATGTATTATATTTGTCATTAATTCTCTAAGATGATAGGTAGTGTGTCTTCTTTGGTAGCTTACAAAGCCTTCTAGGATTGTCTAGTTGGTAGCAAGATCAAGTCACTTTGTCTTGTCATAAAATGGTCATTAATTATAGTCTTCTTTAAGTGTTTAACATTGTCTAAGGTAAGTTTGACAAAGTTAAGACTAAGTGTGAATTCAAGTCAATGAGGTATCATGCTCAAAAAGGTAAGGGGTTGATCCTTCCAAGAATAACCATGATTTAAAGCTGACCAAATTGACATGGGATTAAAACTAGTAAGTTGATCACATTGAATTTTTAATAAATTTAGAGAGATTAAGGTAGTTTTGATAAGAAAAAGGTATTTCATTTACTTTGGTATTATTATACATTACAATTTTGAGATGATACTTACTAGGAAAGAGCAAATGTGAAGGTTATATCATGAAATAAGGGTCTTTTTAAGTCATCTAACACTTATGTAATGACATCATGTTGTCCTTGTCTATGCATATCCTTAAAATGTCCTAAATAACTACCTCCCAACATTGGGATTCCATTTATAACTATCTATTAATCATTTTATAACATCCAAATGAAGAGATATTGAAAGAGATACATGGAAATAAAAGTGGGAAGCATTTTTTCATACTCCTCCACCTCCGTACAAGTTAAGAGAATCTACATAACCACCTGGTTCATCATCTCTAGTAGTTTCAAAGAGAAGAACAAGAAGAATATTGAAAAGAGTATCTATTAAAGGTCTTTTGAAAATGTTTTATATTTATGGGAAATGTAAAAAATACTCCAAGGTTCCCATTGGTCTTATCAGATCCAAATCCATGTAAAAAGTGGAGTTAATGAGCCAAATAAGGAAAAAACTTCTTCTTTTCTCCATCGAGCTTCTTGGAAGCCTCAAAATGTGAACCTATTTTTGAATGTTACTATGAGGAGAGATAAATATGGATTTTACTATATTTGGTAGAGGATGGGACCATAATACCCTTAAATTTTATGGCATTGGTTTTCTGGTTATGATAATTAACTTTATGAATAATTGTTAAGATGTTAAGGGTGCAAAAAGGTGATTTAAAACCCCATCAAGGTCAATTTTATATTAATACATCATTCTAAATTTGAATGAATGAATGAAAATGATTGTGTAAGATCTATTTAACACTCTTTGACCCATATAATAACATTTTCTCTAAACTTTCTTCATGTTCATGTTTGGAGTGGTACCAACTAGTCTTGATTTACTAATTTAAACATGATAGTCATAGTTTAATGAAGTTTTGAGGTGTCCTGGTGAATATAATGGATGATGTGGTTTTTAGTTTATTAAACTTAATAAATATTCATAAAATATATATACACATCATTTAATTAATAAAATTCAAGTAAAGTAGATAACTATACATGCATAATTGAGTTATTTGAACTAGTAGATACAATGGAGATAACCCTATCCAAATGTGGATGTGTTTTAATTTTCCAATATCCTTTAAGGAAAAATAATATATTTCATGGTATTTATAACCATTTTAAATAATTAATTCCAAGTGGAAAGTCATGGGAGTTAAAGTTACTAGTGTCTTTCTTCAAGCCAAGTCCAAAGAGAGTTTTGTGAACCTACAAATCCCCAGACCTATAAGTCAATATTGAAATTAAAATGGATATATGTGGAGAATATATGTATTTATTGAAAAAAATATATTTTATCCTCATTAATTTCACTAATCTCTAAAATCCTTGTGATTCAACATTCTCATATCCATGGTGAATAGATGAAGTTCAGGTGCATACAATGCATGCAACATGCATTATTTATGCTTATATAGGAAATAAACATACATAATACTCTGGTGTACTTAAAAATAAACCTATAAATTATATAAATTATTTATCCAAGCATCCTAAATTCCTATAAAATCTCAGACCTTAACTCACTTTGCTTTCAAGTAGACTGTGTAAATTAAGATGGAATGTGTGAACCTAAAAAGAAGACTATGAGGGTTTAGGTGGATATACAAGGTGATTTGAAACCAATGGAGTGAAGGATAATATTTAATAACATAATTTACTTGATATATAGATCCATCATTAGTTATTTGGGCTCAAGAGGACAAAACAAAAAAAAGGTTTTAGGCCTAGTCATTCACCTCCAGGCCTATCATAGGCAGTAGGAGTAAAAAAAATGTTGATGATGGTTGTTTGAGGAACCAAAATGTGTAAGGGTAAAAATAAAATGTGATAAAATTTTCCATATAGAAAAAAATTCTCAATAAGGCTAGACAAGTTATAGATCTTAGCTCGGTAAACCCCACAATCAAGCAATTGTTATGCACCTATAGGCATGTTATGGATTCAATAGAGAAAAAGTACATTGGTTACATTAAATTAAATATAGTGAGACATATACATATGGTATTATAATTTAAATGGAGGATTTAACAAGTGGTAAAAGTGAGAAAGTGCAAAAATATCAATAATTCTAAGACAAACCTGAAAGAGACCTACATGATTATTCTCAAGTTATGAAGACAATATGAAATATTTCCAATGAGATGAGGGTTTGATGGTCTGGATGATTATTTAAGGTGATGGTATAAGTTTACATATATTATTTATTCCTTTTAATATTAATATAAGGATAAAATGAGGTGGAGAGGAGATCCATTCTCAAATTTTCAATAAAGAAACCTAATGCATACCTACAGGCCTATGTGCAAATAGTGAAGAAACATTGCATGTTTTGAGTGAATTTGAATAATGAGGAATTTTAAGAGTGAATAAGACCATAATTTAATATATTATGAATTTTTAACTCCTTCCAAGATTAATAAAGTGGAAAAAACATGATGTTAGGTTCACTAGCATAATATCTGCTCTAAAACCCTCATTAGGGGACAAATCAGGATTTAATACTTTTGAGAGGACAAACTACTTGGAAAAGTGTTGAATAACTTAATAAGATGTGTTTTAGACATCTTAGAAAAAATTTCAAGCATAAAATTAATAGTTTAATTACCTTTTGGTTTAAATCACTCTCTTGACCTATTAGAATAAGCCGCCAAAGTCAAGAATGGTCAATTTCCTCAAGTTAGAAGTATAATGAGCAGGTGCATGGGAGACAATGGTTTTATGAGGTATTTATGGAACCTATTCCCTCATATTTTTTGTATTAGTCAAGTTATTATGGTCTTTATCTTTATGACTTCAAATGCTACAAGCCTAAAACCCTCTTGGTAACCTAATGACTATGTTTGCCTTCTAAATGACTTCAAATGCATTTATTTGGTTTTTAAATGATCAGGTTGACCTATATAAGTCTCATGGGAATTTAATGTCCCATTTTTTGGCATGTATAGGCTGAGAAGGTATAGAAATTAGCCTTGAAATGACTATTGTAGGTTTATAAATGTAGGTTTTGGTGGCTTTTCATGAAATTTTACTAGGTGAGGCCTTATGAAATACCTTGAAATTAGTTATGAACTAGAAAAAATATGTTAATATAATTATAAAGATTAATATTAAGGTATACAGTGATTGAAACACCATTTAAAGGTTTTAAAATACTTAATGATAAGTAAATATGCCATCAAGAGCTCTGAACAGACCTAGAGATGATTTTAAGCTTTAATGGGAGTGTAATGATCCCATAAATGGTGTTTAAGAGGAATTAAAATGTGGTTAAAATACTCAAGCAAAGCATTAAGGCTAAGATATAAGGATATACTTGTCATTGTGGTCTCCATTTGAATCAAATAAGATTTTCAATGAAATACATGTTCTTATCAGTTTGAAGGAACTTGAGTCTTGATCCTCAACCTCACTAAGATGAGAAAGACATTTAGGTGGCCTAAGAGGAAATGGTAATAATTTAATAATCATGGTCAATATTTCCACATGTCAATACATAAACTTGTAACTCCTTCTAAACCAAGAATGGATAGTTTTATGAATGAGGTTGATGAGTCATCCAAGAAGGTCAAAAGTCACTCTATGCCACCATTTATGAGTAAGATAATATCAAATTGACACACATTAAGGAGAGTTTCATGACTATGCTTTGGTATTTTTCTTAATTATAACTTGATTCTTCATGATGTGACACTTATCATATACCTCTCCTACATCCATATTCTCTCTCCTTCTCATTATCTTCTATATGTATGGGCTTATTTGCCTTATAAATGGATCCTTCCATCAAGATTATGGCATATACATACTAAATTTTATGCCAATAGATAAATAATGTTATTATTTTACCTCATTCTAAGGCAATTTTTAGTGTGAATCTTTGAATGGTTGATTTAGGCAAGTGTAGACTTAGTTCACCTTATCTTGTTGTCCTATTATTCTTACCTTCTTGTAGTTTGTTTCTCTATTCAAAATTATGAAAAGTTTCATCAGGAGTTCTAAGTGGATTAAAATTGGTAAACATATTCCCTTATATTATCATATTTCTTCACCTCTTTACAAATCATTCATGTGATAGGTTCTTTTAAGATAAGTGTATGTTGTTATAGTCCTACAGGTCTTAGTGCACATGAAAATCAATGGTAGAGGTCATAAACTTTGGTGCATCACCTCCCTAGTTTAGTTTGATTTTATTTCTCTCTCCCTTTTCCTTTATAAGTAATAGGTTAGTTTTTTTTCTCAGAAGTGATGCATCAAGGGATCTAGCATTATGCAGATATTCAATCCATTTTTTAGGTCACCCACAACCTATGATTGTTCCCATGTTATCACTTAAGAGAGAAGGCTTGAAAAACTTCTTTAATGGAGAAAATTTTGATGATAATAATTTTGGCACACCTAGTGGGATAAGAGATTTCATCCATTGAAGAGTTATTAGTGTTTCTCTTCAATACACCATCCTTTGGAGGCATGAACACAAGCATAAATAATGACTTTGAGTTCACTTAACTAGTTTTAGTAGCCCAAGTACTCTTTCAAGAAAGTAATCTTTAATTTATCCTTTATCATGAGGTTTCGTGGCTAAGTTTGGATTGGATTTTTATTTTACTCATGTTGTTGAGCCATATCAAGCCTATGTTGATCCTAATTACCAGTAGCATGTTGATCCTTATCAATAGAATTATGAGTTATATCAACCCCATGTTAAGCCATACCAGCCTTTCTATCAAGATTATTATTCTTCATCCCTTCTTCAACAACATTACCAAGATTTCCATTGGTCTTATATGCCATATTACACCATTTTTAACTTCCTTAGTATCCTATTCATTATTCTAGTAAGCCTTGTCAAGACCATGCTACCCCTATCTAATATAGTTACATTTCCACTTAGTCTATCTCAATATTTAAATAAACTCTTTTAATATATGAAAGGTATATGATAGAGATTTATAGGTAAAAGGAATATGGTCTAAGAGTCCCTATTCACCTCATTCAGAATATAAGGGACTCATTATAGTTGGTTAAGGGTAAGTGGTCACCTATTGAGAGAGAGAATCAATAAAGACTCACTAATGACATGCTGAATATAGGTGTCCTAATTTGGTGTATATAAGATAAGTTAGTGGTTCATGAGAGGAAACAAGTTCAGTACCATCAGCCTCATGCACCTTCTCATACTCTACATCAACCCTCTTTTGATCTACCCATTCTTCCTCAAAAGATCAATTCAAGAGATTTTCAAGGTCTCCCAAGTTCTTCTCCCATTTCTTGAGCTAAATTTGTACATGAACACCAAGATAAATTAGAATTGAAGTGTTTGATTATTTTTTGGAGGGAAAAAATTAGGCTATCTTGGAAAAAAACTCTCTTTCCCTTCCCCAAGAGTTCCCTAAAATGTCCTTTAAGATTCCAAGTTAGAATTAAGTGATGGATTCATGAGATAAGAAAAATGGAAATGGATTAGATTGGGAAATTGAATTCAAAGAGGAATCTTTGATATTCAATCCCCACCCATCCTTCCTCAATAAACTCAAACCTTCTCATCATGGAGATTAATTCAAGAAGGCATCCAAAGTAAGAAAGAAACCCTTGTTAGGTTCAAGAACCTAAAACCTTACCAACATGGAAGTCAATCCAAAAAAGTATTCAAATGAAAAATAAAGTCCTTATTGAGAAGGTTTAAGACCAAATCATATCAAGGTTTGAGGGATGGAAGGAAAATTATTATAGGATCATTTATCTTAAAAATCCAAAGCTTATTTATGAGTTTCAGCAACCTGTCCTTGGAAAATAACATGTTATATGGGAAGAAAATGAAGAAGGTAAAGTTTCATCTATAAGTAAACCCCAAGAAGGATATACGAAGGATACTCCAAGTGAATATGATGAATAGGTCATCATTGGAACATCTATTGGTGAGGAGAGAAGCAAGTCAATCTTCAAAGTTAAAGAGGAAGATCACCTTGATGGAGTACAAGTTGATCATGTGATAGTAGATATTGGAAGAGATAATATTCACTAATGTGAAAACGTTTTTGATTAAGTTTTTGCAGAAATAAGTACCTCCTATAGATTCATTGGAAGTGGTTAAAGATTGTTTTGAGCCACAAGAACATGATCAAAGAGGTACAATCTTTAATTCCTTCTTAAATGTTTTTGTGGCTACCTCTATATTAGATCCTAATAAGCTAGAAGAAGGTCTAAATCAGCTATAACTAGGTGAAGTTTTTTTGGAGGACTTGTTTGAAGTTATATGAAAATGTTACACTCTTATAGAAGGAGGTCATGGTCTGATCTATATTGAGGAAGGAATCTTTGTCTAGCAAACCAAAAAGCAAGAAGAAGGCAGCTCTCTAAGTTTGTCATTTCAAGAAGCTACCTCTTTTAAATTTGACTTGTTTTATGTTTAAATATAGGATTTCAACCTCTTAATCCATTTGTAGGAATTTTGTTAATTCTTGGAAGACAAGAAAAACCTATATTTTCCTCACCCTCTCAAAGAGCAATAAGCTTCACCTCTTGAAGCTAATTCTACAAGAATGTTTTAAGAAACATGTCAATCTATTTAGTTTGATTCATCAGCCCTTGAAGAGATAAATGTTTGTTATGAGGTAAATAATGACCAGGTCTACACTAGAATAACATGTACAATCAATTATTTAGCTCATTTGGAAACCAACAAGGAGGACACATTACCTATCATGTTTATTTTATAACATGAAGATGAACATAAACATGTCCAAGATCAGTCCAAGCATTCACCCTTGATCACTCATGCTTCAATAAATATGGAGGAGGTATACAAGGTTTATTTTGAATGGGAGGAGGCTATCAAAACTAGCATATAGTTGCCTCTATTCCATTCTCTCATGGCTACCATCAAGGTTTCTAGTCACATGAGTTTGGTGGAAAAAAGTAGCTAATTTAGTCTCATAGTTAATTTTTTGTTTAGGGTTATCTCAGGTTGATTATAGTATGTTAGTATAGGGTATATTAGTTTTTTATTATCTTTTAGTTCTTATAAGTTATTTGTATCACAATGTTTTGTTTTTTTGTTTTGTTGTGTGTGTTTTTTCCTTGTTTCTTGTTATTGTGTGATGGTGGAAGCATCATTGGTTATATATCCTTATTTCAAGGCATTTACAATCAGGTTCAATGTCTAATCATGTTTGAGTTTGAGTGAGAGATGACTCCATATTCCAATGGAGGAATAAGGAAACTAGTCTAGATGCATATCAAGCATGTAATCTCATAAGGTTGTCAAAGATGTTAGCCAAAATTGACCACAATGAATGAATATCATTCAAAATTTTGTTCTACTTGATCTTAACTTTGTTGATAGCCATTATAAATATCTTATATTGGTCATTAATGGTTTAATATGATAGTTAATGTGTATTCCTTGGTAGCTTACAAAGCCTTTTATGATGGTCTATCTGGTAGTAGGGTCAAGTGACTTTGTCTTATCATCAAATGGTCATTCATTTTAGACTTATTTATATGTTTAGAATTATTTAAGGTAAGTTTGAAAAAGTTAAGGTTAAGTATGAAGTCAAGTCAATGAGGAATAATGATCATGGAGGAAAGGTGGTGACCCTTACAAGAACAACCATGATTTAAAGCTAACCAAATTGACCAAGGAGAACTATTAAGATGATCACATTGAATTTTCAAGCAATTTGGAGATATTTAGGTAGTTTTGATAAGATTAAGGTATTTCATTTGCTTTAGTATTATTGTACATTCTAATGTTGATATGATAATTTTTAGGAAAGAGAAAATGTGAAGATTATACCATGGACTATGGGTCTTTTTAAGTCATCTAACACCTATGTAATGACACCATATTGTATTTATCCATACATATCCTTAAATTATCTTAAATCACTACATTCAAAATTCTATATATTCATCATTTTATAACATCCAAATGAAGATATATTTAAATCATTGTAGGGAAAGAGAAGTGGGAAGAATTTTATCATACTCTTCCACCTCCATATAGGTCAAGAGAAGGTGCATAACCACATGATTCATCATCTCTAGTAGTTTCAAAGGGTAGAACAAGTAGAATCTTGAAAACAACATGATTTTAAAGGTGTTTTGAAAAGGTTTTATGTTTATGGGAAATGTAAAAACTCATTCAGGTTACCCTTATCTTCTTAGATCCAAATCAATGCAAAAAATGGAGTTATAGAGCCAAACAAGGGAAAAAAATTCTTATTTTCTCCATTGATCTTCTTGGTAGCATCAAAAGGATAACTAGTTTATGGATGGTACTCTAAGGAGAGATAAATATGGATGCAATATATTGGGTAGAGGAGGGGACCCTAATTAAATTTCACTTTAAGGCATTGGTCATCTGGATAGGGTTCTTAACTTTATGAAGAATCATTAAGAAGTTAAGGGTACAAAAAGGTGACTCAAAACCCCATCAGGGTCATTTTTCTCCTAATATAGAGTTATTAAGTTGAATGAATGCATGAAGATTATTTTTTAATATCTATTGAATAATATTTTACCCTTTTAATATAATATTATCTCAAGGTTATTTAGGTTCATGTTTGGAGTAGTACCAAATAATCTTGATTTGCTATTTTAAACATGATATTCATAGTTTGAAGAAGTTATGACATGTCCTAGTGTATATAATGAATGAATGAGGTGGTTTTTAGTTGATTAAAATTCATAAATATCCATAAAATATATATATACATAATTTAATGAAGAACTTCAAGTAAAAAAGATAACTATGCATACATAGTTGAGTTGTTTGAACTAGCAGATATGATGGAGATAACCCTATCCAAAGGTGGAAGTGTTTTCATTGTCCAATATTATTGAAATAAAAATAATATATCACATGTTCTTGAGGATAATTCTAAATAATTAATTCCAAGTGGAAATCCAAGGGATTCAAATTTACTAGTGTCTCTCTTTAAGCCAAGTCCAAAGAAAGTTTTGTGAACCTACAAGTTTGCAGACATGTAGTTCAATATTAGAATTAAAATAGATGTATGGTGAGTATCTATGGAATTATTTAAAACATGATATTTTATCCTCATTAATTTTATTAATATCTAGAATTTTTGTGATTCAACTTTCTCAGATCTATGGTGAATAGATGAAGTTCAAGTGCACATAATGCATGTAACAGGCATAATTTGTGTTTCTATAGGAAATAAACATGCATAATGTTAGAATTACAATAAATGAGAGGAGGGAGGTTTAATAAATGATCCTATATGTTTCAATTTCAATTCTAATCATTTTAAACTATTAAACAATCAATATATATCAAATTGAGCAAGTAACATTAACAAGAGAGCTCATTCATTTAGTGCATAAACAACATGCAGTTCCTATGGGAAGCCCTCATGGGGAATTAAAAAACTCTCAAGACTATAACAAATGGAATAATTTTCCTATAAAATATTACAAACAAGATATTGGTCAAGTCTTTTAGACCAGAAACCTTGATCAAGTCTTCTTGACCAAAAGCCTTTAGTGAAACACCTGCTTGACAAAGAACAACTACCCTTAAGTAAGATCAATTCCTTTAGAACATACTTTAAACTAAACACATCCACCTTATAACCTATGTCTTCAACACCTAATTATGTATCTTTGATTATCTAACCCCTACACAAACTCCCTTTCTATCTCATGCATGCCTCTCATATAAGCATGCCACAAACTCTCTCCTTATTCACTCAAACTATCCTCATATGTACACTCATACCTCTTCACATATCCTCAAAATAAAAATTTTAAAGATAATTTTTACATCATCAAAACTATGGTCATACACTTAGTCAACAAATTACTCTACACATCAACTCATCTAATAAGCACACTACCTATCCTCTATTCTTCGCTTCAACACATACACATACAAGCCTCTGTTAAGTCTCATAAGTCTAGAAACCATCATATTTTGTTTCAATATTTATATATAATTCATAATTTAATAAGTCCAAAATATTTCCTTGTTAGACACAATACATTCCTTCACCCTTAAGGCATCTAACATGGGTCACACTTAAGCACAACTCTCTTTCAAATAAGCCTAAGTCACCTTTTAGGTCCTATGATGACTCATTCACCTCTTTGATAATTTAATAAAAATAAAAACATAAGACCACTTTCAAATACATGGTTCTGTTCCTTATGTCCCCTTAAACATCCTCAAATGATCATAATAAACTCTGTTCACATCTGTGTATGCTCAATCAACTCAAACTATGACCTTCTACACAGGTACACCATGAACCAACACATAAAAAACTTATTAAGCATTTTTTATAATCAATATATATTTATCACACCTTAAAAATCCATAAAAATTATTCTCATTGAGTCTAAAACACTTTCCAATAGCTAATACATCATGAAACATCCAAACAATCTCAAACAACCTTCTTGGGTCACTTGCAAAACACACATGAACACACAATCAACTTTGAACCTAAATATATTTGAATGTACACACTTTAATATATTCAAATATTAATTTACATATGTGCCTTAGATTCCTATATAACTTTTCTTTTTATATAAATAACAAATTCTACCTAGATTGAAAGATATAGCCAAAATATAGAGCATTAGTTTTCCTTTGTTAAATTCAAATGTTTGAATTCAAATAGTCACAATGAAACATTGACCACTTTGATTACATTTAATTTCATTGAATATTTATATTAAATTTTCACAATTCATCTTATTTTAAATTTAATGCATAGTGTTCCAATGCCCAAATGTTAAACTTTGAACAATTGACCTCATCTCATGCAATCTTGTAATATTGACTCAACATGCACTGTCGATCTCCGTAGATCAACCAGATCTTCATCATGCAACACACACCATTCAATCAATATGTATGAACACCCACTCATCATTACATCCTTATCCTTTATATTTTATTAGTGTTAAACCTCAAACACTTGTCCTCATCTTGTTGCTTCCTAACATCTTGGATTTAACATGCTCCATTGATCCTTTTGTAAGGAAATAAATTTATAACTTCATTAGTCAATTAAAAATTTAACCCATTTGAATTAATACACACACACACACACACACACACACACACACACACACACACACACACACACACACTCTATATATATATATATATATATATATATATATATATATATATATATATATATATATATATATATATATATGAACTCCTATGAACTTTAGGATCTTGATTTGGTCTTGATATTTATTTATTTCAAAATCAACTATGGGGACCATTGCTTATCTACTTGGAAGGCCAACTTTATACCTTAATAACTTTTGTTGTGTTTAGATGCATGATCTGAAATTTGGACCATATGATTTCCTCATATAGGAGAATGCATCCATGTGTGAAAATATTCCTAAAACCTTCACATATTTGATATACAACTCCATTAATTTTATCACTTGGATTTTTCTACCACAAAGCCAACTATGCCAAGAACTATTTGGAAGGCCAACTTTGTACATGCATATCTTTAGATGTGCTTCATTGCATGATCTAAAATTTATCTCAAATAAACTAGGCACAAAAATAAACAAAACCACATGATCATTTTTTCCTTGAACCATTACACGTGCTAAATATATCAACATCAAAATTCCTACTCAGATTTTCTTGCCACATTGCAAATTTGGCTAAGTATAGGAAAACATTGTCAAACTACTTGGGATCCCAACTTTGTACTTGCATATCTTATGTTTTAATTTATAGCATGACCTAAAATTTAGTTCATAGAAACTAGGCAAAAATTTTATCACAACCATATGGCCAACTCCCCTTAAATCACCCATATGTGGCAATGGTGATGTCAACAAACTGCCTACTCAAATTTTTTGTCGCTAGACCTAAAATGTCTAGATGAAAACAATGATCAACCCAATGAAATCCACTCATGAACACAAGTAATAAAAGCATATAAAAAATATTATAGGACCCATTTCACACTATAAATACTCCATAATCATCCCTAAAAATCTCCAACCATGCCAAAACTGAAGATCAACTAAGACTCCTTCAAACATATTAGGACAAGGACATTGCATACTTTGTCATTTTCACTTAGACTATCAAGGCACTTCATCCACTCACATGGACACCTTTATGAAATCACCATAAAATCATTAAAAACTCACCAAAAATATCCCACTTTTTTATTGATGTCAACACCCATCATAAAAAAATATACAACTCACCTTCCTTCTCTCTCTTCAAGCACACTCAAAATAGGAACTTTTTCCCCCTTTAATACAATGAAAAAATGGACAAAAAATAGTCTTAAGGACCTAAAAATACCATCAAAAATACAATGCCATCTTATAAAGATAGTAAAAACTCCTTGTTACCTTAATCCTACAACTTTTTGCCTTTGCAATTTCCTCTTGCTCCATGCCAACACTCTCTTCAGCCAAACACTGTAATCAATGAAGAAAGAATACAAAAAACAGTAAAATCTAATGTAACTCACCAAGAAAAATATGAGAGGGACTACCCCTATGATCTATAATCCATTTCACCTCTTGAGCATCTTTATATCTCTATATACCATGAATAATCACCACATAGACTTACTAGCCTCTTCTCTCAAGAACGTCCATGACCACCAACTCTACTTTTGCACTATAGCTTATTTACAAACCTATGGAGAAAGCTCATGAACTTGTTTCTCCTCCTTAACCAAAGACCTTATATTGATTCACAGAGAAATAAATGACACCTAAGCTTTATTTTAGATACTCAAATGTAGTAACTGATAATGGTTTTGGTCATAATATCTGCAAGTTGCTCTTTTTTAGGCACATGCTCCAACTTAACACTTTGATTAATCACTTTCTCTCTTAATAAATAATATCTAATAGGAAATTACTTAGTTTTTGAGTGCATAAAAATATTCTTTGAGATACTAATTGCACTAGTATTATCACAATAAATAGGACATGGTCCATTTTTTCTTACCTTATAATCCTCTAAAGTTTGTTTCATCAATATGACTTGAGTGTAATAAGAGGTAGTTAATATATAATCAGATTATATATTTGATAGAGGCATTAAGTCTTGATTCTTTCTTAGTTAAGACACCAATAATTCCCCCATAAAGAATACCCCACCACTGGTACTCATCCTATCATCCACACATCTTTCCTAATCTACATTAGTATATGATTTAAAAGATAATTTACTCTTGGCATACCATAAACCATACCCTATTATGCTTTTGAAATATCTTTAGATCCTTTTGAATGCTTTTAAGTGAGATTCTCTAGGGTTATATTGAAACCTTCCTACAAGACCCACTGCTTGCATGATATTAGGCCTCAAAGTAGTAGAGTACAAAAGACTTCTAATCATGGATCTATATAAAGTTTGATCAACTTTTGATGAGTCATATAGTTTACTTAACTTGCATCATGTGATCATTGGAGTACCCAATAGCTTACAATCCATCATGGAAAACTTACTTAGCATATACCTGATGTATTTATCTTGTGAAATGAATATCCCTGGATCAATTTGATTAATCTGTAATCCTAATAAGAAAGATATTTCTCCCAATATTGACATTTCAAACTTAGTCTTCATAGTATCTACAAATTTTATATTCATTTTATCATTGTCAGATCCAAAAACTATGTCATCAACATATACAACAACTATCAATTGATGATTGCCTTCTATCCTAATGTACACATTACTATCAATTACCCCCTTTTAAAACCTTAACTCAAAATATACTTTTCTAACCTATTATACCAAGATCTAGGATGTTGTTTAAGACCATACATGGCCTTCTTCAGTTTATAGACAAAATATTGATTACTCGACATGAACTATCCTTCAAGTAACTCAATGTAGACTTCTTCTTATAATTTTCCATTCAAGAATATAGATTTCACATCCATTTGATAGACCTTAAAACCCTTAAAAATTGCATATGCCAAGAGGAGTCTAATTTCTTCCATTCTTACCACAAGATCAATAGTCTCATCAAAATATATTCCTTCAACCTAAGAATATCCTTTACACATCAATCTTTCCTTGTGAATTATCCTTTCTCATTCATCTTATTTTTGAAACCCCACTTGGTACCTATCACATTTTTATCTTTTTGCCTAGGAACTAAGTCCTTTATTTCATTCATGTCTATTTGATCAATTTATTCATCCATTTCATCATTCTAACTTTCATCTTTTCTAGCTTATATGAATGTTTTGGGTTCAATCATGGATAAAATATCTGAGTTTTATTTATTATAGTTGATCAACATTTTCCTTCTAGTCTGGAAACCTGAACTAACATTTCCAATAAATTGAGAGACTGGATGATCTTTCTAAATTCTTCTAGATGGAGCTTTAGAGTCTTATCGTTCTTCCTCCTCTTAGTCTTCATCATTTTTGGAATAGATAACTCTTCATTATTTTCAATAGAATTTTGAGTTGAGTCATTTACCTATAGTTTTGACTTCTTGACTCTACTTATCTCATATACCCTTACAATTGAGATTTCAACAATCTTGTGAAGTCTCTTGTTGAAGCACCTATAGGTAGTAATGATAGAAGAGTAACCTAACAAGATGACCTCATCAGATCTTTAATTAAATTTACCAAGATTCTCTTCATCTTTTTTGATGAATCACTTACTCCTAATCACTCTAAAATGTTTGAAATTAGCTTCTCTATTCTTCCATACCTCATAAGGAGTCTTATCACTATTTACTCTAATTTGATACCTGTTAGGATGTCAACTAAACTGTTGGCTACCTCTTCCTAATAACCATCTGGTATTTTGGAATCTTGAAGCATGGTTCTACTCATTTTTTGAATAGTCCTATTCTTCCTTTCAATAACACCATTCTATTATGGTGTTCTAATAGCAGAATATTATCTCCTTATCCATTTTTTTCACAAAAATCATCAAATTCATTAGACCAAAACTCACCTCCTCTATCTGATATTACACACTTGATCTTTGACCCTTTATCATTTTCTACAAGTGCTTTAAATGCCATAAAATTTTCAAAATCTTTCAATTTTTCCTTAAGAAAAAATATCCAAGTCATCCTAGTAAAATAAATAATGAGAAGCATGAAGTAGCTATTACCTTTAATACTTTGGGTTCTCATAGGTCCACATAGACCAGTGTGGATCAAATCTAATGGATTTTTAATGGAGAATTCCTTGGATTTATATCTTATTTTGGTTTGATTCCCATGAAGACATGCCTTATAAAGAGAATGAGGAATCTTACAAATTTTGGGCATATTCCTTACTAATCCCTTTGAACTAATCTTTACCATATTATCAAAATTTATATTTCCAAGCCTTCTATGCCAAAGCCATGTTTCATCTAATCAACTCATGAATCACTCTTCCTTCTTGAATTCATGGAATAAATACATGTGTTTATCTATTTTATAAACATTTGCAACTAATTTTCCATCCTTTATTACTTCACATACATCATCATGAAAAGTTACAATATTTCTTTGATTACACATTTGACTCACACTTTAAATATTATGTTTCAAACCTTATTCATATAAGACATTCTCAGTCCTAGAATGACCATTATCCAAACTCATAATACATTTACCAACTATGCTAATATATTTGTTGTCACCAAATCTCACTAAACCAAGGTTGGTCTTCCTAAGAGAGGTAAACTTGATTTGGTCTCTTGTCATATGATTTGAGCATACACTATTTATGAACCATATCTTATTCCAATCTTCTTGAGTATGCAAGGATGCTTTAGCAAACATTGACTCTTCCTTTGGTAGACCACTTTAATTTTTCTTCTTCAATCATAGAATTAGTCTTCTTGAGCCATTTGATAGTGTCAATAACTTGTATATCCTTTTCCCAAAAATCTCTTTTGTAGTTTTTGGATATATGACCTCATTGGTTACAATTATAGAATATAATATATCTTTTCATATTTGGAGAGAAAGCACAATCCCTAAATCTATGACTAAATTAATTACATGATAAGTAGTACCCGTTGAAGACATCATTCAAATTTGATCTTCCTTTCTCTTGATCATTAAATGTTCATGAATTTTCATTCTTGATCCTTTTGGTGGAGCTAAAATCCATTATGTCCTTAGATAATAACACATCTACGTAAGCCATGACTTTATTTTCTAATTATTTCTCATTGTGGTTGAGATCTTTAACCATCATGAGCTATAAATTTTTTATTATTTCTTCTAGATATTTCACTTGCATCTTCACAACATCCATGTTTAATTTGATTTTTGATAAACCACATATTAGTTTGTCTTGAAGACAAGTCATAGCCTCTTTGTTAATTATTATACCTTTGATCACCTTCAAGTGGTTAAACTTGTAAGAAGGCCTTGATCTGATACCAATTGTTAGAGGTATAATCACTGAGAGGGGGGGGTGAATCAGTGAGCCCAAATATTTCAATTTCAATTCCAATCATTTCAAACTATTAAACAATGAACATATATCAACATTATTAAGTAACATTAACAAGAGAGATCATACATTCAATGTATACATAATACCAAACACACAAAACATAGTTCCTATGGGAAACCCTCATGGGGAATAAAACCTAATCTCAAGACTACAACACATGGACTAATTTTTCTATAAAATATTACAAAAAAAGACTGGTCATTTCCTTTAGACCATAAACCCTTATCAAGTCCTGACCAAAGGACTTTAGTGAAACACCTATTTTATAAGGAGTAACTTCCCCTAAGGAAGATAAAGTCCTTTAGACACTCCTTTGAAGTGAACACCTCTACCTAAGAAATGATGTATTCAACACATGATGATGGATATATGATTATATAACCCCTATACAAACTCCCTTTCTACATCATGCAGGCCTCTCACATAGGCATGGTACAAACTCTCTCCTTCACTCAAATTGTCCTTATATGCACACTCAGACCTCTTTACATACCCTAAAATTATAAATATATAAGTGCATTTTTTTGTCATAAAATCTATGACTTGAAATTCATACACTTAGTCAAAAAACTACTCTGAACATCAACTCATCTAATAGGAACACTACCTATCCTCTATTATTTACTTCAATGCATACACATACAAGCCTCTCTTAAGTATCACAAATATAGAAACCATCATTATTTGTTTCATTATTTATAAATAATTCATGATTTAACAAGTCAAAAATCTCTCTTTATTGGCCATAATACATGCCTTCAACCTTAAGGCATCTAACATGGGTCACACTCAAGCACAACTCTATTTCGAAAAAGCCTAAGTCACCATTTAGGTTTTATGATGACCCATTCACCTCTTTGATAAAACTAAGAATATAGGACCAATTTCAAATACATTTTTACACTCCTTATATCACTTTATACATCCTCAAATTACTACATCCAACTTTGCTCACCTTCGCATATACTCAATCAATTCAAACTATGACCTTGTACAGAGGAACTTCATGAACCAACACATAGTTAACTTCTTAAGAATTATTCATACTCAATATAAATTGATTACAAATATAAAGTCTATACAGATTATCCTTATTTATTTTAAAACACTTTTCAATAGCTAAGACATCATGAAACATCAAAATAATATCAAAACAAGCTCGAATAACCTTCTCGAGTCATTTACAAAACACACACAAGCACATAGTCAAATTAAAACCTAAATATATTTGAATATACACAATTTCAAATATTTAAATATACATTTCCAGATGTGACTTTAATTCCTCTAAAAAATTTCTTTTTATATAAATAGCAAATTCTGCCTATATTGAAAGATATAGCCAAAATATAGAACATTGGTTTTTCCTTTGTTAAATTCAAATATTTGAATTCAAACAGTCACAATTAAAAATCTACCACTTTGATCTCATATTTAATCCTCACATATTTATATTAAATTCACACCATTTATCTTCTTTGAATTTTAATTCATAGTGCACCAATTTTGAAATGTTAAACTTTGAATAGTTGACCTCATCTCATGCAATCTTATAATATTGACTCAACATACACCATTGATCTCTATGGATCAGATAGGGATTTATCATGCAGTGTGCACCATTAGATACTTATACTTTACCTTTACATAGCATTAAATATTGAACACTCATCCTCATCTCACTACTTCTTGACATTTTGGAATGAACACACTCTGTTGATCCTTTTGTAAGGAACTTGATTTTTAACTTCATTAACCATTGAAAACTTTGAAAAATTTGAATTAATTTAAACAATATATATAAATTTATAAAATACCATGAACCATAGAATATCCATTTGGTCTTGATATTTATTTCTTGTAAAATTGACTAAGTATGGTGACTATTGATTTTCTGCTTGGAAGGCCAACTTTGGACCTCAATAACTTTTGTTGTGCTTAGATGCATGATATGAAATTTGGACCATATGACCTCCTCACATAGGAGAGTCCAAAAATGTTTTAAAATAATCATAAAAACTTTCCACATGTTAGATATAACTCCATTAATTACTCATTTAGATTTTTCTACCATAGAGCCAACTATGCCAAGAACTGTCTAGAAGGCCAACTTTGTACATGCATTATTTTGATGCACTTCATTGCATGATCTAAAATTTATTAAAAATTAACTATGAAAAAAAATTAATAAACCAATATTATAATTTTATCCCTTTACCTTCACTTGTTCTAAATATAATAACATCAAAATTACTACTTAGCTTTTCTTGCCACATTACAAACACTATCAAACTGATTCAGAGCCCAACTTTGTACTTGCATATATTATGTTATAATTAATCACATGGATTAAAATTTATCACATAGAAACTATGAAAAAATATTATCATAACCATATGACCAACTCCTCCTGACTCATCCACATGTGTAAATGGTGATGTCAACAAACTACCTACTTAGAATTTTTACCACTAGACCCAAAATGTCTAGATAAAAATAATGATCAACTAGATGGAATCCAATCATGAACACAAGAACTCAAATAGTATAAAAAATATTATAGGACTCATTTCACATTATAAATAATCCATAATCATCCTTTAACATCTCTAACCATGTCACAATTAAAGATCAACCAAGCCTCCTTCAAGCATACTAGGACACACACATTGCACACTTTGTCATTATCACTTAGAATATTAAGGCACTTCATGCACTCACCTGAACACCTTCATTAAATCAGCATAAAATAATTTACAACTCTCTAACATATAAAACTTTGGTTTACTTCAAACTCACCCTCTCAAGGCTCTACAGGAGTTATCCAAGCAGCCTAAACAAGTATAGAATCTCATACCTCAACTCACTTTGATTTTATATGGACTGTGTAAATTAAGATGGACTATGTGAACATAAAAATAATGTTATGAGGTTTAAAATTATATATCCAAGGTTATTTTAACCCAATGGAGTGATGGATAATATTTAGAGACATAAGTTACTTTCTCTACAATTTCATCATTTGTTAGTTGGGCTCAAGAGGACCAAAAAAAGGTTTTAGCCCTAATGATCACCTATAAGATTATCACAAGTAGTAGAAATAAAATATAATGCTGATAATGGTTGTTTTAGGAAACAAAATGTTATGGGTCAACATAAAATGTAATAAAAGTGTCCATCTAGATAAAAACACTCAAGACGGCTAGACTAGTTGGAGAGCTTAGCTTGGCAAACCTAACAGTCAAGAGATTGTCATGCACCTATAGGACTATTATGGATTCAATAAATAAAATTAAATTGGTTATATTGATCAAATATATTGATACATATACATATGGTAATAAAATTACAATGAATGATTTCACAGGTGGGCAAAGTGAGAAAGTGCAAAAAGATCAAGAATCCTAATACAAGCCTGATGGAGACCTCCAGGTATGTTCTCAATTTATGAAGAGAATATGAAATATTTTCATTAATATGAGGGTTTTGATGGTCTATATTATTTTTGAATTTAATTTTATAAATACCCATAGAGGATGAATTCATTAGATGATCAAAAACTTAGAAGTTTTGATTGATAGATAATTCAAGAACACAAAAATAACACAATAACAATGATTTCTCTGAGAATAGATGTTTTATTACTCAAGATTGAAAATAAAACCATATGCTCATCTCTAGGAAGAGATGTATGATTTCCATTTTGGGTTACATCTTCATTTATACACATTTTTAAGGTAGGGGGACGATGTGGAAGGTCACCAATCTCAAGGGAGATTAAGTGGTTCAACTTCCATGATTTATGATAATACAAAATTTGAGGAATTAATATTTTTAAAAACTAACTATTTTTAGACTACACTACTAAAATTTAAAATTGGGGAACCTCTATTGGGTTTTTGGGGGTCAAAACCCACCAAGTAGAGCTTCATGCCATCTAACTACATTCTCATCATTCTTAGCTTTCCAATGGTTCAAACGGGGAGTCAATTGGAGCTATGGTACAAAAGTTATGGTTCCTAAAAGTTCTGTCATCAATTGGGGTAGAACCATCACCCATATTGTCACTTGAATTATTTCCTAGATCATTGGAAGAGGAAGAGAAGGCCAAAACTAGAAGAGAAACCTGATGCATACCTATAGGCTTGTGTGTAAAGAGTGAACAAAAGTTGCATGTTTTAGGCAAATTTGAAGAATTAGGAATTTTAAGATTTTAATAAGATCCTAATGGAATATATTATTAAGTTGTAAATCCTTCCAAGATGAATAACATGGAAAAAATAAGATGTTAGGGTTACAAGCATAATATTTTCTCTCAAAACCTCATTAGGGGATAGATCAGACTTTAAGACTTTTGAGAGGTCAAACTAATTGGATAAGTGTTGGATAAATTCATATGAGTTTTTTTATATCTCTTATAACCATTACCAAGAATAAAATTAATATTTGAATGACCTTTTGGATAATTCACTCTCTCGACCTATTAGAACAAGCTGACAAAGTCAAGAATGGTCAATTTCCTCACATTGGAAGTTGAATGAGCTAGTGCATGAGATAAAATGGTGTTATAAGGGGTTTATGGACCCTATTCCTCCCAATTTGTGGTATTAGTTAATATATTAGGCTCTTGATCTTATTAATCCAATTTAAGAAGGTTACAAGCTTAAAACCCTCTTAATGACCCAATGACTATGTTTGCCTTGTAAATGACTTAAAATACACTTGTTTGGTTTTAAATGATTAGGGTGGCCTATATAGGTCTCATTTTCACTTTAATGGGATATTTTTGTAATGTGTGGGCTGAGAAGGTACAAAAATTAGCCTTGTAATAACTATTATAGGTTTAGAAATGTAGCTTTTGGTGGCTTTTCATGAAATTTGACTAGGCGAGACCTTATAAAATTCCTTGAAATCACTTGTGACCTAGGAAAGATAGGGTAATATGATTATAAAGACTCATAATAAGGTTTATAATGATTTAAATACCATTTTTAGGTTTCAAGATACCTAATAGCAAGGAAATATGCCATCAAGAGCTCCTGACAAACCTAATGCACCTATGTATCAATCTTAGAGATGATTTTGAACTTTAATAGGAGTGTAATGATCCCATACAAGGTGTGTAATAGGTAATAAAGTTGTGATAATAGTCCTCAAGTAAATTAATAACCCTAAGATAGAAGGATATACTTATCATTGTGGTCCCCATTTGAATCGAAATAAAATTTTTAATGGAATGCAGGTTCTTATCAGTTTGAAAGAACTTGAGTCTTGATATTCAACCTCACCAAGATGAGAGAGACATCAAAGTGACCTAAGAGGGCATGGAAATACTTCAATAATTATGGTCAAGAGTGCCACATGTCAAGACATATACTTGTAACTCCTTTTAAACCAAGAGTGGATAGTTTCATGAATGAGGTTGATGGGTCATCTAAGAAGGTAAAGAGTCACTCTACACCACCATTGATGAAGAAGAATACCATATAAAATTAACACACATTGAGGATAGTTTCATGACTATAATTTGGTAGTTTTATTAATTTTAATTTGATTCTTCATGATGTGACACTTGTCATATGCCTCTCCTAATCCATCTTCTCTCTCCTTATTCTTTTCTATATGTATGTGCTGATCTAGATTGTAAATATATCATTACACTAGGATTATGGCATATCCCTACTTATTGATATGCCTATTTTTCAATAATATTATTGTTTTATCTCCTTCAAAGGTTGGTTTTAGTGTGAATATTTGAATGGTTGATCTAGGCAATTGTATACTTAACTCACCTTGTCTTGTTGTCCTATACTTCTTCCCTTATTGAAGTTTGTTTCTCTATTATAGGTTGTGAAGAGTTTCATCAAGAGTTATACGTGGAAAACATCTTCCCTTATATTCTCACATTTCTTCACTTCTTTATAAATCATTGATGTGATAGGTTATTTTAGGACAATTGTATGTTGTTTCAATCGTATAAGTATTCGTGCACATGAAAATTAGTAGTAGAAACCACAAAGTTTGGTGCATCACCTCCATATTTTGATTTTATTTTAGTTCTCTTTCAATTTTCCTTTATAATTCATAGAATATTTACTATTTATTAAGTGATGCATCAAGAGAGTTAGCCCTATCTATAAGTTTAATCCATTATTTAGGTCACCCACAACCTAGGATTATTCCCATGATATAAATTAAGTGAGGAGACATGGGATATAAATTAAGTGAGGAGGCTTGAAAAACCTCATCAAGAGTTCAAATTTTGATGATAACAAATATAGATTTCAAATCAACTTGATAAAAGGCAAAGTCATTACATATATACACAGGTATACTCCTAAACCTTGCTCTTTCAATTTCAATCTTTTTAATACTTTCATTTCTAGATTATATCCATTGATTATCTACTATAACATACTCTTGGTTTTAAGTCAATCACCAACAAAGCATTCAAGTTGGACTTAAGCAAAGGCAAGATTTGTTATACACACCCAGGTATGCATTTATTTTCCATTAAACTATTAATTTGATTATTGTATTAAATGGGGGAAATGCAGATGATATTTATTGATTATATATCACCTTAGTCCTATACACTTATTAAACTTAGACCTTGGTTGTTCCTCTTAGTTTTAAACCTTTCCCACTTTTAGAGGTCTTGAATTTACTCTATCTTTTAACCCTTGGCCTAAATCTTGGTTTTATCAATCTTATGTTGATGACCAAGACCTTATATCTTGCCTAGAATGCTTAAAATATGATTATATTTTTTCCTTATAATTTTTGAGCCTATATCTATTTTTTAACTACTAGGACACAAGCATCAACCCCATACTCATGTGTTGATACTAGTATCCTATCTCGATGTAGGTTTTTAGTGCCCTAAAGTCATTTAATTTGAAAATGAAACATATTTTTAATGTTTAACCTAAGTGATTTAATGTGAGTTATTTCTCTAAAATGATTGATATAAATATAAGATCAACACTCATTCATTCCTCACCTAGCATGGACTAAGGAAACCTATCAAAAGCATTCAATAAATTAAAAATTTCCTATTTTATCTTATTCTCATATAAGTCATAGGGATAACACACACATAGGTATGAAGTACTGAAGAAGTAGCCTAAGATCTTGATTTTCCAAGTTACAAACTAGTTCACTATTTTACTTGATTTCAGCATATTGCATGATTCACACATAAGCCAACACGTAGGGGAGAACTACATCAATTTGAGGCCATCTATATATTATTATCTATGTAGGCAAAACTCATTGAAAAAGGAGTATTTGGGTTCAGCTCAATACCATGTGCCCACTTATGCATTTTTCCCCAAGTTCACTATGAAGATGAAAAACTAGTGTTTTGTAATTACATGAAGAGAAATAGTCGATTACCTAGATATGAATAAACCAATGTGAAGGTGAAGATAAACCTAGAAGCATCCATGGGTTGCATCCTTTTCTAGTAAGAATTTTGTATAGGACACATACATCAAGTTTAGATAATAACATCAACACAACCATCCCAAGATGATGCTAGTGTTTGTGGCTCTAGAGGTACTTAATCAAAAATATAGTAACTATTATATAAGATTATTCTAGTCTGATTTATGCTTATTATAGATCCATAAATATGTCAACTTTAGAACCAACTAGGTATATTACTTCTTTGTAATTTTTATATCTAGCATTTTTGTACTTACTATTTTTATCCTATCTTAGTTTAATTAATTTATCATATGTTATATATGATTTTAGCATATAATTAGCCTGCTATAAAATAATTTATCACCCATGTAACTTAATCTATCTCTATCCTCTTTAACCCTAGATAACCATAATCTAAAAATTTAAGATTAAATAATGGTGTCATGATACATATCATGTACTTTTACTGCATAATATAATTTAGAGATGGTTATTTGATTTTGTGTCTCATTGCTAAATTTATATACAGATGAAACTTTTATGCTTCACATTCAATATGTTACATACATGCTTCATATGACAATTACATTTTCTATGATAGCTAACTCTCCAACATAATGACATAATATTATATGATCATATCTTTATAACATGATATATTTAACTCATATTTTGAGATGAGTGACTTGATAGTTTCATCCCTCATCTCAAAATGGGGGAATTACAATGGGATTGTCTTAGAAATCCAATCCTTTAATTAATAGATAAAAATTAGACTTGGGAATGAGTACATGGTTTCAAATATTTAAAGTAATACAAAATTCTTATTTGGGATAGAGTACAATTTTTCAAATATTCAAATTAATTCATAAATAAAATACATAATGGATAAAGGAACATTGATATAGATTATGGAGGAATATGTCATGCATACACACTCAATTTTCAAATACTAAAAGCATAGAATCATACACATTTAAATATACGTGCATGGGCATATGAAAAATAATTATAGAATAAAGTTATATGTTGGAAATACAATTAAATATAAGAATAAATGTTCATTGTATTCTATATCATTGGAAAATATTTAGGGGTGTGATACTCATTCATGCTCACGCATATTCAAAATTCAAATTTACACATGTAAAGTTCAAATTTTCAAAGCTGTACAAAATATGATACTTGTTCATGCACATTTTCAAAGTTCAAAGTTACAATTAAAAGGAAAAATATTCATTTCAATTCAAATTTTTGAGCAATGTAGTCATGTTGGGGGCATAAATATTCTTCATTATATTTCAATCATGCAAAAACATAATCTAGATCTATTTACAGTGATGTGATTCAATCTATGCAAATAATATACATTGGGTTTCAATTATGCTCAATGTCCTTAGAATTAATTTTTGAAAACCCATTGCGTGGTTTTATCTTCAGTACGAGTGATGTACATTTAATTTTCTAGTCACACTTAATGGCCTTGTCATCACTTTTAGTGAGCCAATTATGGTTCCATATTTTAGGATTAGCACATTGAACACTATTCTATATTTATGAGGGTTAGAATTATGCATATTTTCCAAAATTTTTAGGGTTGTAACAATGCATCTTTCCAAATCAATAGCTCTATTAGTTATTAAAATTTATACTTGATCACTTTCAATTTTCCATTAGTTTAAATTTTCTAAGTGCTTTAACAAGGGGGCATGGTTCTCCATCATCAGTTACAAGTTAAATAGTCATTTAGTTTCACCTACATATGTGTGTAATCATTCCTTGCTCTCTTTTCAATTTTAAAAAATTAAAATTTTAACTTTATTATATTTTTAAATGGATAAATTAATACTTCATGATTTATTGTATGGTTTTATAAATTTTAATGCAATGTATAGTTGAAGTACGTGCTCAAATAAAAAGTGTGTTATACACACTAAAATTTATTTCCTTCTCCTTTGCTCTAACAATTTCATTAATAGAATAAAGGGTAAGAAATGTAGACACATAAATATGGTCACAAGTATTTCATAATTCTAATTATTGACAAAACTTGCACTCAATTACATGACTCTTATTTTCCATTTCTCCAAGACATTTGTCTATATGTGAGCTAAACCCTTTATTTTTCATTACTTATAGAGATAAATTTCAATGTCAAATTCTCATGTTGCTTAAAAACACTTTTATAGTATCTCCATATAACAAAAAAAATTCTTGATCCTTCAAGATAAGTCTGAGTTAGGTGGACAGGATTTTTTTATGCTTCTGTCTAGTTAGGATAGGTGTATCCTATGCCAAATAATGGATAGTTTCTAAGTTTTAAATTAATATTTTACTTATTCCCACATGTTTCATAAGTTTGGTTAAATTAACTTATCAAAAGTTTCACCTATAAATACACATTGAGAGTCACTATTTTTCCCCAAATGGTATTCACTTCTTTCAAGCATTCACACTATTACAGATATAGAACATTTTCCCTATTATATCAAAAAGTAAGGTCATTTAGAAGGAGTAGCCTCTAGACAAGTCTAGATGAGTTCAAAGTAAGTCAAAAGATATCATTTTCAAGTATCAAATCCATATTTATAGATGTATACACATAGTCAAGGATCATATTTTCACAATCACTCTAAGTGTGATAGATACTTGGGCTTGATTTACATCCTTAAAGTATTGGATATGTAGGAAATGGTCAATCATCAATGTGGTGATTGAGATAAACTCAGCCCATTAGACCCCCCTCTTTTTTTTTAAATTTTTTAGTTTATTAAAGTGACTTTAGGGTTTTCAAATTCAAGATAATATAAATGACAAATTTTGTGTGGCACATTCTAGATAAAAATATCTCAAGTTATTTAGAAGATGAAGGCTTAGAAGTCATAATGATCATTTTTATATCACAATCAATAAGGACAAGTCAAAAGTCAATGAACTAAAATACACAACACTTTCATCCACTTAAAATAATTTCATCCAACTTTCTTTTTCCTATCTTAGATCTATCATTTCAATAACTCTTCTTTCTTTATCTTTTTGTGTCAATCTTTTATCACAATAAATAGGGACAACTCCATAATCAATGGACTCAAACACACTCTACTACCATAAACTTATAGTTGACCTAAGGAGATTTTATTTTTTATTACTTATCCTAAGTTTGAGCATGGATATTCACCTCTTATTTATTTCCACTTTTAGATAGTTATAATAGTCAACATAAATCTATTTTTAAGCTAAGTATATCTCAGTGTTTTCCAAAAATAACAATTATATATATATATATATATATAGAAACACACACACACACACACACACACACACATATATATGTATGTATATGTATATATATGTATATGTGTGTGTATATATATATATATATATATATATATATATATATGTATGTATGTATGTATATATGTGTGTGTGTATATATATACACACACACATATATACATACATACATACATACATATATATATGTATGTATGTATTAGTTTATGAATATATCAGTTCTATGTTCATTGTGCATCTGCAAATATGTGGTAGTGGTCAAAAAATTTGGTGAATCACCTCTTTAGTTAGGTTGTTTTTAGTTATCTCTTACCCTTTTCCCTAGTAAGAAATAATCTTAATTATAGTTTCAAGGTGAAGCATCAAATGAGCTAGTCCTATCTAAAGATTCACTTCACTGATTAGGCCACCCACATCCTAGAGGTGTCTACATGCTATCACCTAAGTGATTAGGATTTAAAAACCTCCTAAAGTGTGTAAATTAGTGTGATATAAATAATACACTAACATAAACATATCATATTAGTTCATGCATGCATGTGTTAGCATAATTTTAGGTAGTGTAACATATCTAACACAATGTGTAATATGTAAGCAAGCACATGTGCATGTGCGCATGCACACACACACACACACACACACACACACACACACACACACACACACACACACACACACACACACACACACACACACACACACACACACATCTGTGTGTGTGTGTGTGTGTGTGTGTGTGTGTGTGTGTGTGTGTGTGTGTGTGTGTGTGTGTGTGTGTGTGTGTGTGTGTGTGTGTGTGTGTGTGTGTGTGTGTGTGTGTGTGTGTGTGTGTGTGTATCAATTTGTCAAAATTTGAATAGTCGATTATTGTACATATTTATTATTTTAAAATTTTCAATTTTTACTCTTATAATCACATTAAATATTTTTTTTTAATCAAAAATATGGTAAAATAGGTAGATCTTGACCAAGTTAAAAGCTTATTTGAATTTCAAGGACTCCACCAATGTACACAAGATATGAATAGAGTTGTTTAATTGACTCTAGAATATAAGGAAACTCATAAAGTTAATCCTGATACATCTCAAGTAATTCAAAAATATCCATATGCCATTATTAGCTAGTCTATTAGAGATATTATTTATACATCAAGTATTCATACCACTACTACATATACTACTCCTATGCCCACACCTTCAATAACCTATTCTATAATATATTCCAATGACTATCCCATAGGAAACCTTCACTCCTCCCATGATAGCTACACATGTCCCATTTCCAACCTCACATCATTCACATTCCCTTGACCAAGTTGTTATAAATCTGCATACCAAGGTGTCATAATCAGAGAAAGGTGCATTGAGATATAGCCATGCCATGCTTTCATTCACCTTGAACCATAACCCATTATACCTTTTGATTAAATATTTCCCTTTACCAAAAAGATTTGTAGCCTCTAATCTCTCATTATATGAAGTTAAAGGTGATCATGAGTAATATCTTAGTTCATTCCACACAACTTTATTAGACTATGCATATAATGACAAACCATTTACCAAGTTATTTCCAAGGATTATTAAAGATTATACATTAATATGGTTTTATTATCCTTATTTCCAATCCTTAAGATAATTAAATTTCCTTGGTTGACTAATTTCTAATAGTCTTTTTCATCAACATTGATGAAAAGTTATCATATGCACAAATTGTTAAGCTAAAGTAAGGATCTAATGAACCAATAAGTAACTATGTGTTTTCATATAATGACATGATAGTCAAGTTTACCAATGTTATGGTTGACAATGAATTTTAGGATATATTAAAATAAAAAATTTGATCGTTACTCCACAAATCAATCATATTCATGAGATTCAAATCATTTGATGATTTATTCCATATAGTGAGGGATAGATAAGTCAAGCTAATTACTTTGAAATTTCTTAAGTATACATCAACTCCTATGACTAATTCAACAATGAATTTTTAAATCAAACCAAATTATAATCTCAAACCAAAAGATAATAGTAATGAGGTGAATACTACACTTAATGGAGTCCCACAACCTAGAACTTAATTACAATTAACAACTCCCCTAAAGAGGTATTTTTCATGATTGCCATCTCCTCCTCACATGATACTAAAGAAATTACTCAAGTGTAACCTTATCACTATTGGTGAAAAACTTATTAAAATGAATAGACTCTTTAGTACAATTGTTTATTCAAATCAAGATTTGCATTCTATTTTCTAGACAAAAGGTGAAAATCTGTGAGGAACATCCACAGAAAAAAAATAAAAACTTCATAGTTAATCTAGAAAATGCAAAACAAAGCTTCAAATCTTCTTTGATTGTAAATCTTAAATATGAATTTATTTTTAATAGGAACAACTATTCTCTTTCATGAGAATTCCATAGTATATTTCTAATAATAATTTCTTAAATTCAACTCAATTGGTAATCTCCACCACAACACCATTCATCTATTAACACAAATTATAGTCTTCCTACAAGACTACTCCCCATGCTTCCTTATTTTTGTTACTTCTATGCTTTGATACCACAATCTTTCCTTCTATAATTTCTAAATAAAAAAGCTTTTGATTAATTTACACCTGTATTTAATCTATTCTCCTATCAAAATATCAATTTCAAAATTAAATATTAAACAACTAAAATTTTATGACTATATTTTCCTCAATTCTCATTTAGAAACTACTTCAAATTCCTTCCTAGAAGATTTCTACACCCCTTTTGGCTTTCCACCTTTTATTTCAACAATTTATAATAAAAATAAATCACCTTTAGGGATTGGAATAAAATAAATAAATTATTCAACAAGATGTCTTGCCTTAACTTGAGTTGACCACTTCAAATTCTTTACATGCATTTAATGTTTTAAAGAATTAGTCCCACCATGAAAATTCCATGCCATATTTCAAGAGGAGGAATTTCATTCATGCAAATTACCATGCCAATTTTCAAGAAGGAGAATTATTTTATTAAATAAGTGCAATTCTCTTTCTCTTAAATAAATAAATTGCATGAAAACTCGAATAATTAATTCCTCAACCATAAATTTGTGAAAATGGCACTCTTAGGAGAATATGGAGATAAATAAATTAATATGTAAATTTAATTCACTACCACTTGAACTTACAACTTCCCATTCACTAGTTGCACCTCTTATTTGAAGAATTAAATATAATTCCAATTTCAATAATAACTATATCTCCTTGTTTTCTCCTGAAAGTGAAGTATTTATTTATTATTCATAAAATAACATCCAAAAACATTCTATAGAAGCTCCAGATCTTATCTTTTTAAACTCTCTTCATGTCCGGTGAATTTTCAAAAAATGTCAAATTGAAGCATATCTATTCTCCCTATTATTCTTTTGAACTGTCTAAACAAAGGAGTTAAAAGAACATATAATTTTTATCTAGAATTCTATTTTTAATGACTTAATTATCCACTCTAGACACCTAGACTCTCTAAAATACTTCTAGAATTTACAACAATTCTTTACAATTAAAATAATAAAACTAATAATTAAATTGGAATTATAAGTCAATTTTAATTATTCAAATGTTTTTCTTTTAAAATAACTAAATGGACTCAAATAAAATTATTTGTTTCATCAATCTTCATTTTTCTTCTTTGAGTCTAGATGCTCCTGCATCAACTATCCTTCCTCCAAAATAAGTTGATCCAAGTATACCTATAGCAAGGAACTATGATGGTAATGTATATTATGAGTATCATCAACTTACATGGTATTCAAAAAATATTTTTTTCAAGATAAGACATAAGTATCATATCTTGCCCAAGCATGCAACAATAATGTGTTTTGTTATATTGATTTTTGTAGACATTTTAGGAAAATTCAAACATTTGATATCAAATTTGATTAATTTTTATTTCATTCATTATGACATTTTAGTTATATTAGAGATAATTTATTTATGTTCAATATTTGATATGATTCATATTTTGTTTTTGAGCCAGTAGAATTGATGTCATTTGGTGAATGTTGGTAATAGTCATGTAAATTAAACTAGGTTTGGGCCTCCAATAAACCTCCAAGTAATAAAAATAGCTTCATATATGTATATGGTTAAATGAGGTAAAATTTTGACTTTTGATCAGTCACCATGTCTTTCCCATGTTGCCTTTTGTTGAAAATATCCAGTGGTGTGCATATTTATTTGATTGTTTAATTTAGGGTCTTCATTAGATCACAACCAATTGTGACACTATGTAATTTTATATGTTTTTGGTTATTGGTAAACTATAACATGTTTTTGGTATCCAAACTCTTTTTCAATTGGCTTACTAAATTAAATTTTGTCACAATGATGATGGAAAATCAAGGTTGTTGTCTTAACTCTATAGACAATGAATTCAGGATAAGGTATATTCTTGGCTTTATTATTTTTGTTAAGGACCTATAGAGATTGAAATTTAGTTTTTAAACCTTTATTTGGAACATGTTTGATAAGTCTTTGACTTAGGTTTTTTAATGTTCAAAAATGTCCTTTTGGGCCTAAGTGGCATAATGATGTTTGTTGACATTCAACCTTAGTTGGATGACCTAATCATTCAATTAGGGTTTAAGTGGTAATTTTTTTTGTGAAATAATTTCATTTTTGAATTCATTTTTATTATGTGGATTGTTGACTAGGAAGTTAGATAAATGAGGAAAAAAGATAGAGTTTCCTATGGTAGCCATGGAGAATGTGGGGTTTTTTTTAAACCACTAATAGAGTTATATTTATGCGATGGTAGTGCAATGGGGGGATTTAAGAGAGACATGGTTGACTATGGAAAACACACATTTTGATGTGAAATAAATGAGAGTGGTATAAATCAAAAAGAAAGAGGAGAGATAAAACAATAATGAGCATTACATTTTTACAATTTGGTTCATTTTGCTTATGGTTATATTTATTTTATAGTTACTAATGTGATTTTTTTTAGAAACCCAAGGTGGATGAGTAAGCTACAAGATGATTTTCCCTCCTCTTTAGAACTTCCCCATCACTTTGTAAGTGGTTTTAAGCACATAGCTACTTTAGCAAGTGGATTTAACTAAAATTTTGTTGGAATGAATAATTTGGTTGCCTATTTATAAAAAACCTAATGGGTATTGTTTCTTGAAGTACATCTTATCATTTGAGATTATGTATAAATGTAATGAGTGTGTTAATTATGTGAAATTTTGATCTTTTATTTAGCATCCTATTCTGATAATGTGTTATTTTATTTAACATCATGTTCAAAGAGTGTGTTATTTTATTTAGCATCATACTTTCAAATGTGTATGTTTTGTTCGAATTCCTATCTTGAAATGTCACTTTGTTTTTTGGGTCTTTGTTGTGTATTTTCCCTTATTTTAAACCCTATAGTGGTGGACTAGATCTATATATATAAACATAGTTTATCATTTGGTTTTATAATTCTTAGCCTTTGTCTAGAGACCTATTCCAAACTTGGACTGATGGTTGGGTTGGTTAGGGCTACCATCGAATGATTGGGATCATGTTTCACATTATTTTTATTGTTCATGACTTCCAAAAACATTGTCATTGATCTATTCTTTTTAAATTAGACCTCCAATTGTCAATGATGTTTAAGGCATTGATTAACTAGAAAATTCCTCTTATTGAATTTTTAACTTTTATAAGTAACCTTTATTGTATTACAAGTTGATTTTACTCAAGTTTAATGTTTAAGATGGTAGACATTGTACAATTTTGCATTAAAAAATTGTTCTTATTAGGAATAGTTATATGGATGTATTCCTTACCATTATTTTTATATAATGAAATATATGGTGTTAATAATTTGGAATTACTTCTAAATATCTTAGACTTGGTATAAGGATCCATATGTTATGTTGTCTTGCCATTATTTTATTTTTTTGAATTATAATTTTTTTTGTAAATATGCCAACTAGTATATAAATGTAAAATTTTGTGTGTATAAATAATTCATGAATGGGTTGCATAAATTTAGATTATTCAGATTGCACACTTTAAGGTTAATCATTTTCCTCAATTTTTATGAAATTTATTGAGTATATATGGTGATGTTCTCCTTATGTCTTAGTAATACATTGTATTATTTGAGGAAGTTATGCATGCAATAATTGTTTGGATTATAGACTTGCATTGTTTGTTTAAAATGAAAATGATAATAAGTTTGAATTCAAGGTGAGATTAAAATTGTAGCATACTTGTATGACTACAAAAATGTGACATCATGGTTATATTTAATCTTGGATGCCTATGTGTAATTATTGTTTAGTTTTGATTTAGTTGGTTTAGCTGTGTTGACTGCATAAAAATTTATTGAAGCTTTGAGATGGGAACATTTTTTTGGTTGCTCCTTTTAACATTATTTTTTATTAAGGTTAAAGGAGAGATTTTTTTACTAGGGTCCCCAAACCCTAGGATAAGTAAAAACAAAAAGAGAACAAAGGACCCATCAAGTTAAGGATTGAATGGTTTCTAATTAGCTATATTTTGCATGTCAGTTCTTCCCTAGCAGACTTATAAGATCACAATCACTTTATTGGTTATAGTTATGTATAATGTTATGAAAATAATATAATATATAATTTATATGTCATAGATGGTTAAGATTCACATATTTTATTGTGTGTTTATGTCTGACTAGGGAATCATATGAAATTAGAATCTATCTGCTTGGAATTAGGTTTGATAAAACATTTGGACTAGTTTAAAGTATAAAATTATTCTCCAAGTGCATTGTTTGGTTATTTAAAGATGTCTTGCCTTAGTAATTAAATTATGTTATTAGATGTTTATTGAAATAAAAGTGTTTTATTATTGGATGATAAGTTTTAATGTTTCCAAGTACTAGACAAGGCCTTACAAGTCATGTTTACTTCACATCATTGTAGACTGTGTTTTTCTTGTTATCATTAGAGACTTAGTAGTTGGTAATCTAGTAGTATTGTGAATTAGGCCAAGTAATTCTTTGTTACCATTTTTTTAATATTTTATGAAAATAAATACAAGGTAATGATGCTAATTGTGTTGAGTTTTAGTGAAGTAAGAATAATAATTATTTTAGTTCCATTTAAAAATAAACCCTAATTTGACTCTATATTGTATGAAATGTTGAAGTAAAAGAATGCACAAGTAACTGGTAAGTATATTAGATTATAGTAACTTGCATGATATTATCACAATGGACTATATAGATGTAACCAATTTATATGATCTATTTTTTTTTTAAATTATAAATGGTGGTAATATGATTATGATATTATGATTCAGTTACTTTTATATCTCAATATAGAAATAAGGAATACCTTGTGAAATAAACATTAAATGCATCATTGGTAAAATATTTTAAGTATTGTATGTTTTTAATACATATTATTCCATGTATATTAAGTTGAATAATAAGATATGAAATTAATCAATTGTTTTTTGCATCTAATTTGAATATATGTTGAGTCTTGAGAAATATTTTATAGTTTTAATAAATTAGTGAGCTCTTTAGTTGTCTCATGGTCACTTAATTGACTTTTGGTAAATGACTACTATTGATAAATATACTTGTAATTATGTTGGTAATGTGTAACTATGTTAAATCTCCAAGACAGACTAAGACTAGTAGAACTCATGGATGGACCACTTTTTGGCACTATGATCTATTAGGATACTACCGGGTATGAGTTTTAATAAAACCTAAATGTGTAATTAAGGATTCTATCTTGATGAAGTGTGACTATTCCCTTGAATCATTTTTCTTATTCACTCTTGATAAAATGAATAAATAATAATATTTTTATTGGATAAGGGTTTGTACTATTTGAATAAAGAACCAAAGTACTTCAGATTGTTTCACTAAGATTAGACTGATGAGGTATAAAATACTTGGATTTAACATTAAATAAGGTCTAAATAAATTAATAATGAAGTAAAACTCTAACATATCTTGTGAGGATTATAAGTTTTTATAATAGGTAATCATGGTATGATGAACTATTTAGTGAAACTGAAAATGAATCATCAAGGGTAGTGCAGTCTATGATTAACTTGGGCAATAAGTTGAGCATTAAGGATTATTATGCCCAAAGGATATTATAGGATCAAGGTTTGACATTATCAAATATTAATATTATATGAAACATTTTTTTCTTTAGTCATTAATTTAAATTTGTATTATAATTTGAGATAAATGGAATTGAAGTATCTTTCTTAAGGCTATTATATAAGGGTAATAACCCTTTTGATAGATTGTTAGCATTTTTAGGTAATATAAATTTTTGAAATAATTTTGGTTATGTTTGAAACATCACTTTTATAAATATGACATCAACTTCAGTTAAGTGGTGATAATCCATCTAAAAACCAAGTTGTATCTCTTCTCATAATTAGGTTTGGTAGGTAGATTTATTGAGTGTATTCTATGGAATCTATGGTCATGTAAAAGATAAAATATCAAAGAGATGGATAAATGGTTTTAGGATAGAGAATCTAATCATGAGGTTATTCTTTTAATGTTTTAATGATCTCTTAATATATAACTGGGTGAAGCATTCTTATGGTTACTATGAAAAGGTTGTAATGATCATGTATGTGTATTTCATTTAAATTGATGGCATTAGACATACATGTGCATTGATTAGTGTTGTAATTTAGAAACATAACTCTAAAATACCCAAAATTTGTGGATTGATTTTTGGTTTTGTGTTAATAAGATACAATACCTCATAGATGATAATATTATTGATTTGGGCACTCTTGCAAAGGAATCTCAACCAAAGCACAATGGAAATCAAAATTTAATATTTAGTGATCCTTTTCCTAAACATGAGCCAATAGAAAATAACAACACTTCAAAGGTACAACATTATTATAACATTTATCCTCCACTAGTGACATATGATCATCCAATAAATACTATCATTTCTACGCTTAATGACACTCCACCTTAGTAGCCCATGATCACATTTGATGATAGTGAGATATTAGAATATGATTCAAATTTCTAGTCCTTATTCATTTGAGCCTACATTGAGGAACAACTTATATATATTTTTGTCATTGATAATGAATAAAGTGATAATGTTTACATGATGCCACTTCTCAAATCCCTTGGATACACATGATAATATTTAGAAGATACAACAAAATAGATTAAAGTATTTTATAGATAGGGACACAATACTTTGGGATGCATAATATTACCTCTTTAAGTGAGATTAGCTATATTATCCACAACAATCATAGTATTTCAAAGTAATTGGGTCCTTAACATGTTTTATGGATTACCATGGATGTCGAGAGTTTGTATAGTTCTATCTACAATAAAATGATGCATAAAGTACATATAATATAATAAATTATTTAGAGTTCCAAGAGTATACTATTATTATCCCTATATATAATGATATATCCTCCTTCACCCACACCACCACCATGATTGTTGATACACATATTTAGGATCATATATCAGAGATGGTTGATACACCTATTTAGGATTAACATACAGATTTGATTGTTAAACATATATATGATCTATATATACAACCATTTATTCCATGTTGATTACATAATAGAGTTACTCAAAGACCATAGATACCGACATCCTTCATAGTACATACTCAATTATTAGTGTGTTCCACATAGAACACAAGAAATGAGATACCCTCCTATTATAAAATAGTCACCATTTCATCCTTAACCTTATAGAGGTATTAATCACACCCCAAGTTATAAAATCATTGATCATGATAGATATGGTACATCATGTGACTCATTTTCATATTTTGACCTATCCCTAGACAATAATTCCCAACTACATAGATTATCCCTCCACCACCCAATATAGATGATTCCCATGCCCCTATTATTAAGTGAATCATTGAATATATTTTACTCAATCCAAATATTTAAAAATACAAAGAGATTCAAATATTCAAAAATCCAAAAATTAAGATTTGAGCATGACATGATTGCTAGTTTACACGATTTACATATGTTATTTATCACTTGTTTGGTATATGTCATAGATTTTACATATATGTATTCATTTCATAATATCTAAGTGTTATGTAGAACATAAAAGGTACACATGGACACATAGATGTGGGTTTTCCCTATACTCAATGGCCATGTCGATAATGGTTACATCTTGTTCCATATGTTTCACTATTACATGCTATATCTTTCTATGACTTATGTACCATGTTGATCCACCTAAATTTATTACATATGATTTTTTGTTAACTCATTTCTTACATAGTGATACAAGATATTCCATTTTAATTTGATGTGACATTGATGCATATGGATGGTGTAGACTAGTTCCTTGTTATATGATCCATTGATGTTATTACCCTTTTACATGATAAGCTACTTTATGTGTGACTATTATTTGTGGCGCTTGGCCTTAATTTATTTGACATAATTTATGTCCCTTGTTTAAAAAAATAATAATGTATTCTTACATGTGTCCCTTAGCCTTATTTTTTGTGACATTTTATGTCCCTTTTATGTGGTCATTGGCATGTGTGTGTTACTAACATTTATGTTTATTGAGATTTCTAACATTAAGGGGTGCCATGATTTTTATCATGCACTATTACTACATAGTATTATTCAATCACACTTATACTAAATGCTTTACTAATACATTTGTATAGATATGACACCAACATTCCTTGATTGATACATACATTACTACAATGACATATTATCAACTTGATCAAATGATATTACATGAAGTAATAATAATACATAACATGAAACAATTCATTGTTATTTTAAGATGAGTGATGTATAAGATACATCCCTCATCTCAAAAAGGGGGCATTATAGTGGGCTTTTCATAGAGACATAAGCCTCCACAAGCATAAAATAAAAGTAGAGTACATGTTTCACATAGTTTTAAATACTCATATGGTTTAGATATCAAATGATTCAGATACATGACAAATATTGGCACATTAATACAAAGTATAGGGGCTTATTCCATGCATATGCATTAAATTTATAGACATTTGAGCACAAACTCATAAAAAAACTGGGTGCATCTATATGGGAATATATATAATAGTTTACATGAACAAAATTATAGGTTTCACATAAACATACATTTGAGATACAGGTTCTTAAATTTAGCATATAGATGCATAACATTCTATATCATTTGGTACAAATTCAAGGTGTATGATACTGATTACTACAAATAATGCAATAACATAATAAAATTTGAATGGAAATTGGTTTTCATTCCATTTCACACCTTATTATAAATGAAATAATTATGATGGTATGGACATGGTACATTATATTTCAATCATGCATTATGTTCTACATTAAACAAAACTACTAATTAAAACATGTGTACAGGATGGGGGCATGAGTATTGTTCATTCCCTATTGATCATGAATTATTGTTTTCACATGGATTGCACTTGAGAAAAACATTACATTTGAAACTATAATCCATATATTTGGTCAATTAAATTTTAGTGAATCTTGATTGATTATATCTCTCATTTACCTATGTTATCTATCATAACCAAAAAATATAATATGTTTCAAAAAGGATTTCTTACTAGTACATGATTATTATGCATTTTTATCTACTAGGGCTGATGTGGGTGATTTATTAATCAAATATCAGGTAACCATGATTGCTTTTCCCCAAAAAAAAATTCTAATCCTACACCATTGAACATGCTTCTCACATTATCCACAAAATTCATATTCATTATTTCTGTAACTTCAATCTACTAAGGTGTGTATGGAATAAATATTTTTCCAACCTATTCCATAGTCCTTATGAAATTTCCAAAAAATATTGGATAATTATTCTCCATAATTATCACTCTTAGAGACCTTAAACTTATTATTTGTCTAGCTTTCAAAAATAACCTTAAACTTATTAAAAATCTTAGATTGAGCCTTGATATAATACACCTAAGTTTTTACTAAGTATTCATCTATAAAAGAAATAAATTAAAGATATTTCTCTATTGATATAACCTTAATAGATCCAAACACATTAGTATACACTAAATGAAAAAACCCTTTTGATCTTATAACACTAATTACAAAATTCACTCAAGTTTTCTTTCTAAACACATAATGCTCATAGAAATCAAAGTGTAATGGGTAATAAAAATTTCCTTCAACAATATCTTAATATTTTCATGCTCTAAGACCTATTTATCTCTCTCACACAAATGTGTCCCATCCTCCTATGCCAAAACATTATTTTCTCTATACGAGATATAGGATCCTAATCTAAAATGTTATTCACCTCAGGAACCATAGAGCTATTACACTCATCACTTATAGTTTTTACCTTAAGTTTGAATATACTTTATATATAAAATATTATTAATAGTACCATTGAAAAAAAAACCACCTTGAAACTATAATTATTAAATACCACCTATAAACCCACATCATTCATCTTACTTACAAAATCAAGATTCTAGTCAAACCTAGAATGTGCATAAAAATAGGGAGGGTTTTATCCCTTCCATATTCAAACCTCAACTTGACACTCCATCTACCTATGATATTATAGGTTGAGTGTTGTCTTAGGAAGACATCACATCCATTTATCTTTTTATATTCACATAACCACTCCTTATGGGGGTTCATATGAAAATAAGCACTCGAGTCAATCAAACATGCACCATCATATACATGTGAGCTTGAAGTTGCCAAGAATAAATACCTTGAGTGTTCACTAGGGGGATTTAATTATACAAACTAATAATCATCAGATGATTTATCCTTTTCAACTTTTTTATATTTGCAATCTATCTTGAAAATCTCTATTTTACCACAATTCCAACATTTCCTCTTATCTTTTCATGTAATCTTAGATTTACCTCTAGACTTTGATTGTCCAAATTTATTCTTGTTATTTATTAGGAATAACCTATTACAAAAAATGCATACTTTTTTAGATAATCCTTATTGTATTTATACATCATTTATTCTAATAATAAGGCTCTTATGATGTCCTCAAATTTTAATTTTGATGCAATATTAATTATTGTCATAACTACATTATCCTTATATTCAGGCAAAGAAAAAATAAAATTAATACATTTTTTCTTCTTCCATTTTAATATCAAAAAATTGTAATTTACTTATAAAATTATCATTTAGATGTTCATCTATAGAGTCATTATCATTCTTTCTTAATGAATACATCTTATTTCAAATAAATAGTTTGTTCACTAGAGACTTTATTTGATACAATGTCCATAACTTCTCTGATAGATCTTTAGAATTATTTTCCATTGATAAATTCATAAAAAATATAATATACATAATATTATTGAACTCTTTTCCTTCCTATTTATCCTTCCCTAATCTTCTAACTTCATACTCATAGGTTTCACTCCTGATACAAGAACCCACTAATATTTATCCATAATAAGATCCATCTTGAGTTTCAACAACTCAAAATGTTAACCAATGAATTTTTCAATCTCTATATGTTTTTCCCTTTTATTCTCATTTACTCAAAAAAAATATCACATGTAGAGCTCCCACTTAAACAGTAAGTTATCACAATTTAAAGATACCCTAACTCTTCACACAAAGCTAAGACCTAACTTTGATACCAAATGAAGAGAAAATAGATTTGATAAATTAAAATGAGAGAAACAATACTAAGAAAATATTTAGGCTAACTAAAGAAGATAAATGGAATAGAGACAATATAAAATAGTACACATGATTTCACCTAAGAAAACCCTTTCACATAAAAAGCCTATCACAATATATCTTTTATTATATTAACTTAACCATTTACAATATAATAATACACTACCGATTTCTATTTTTTCCCTCTTGTATGTGTTTATATATATAGGCACATTAGTAGATAATTATAAAAGCAATATTAAATTACCATGGGTACAAAAAACATGGGTTGTATAAAACATGTGTTAAAACCACCTAAAATATACCAATACAATCCCAAAAAAATTGGGTGTTGCCCCAAAATTTGTTGGGGGATATCCAACCTCGAAACCTTGGTTGACTAGTGCTAGATTAGTTCAGGGCTATCACCCCATTTTAATGAAGGTAAGTCCCATTTTGGATCTAAATCTTAATAGAGTCTAAATCATGGAAAATATACAACACTTGTACATTATGTGTGTGACATTTATTACCCCTTGTTTGTGACTCCTTAGAATTGTGTGTATAGAATTTAATGCCCATTATTTTTGACTACTTAGTATAGACACTTAAAATTGGAAAATTCAAGTTGATATTAACTATCTACTTATTCTTCACTAACACTATCCCTAAATATCTAATCACTCTTCTATCTACACTATCATTCATAGCCTTCACTATTCATCACCCCCTAGCTAATTAATCATTTATTTCATAACTATATCCAATCCCACAAAATTCACATTATATTCTATTAGTTAATTAATACAAATTAATTAACTAATCCTTTTATAATCAAAATTTGTATGGTTTTGAACATTTCTATTTTATAAAATCATAAAAAAAACAAAATATCCTAACATCACTCCCAAATCCCCATACAATCAAATACTAACCAATAAAAACAAATTTTGAATACATTTATCCACATCCCGATGCAATCAACCCTTATTCCAAATCAAAACTCCTCCATGTTCATAAATTAAAATCCTTAACACATCCCAACCCCCATATTTACTTCTCAACCTCCCTCATTTAATGAGTATGAGGACTCATTATTCACCATTGATATTTTTTCAATATAATTGGATCAAAATCATCATTAAATCCTATAAATTTAGTGTCCCCCCTCACATTTTAATAGGTCTAATTTTCCTAATAGAGTTTTACCAAATTATCAAGAAAGATTATTTTGTGTAATAAAATACTGTTATTTTTTGAATCAAATATTTAACTCATACCATCAAGAATCTAATCAAATCATATGTTCTAAATGGGGGTTGATGTTGAATTTTTTATGCATCTCAACCCCCCTTTACAAATACATCACATCTAAGTTCATCCTAATTCATCAAGATGATAAAAAAGGTATAAGAATTGTTAATTTCAAATTGTAATTGCATTATTTTTATCTTGCTCAATCTAAGGACACATGATTAGATAAGATAGTAATTTAGTTATATTTTTATTTATTTTGACGAAACTAATCTTTATTTCATGGTGTTACATTTGGTAGTCCTGATGGTACTATAGCCCAAAATTGACATAAATTTATTTTCAAAAAGTTACGACTATATTGTAAAAGGTTGTATCCTCACACGCATGTACAATTTAGACCATTGTTTCATAGATAAAAAAAGGAATTCAAGATATTTCCAAAAAATGGTCAATAAATATTTTAAATAATATTCAATGAGATGTCATTCTTTGAATTTAAACATTCAAACCTTATTTTTGATGATTTTTCATGTGCAACTTGGAAAAAATAGAACACTTACCAAAGATAATAAAATTATACTATTGACTTATCTCATGTAGTTTTATTCTTTCCAAATACATTAAATCAAACAAACAAACATACAATTTTTGTTTAGATATTAAAACTAATTCACATTTTGATTTGGTGCACTAAGAAACAATTTTACTTGATTTGTTTGTTTGTGTGTTTGTATTTGTGATAAGCAAAATATGTATGCTCTCCTCTTGTACCTATTAGGAAATTCTATGAATCAAAAACATTTATCTTATATTTTTATATCACCCATCCTAAAACAAATCTATGTATGATCTCCTTTTTCACATTGTATGTGACTCTAAGGATCATAAATATTCAAGTTTACCTTTTTTCTTATTATTATGTGACTTGGAATCTGATCACCAAGCATAGGTCTTAAGAGTTTATCAAATGGGATTTCATTCCAAAATGTTTGTACCAACCCCATGTTATGGTGGGGTAAAAAAAATGAGGGAGGATATATCATTAATGGACAAGTGGTTGCATATTGTAAATGTGTCATGAAGTGAGGGGATGTCATGCTCAAATATACAGGCCTAGATAACACCCCATGAGGAAAGACTTTTTGTAAACACTCAATTTAAATCATATATATAGAGTGAGAATGAAGGTACTATACCCTCTCATGAGGACCATTACTCAATCTCTTATATGGAATTTAGACCCATTTTATAGTAAGGTATATAAGGGACATACATAGAAAGCCTTGTTTATGCCTAGCTTAAGACCCTTCAAATACAAATAACTAGTAGTGCATGGAAAACAACATACCCAAAGATCACTCACCATATACAAACATAGAGTGATGGTTTGGGATACCAACCTAGTTACCACTTTATGTCAGTAGATTGGTGGGTTATTAGTGGAGTTGCACACTTTTAGTACTATGCATAGGGCTTATCATTTGCATTATTTTATTTGATTTTTGTCAGGATTGTATTGATTATAAACATTAAACTCCTCAAAAAAATATAAATTATTTAAAATTAAAATCAAGTCAACAATCACAATCAAATATCAGTAGTCAAATTAGGTCAACTTTGACCAAGTCAAATCACATTAAAAATCAAATCAAAATTCTAAATCCAACATTATAAAGTCAAAACAATTCCAAGTCCACCCACTTAAAAATTAAATCAAAATTTTCCACATCAAATTAAATGAAATCAAATTCAAAGTTAAGTTCTAAGGTCAAACATCCACATTTGGTAACTCAAATCAAATTCATAATTCAAAGCTAATAAAAAATCTAGGGTAAATTAAAGTTAAACATTTTCAAAAATCAATTCTAAGATCACATCAAACCAATTCAAAAGTCAAAATTTCCAAATTTAAATCAATTAAAATTCCATCTAAGATAAATTAATCCAAATCCAAGTCCAACATTAAAATTTAAATTAAACATCCTAAATAAAATAGCCAACTTGGACTAAGACAAATTAACTCAAAAAATTTAAGTTAAATCACTTCCATAATCAAAATCAGTCCAAGCTAGATCTAATATGAGCTTAATCATATCCTAATAAAACATCAAAATAAAATCACATAAAATGAACCAAATCACATCAACACATCTAATTATCAATCAATCCCACATCAAAACTAGTCTAGGCCTATGGCATTCAAAATCAATCTAGATAGAGCCTAATTTGAACAATACCTATTTGAAAAAAAAGATAATGTCATTTTGTATCTCATATATGTGGGTGTTAGACTTAATATATATTAAAATATAGTAAACTTATGCTCCATCGTATATAGGCAAATTCAAACATCTCCACATCAAAATTAACTTATCCCTAGTACCCATGCTAACCAATCACATATCTAATTCACTAGTTGCAATATTAATCACAACATCCCCCATCACTCTAATAAATGGAAAACCATTTTGGCATCCCTATTATAGTCATATAAAATGTGAAAATTGTTAAGTTGAGCATGGATAATGATACCCAACCCTTAGGTCCCTCCTGTTTGCTCTCACAACCCTCATAGACATCTTTTCACTGATTCTTAGTCATCTGTAGACTTCTAGACTTGATCCTAGATGAACCAAACTCATCTTTTCATGATATATCTATCCCCCTGGGTCCCATATTCTCAAGATAATAGTGCCACACTATGACTATAGTGCCAGTGCCACTCTTGTCTACTTTGAGCACTTTTAAATAAGTCCATTTCTAGCCCTAATGGTCAATTCATTATGATTCCTCATCCTTCTCCTTGTCAATCTAATGATTGCATTCAACCCATGACCAATAGATCCATATAAAATCCCATTCAAATATCATTTTTAAAGTGATAATTAAAATTATCACTAAGCAAGCAAGAATATAAGCAAGACCATTCAAGAAATCTTCCCTATTCTCTACATGCAGCTACCCAATACACTTACAAGATTATTTAAATCCTTACACCAATCCCTAACCACCTAAAGAACATCCAATTTATCATTCTACATCTTCATACACACAATTACACAAAGCACATCAAGTGGGAGAACTACATATGGCTTGATCCCTCTTTGGAGTATTGGTATGTATGCAGTGTGCCCACACAAGAGTTGTGGATCCACATCCAGTGAATATTACACACACTAACCCCCAAACCTCTTTCATGAAATTGGTAAAACCATAATTAAACATAGGTTTTTAAGATAAAACCTTCTCTACAAGGAGATCTATAGACTTTCAACTACTAAAACTTTGTAGATAGGGTCATACAGACATAATAAACAAAACCAATAAAGCTCAGATCCTTAGGGAAATAGTGGTAGAGGTGGAATATAGTATGAGTTCCACTCTTATATAATTCTAGTGCTCTTATCCAATCATAAAATTAACTTTATATCTTATTTTTTTATAGTGTCCTAGTCATATACAATGAATTCCAGCCTCTATCTCAGTCGGTTAAATTAGTTTCCAGCTAAGTCTTGTTTTCTTCCCCTTATTACTATTTTTAGAAAAGTTCAAATTGAAACAAAATTCCACAAATCAGTAGATTAATAATTACATATTTATTTACTAATTTTACCACTCAAACCCTTTAACTAAATTAGGAATAATACACCAATATTCCCAAAATTGTTAAATCTTTTGGTGAACCCGACTTACTTCATTTGCACATAAAAACCATAGAAACCCTAGGGTAAATATCCCACTAATTTTTCTATATTTTTTTTATTTTTTAATTGTATAATAAAATCATAAATTAGCATTAAACTTTAAAATTTTATGGTAATTTTAAAATAATTTTCTTTCAAACCCTAGTTACCCATACTAGGTCCCAATATTTTTCCCATTAATTTTTTAATATTTTTTTGATTTTTTAGCTACATATTAAAATAAAAAATTCACTTCAAATTTCAAAATTCTATAATAATTTTCAAAAATATTTATTTTTCAAAATTCTAGTTGCATATACTAGGTCTCTCTAAATCACAAATTTTTGATTTTTTACTTGCATATCTAACTCAAAAATTCACTTTAAATTTCAATTTTTCATAGTATTTTCCAAAATAAATAATATTTTAAACCCTAGTTTCATATACTATGTCCTAATAATTTTTGAGATATCACCTTATATTCTAAAATTAGATTTCAAAAATGGATCTCACTTATTTATATGTTTTTCTTAAATTTCTTGCAAATAATAAGGAGACCATAATTGGTCCTATCATGTACATGAATGATGAAGTTTATCATATGTTAGTATATATATTCATTATTTTCATTTCATGCTTATTTTTCATAATAAAGGATGATATTACAACATTTATTGCTAAAAATACTCAATATTTCAATATTCCTTTTACACATTCTCTTTGACTCATGCGGAATAATTTCCAACTCTATTTTTCAAAACATGTTAGAAATATTATTCTACAAGTCAAATATCTTTATGCATTAATTAAAAATTCCATACTCTCTACCCTTTACTTTCTATCTCTCATATGGAAAAAATTTCAAGTTTATCTTGCCACACATATTAGACATATCATAGCACATGTAAAAATTCGGTGTGCATTAGTGCATAATTTCATGCTCTCTATCCCTTGTTTACTCTCTCTCTCATGTCTAATATTATTTTTAATCATATTTATATAAAAATTATATCTCCACTTAAATTCATTTCATCCCATATACATGGTTTTTATCTAGATATACCTAACTCCTTGGCTACGTGTTTTTTACATAAGCTAACTACCACTTGTCAAGTTTTAATGCCATATCTTATGTATAGGAAAGAAATTCCTTCTCCTCCTCTCCCCTAAGAGGGTGATAGATACTTTCCCTATAACCATGTCCATGATATCACCCCTCCAAAAGGTGAGGTAGAATATAATATTGTTTATAATGCATATATTCATCCTATAGCTTCTTCAAATTATCTTCAACATATGTGCTTACATGTTCAATCGAAAAAAACTAGGGTTTGCACTTGTAAGACTCTAAGGGATCAAATCACCAATATGAGAAATTTAATTTCAAATTTAAAAATTTAGAATTATATTTTACATGATAAGATCACAACATTGGAAAATCAAATTATAATACAAAATCCTCAAAGATATCCTAGTGTCAATCATGTATATGCACCTTCACCTAGTCAATTAGTTGCAAACAACATTACATATCAAAAATAGAAATCACAACAAAGTAACTCCACAACTAGTGATTTGAAAATAATTCAAAGGTCCAAAAATAATTCAAGTGAGGTACTAAGGAAAATGATTAAATCTAAGTTTATCAAACTACCTCCTCTACATCGAGTGAAAAGATCCATATATTATTGTGCATATAATAGAATGCATGGGCATCACATAGATTCATGTTTTGAATTTAAAAAACATATAAAAATAATAATTGATAATAAAAACCCTATACAAGGTAAATCATTCAATCAATCCATAGTGACATAGGAACACATTCACAAAGGGTCAAATTTAGAAACAGTACAAAAGTGGTTACCAAATCATAACTCAGAACAACAAAAGGATCAAAACATAAAATTAGAGTAATAAATAGTACCAAAAGCATAGGTAAAACATGAAAAATATGTAAATATACCTCTCCAAAATGAGGCTCAAATTTCAAAGTAGTATGGGTTTGGTCAAAAATATCCACAACAGTTTGATTATCAAGGTCAAGGATTGGGCAAGGAGGCTCAAGGCATCACTACTCCTATTCTAGCAATTGATAATGTTTGTCACCAAGGTTTGGGATTTATTAAAAATCATAAGATAAATCATTCATAGACATAATTTATCAAAGGAAAATATCTAGATACAACAAAAGTAAACACCAACATTCCATTGGTTCAAAATTAAGATGATAATTATGAGTGAAATAATACAGGTTATTATGATTTCCAAGATACCTACAATGAATTTGAATATTTAGATTCATATTCATAGCCATTACCTCATGATTAAAAATCATGAATGATTCCTTTATTATATATGGGACACTATGATAGGGAGTCTCCAATGAGACTCATTAGTTAGTATCATCTCTCCTCAGCCTCACTTATACATAGTTTCTCATTTTTTCTTGTACATAGTCCTTTTCAATTTCTTGTACATAGTCTTCCTATGATTTATTATACATAGCTTAAAACATTCAAAAATATAAAACATTCAAATATTTAAAAATATCAAAAACATTTTGATTATATGCATTATCCATGCGTTACATTTCTACTACTATGTTAGAGTTACATTTGTTGTTATATGTTATTATTTGTCGATTTATCTACATTACCATGCTTCACTTGATCTTATTTGAGTGTATGTAGTGACATCTAGCTATTTTATTTCTTCACTCTACCCATTGAGGGGGCATCCTACTTCTACATTTATATACATACCCATTGGGGGTATCTACAACATGACTACACCATCCAGGTTATGTCATTCCTACACCACACACTTTAGTTATCATACTGATGTAAATTATTACTATATTATTCCATAAACACTCACTAGTATATATCACTTATGTGTTTCCTAGCATATACCTAGTCTTATACTAACACTTCTTGCATACTTTCCCTCTTTCTTTCATTAGTTAGATGCAATTGTATTTCTAGTTATTACATGCTTTCCATTCTTGATTTATGTAGCTAGGTATGATTGCATTTATCAGTTCCTAATTTTCTCCTGTATGTGCCTTAGGACATTTTCCAATGTCATTTGCTTGTATGTCTTGTGTGTGCCTTAATAAATTTACCAATGTCTTATGCCTATACTCTTCTATGTGATTGTGTCTTCCACAACAGCATTTTTTGTTTCAATTGTATGTGTATGTGGCAAACAAACATGCCTTGTATTTTTAACTTTCAGTATGAATGACATGTGCCCATGTCCCTTGTTTGTGTTTCCCCTTGGCTACCCTTATATGCTTTTTGTTTCTTTCCTTATGTGTTTGTTGCTTGCTTGCTTCTCATTCTTTGTAATTCCATGATCCACAACAAGCATTTATCTTTCTTTCTTTGATGCCATGATGGACATCATGCTCCATCCTTCCAACTAACAAATAACTAGAATTTAATTTCTAGTTCAATAAATTACACATGCTATTAAATTATTATATCCATCTAGGCATAACCCTAGTGATCTAAAAATCTCTTAATACAAACCATGTTATATCTTGAGATAACTTATCGATTATCATTGTTATATCAAGTATATTTGTAGCATAACACACTTGAAGGGATATTTATTTTAAGGGTAGTTACTATATTTGGCCTAGGACAATAGAAAAAAACTTGGACTATAATGTTGATGCCATTAATGTCTAATTTTAGTTCTCCTATCTAAATAGCATAAAAACCAAACTTTCTAGAAGTAGGTAGAAAAGTAGGTTTAGCTACAGTTTTACATAGCCAAAATAGTTTAGAATCAATAGTTTTTAGTACACTTTCACTCAAAGAATTCAAATATAAGGGGAATCATGCATGGCATGATGGATCTTAATTCTAGTTTTAGATATGATAGTTGATATGACTTCCAGATCAGAATCCATGTTTCAAACACCAATGATTGGAGGTAATGTGTCCATCATATTTGTTTCTTTTCTTTCTAAGTTTAGCATTACCTAGGAATTCTTAGTAGTTACATGCCTTATTCCATCTGTAGGTGGTTAGAATAATTTTGGAATGGATTTCATATAAGCCTAACTTCCACATTTCTGAGTTCTCAAGTTCCTAAGTGGCTTTCATATAATCCTAATACACTAGTTTCAGAGTGGATTTCATACAAGCCTAATCTCCATCTTTCAAAGTGGCCAAGAGTGGCCTAGTTTCCATTATACACTAAACTATCCATGCTAAAATTATTATATCATATTACATTCATGGGCTTCAATATCCATCTCATACAACACACATTTGATACCAATATTAGTTCATAGCTTCACTTCACAAGGCTATGATGGAACCAAAGGACTAGCTAGCCTTTGTATTCTTGAGTCACTTATTTAGAGGGATTAGACACATATTCAAAACATAGATCAACACATGCATGACCACCTAACTTTACTAAGTGGGTGATAATGGAGCCAAAGGGCCAACCTTTGTATTCCTAATCCACTCTTAGGGAATTATACACTCAACTTCATTCATTATATTACTCTTGGTACAACATCATCTAGCATTACTCAACATTACTCAACATCACTCAACATTACAACAATTTTTTTAGTAGTATATGTACTTGATGAGGTGTATTAATTCTCCTCTCTATTACTCAACTTTGTATATTCTTATTTTAGATATAGTGTATCTAATAAGAAATGATCTAATCTTTATTTATCTTGCATATTTTCACTTCACAGTGTGCTCTCTCTATACACACCCAACATCACATAGCTTCATGAGCTTCACCTTTGTAGATAAGTTTAGGTACGCTTTCTATTTTTCCTTTATCCTAGTGTTTTGCCTTTGTTGCATCACTAGAATAAAGGAGGAAAATGTATTCATATAGAATGTGAAAATTGTTGACTTGAGCATGGTTAATGAAACCTAACCCTTAGGTCCCTCCTACTTGCTCTCACAACCATCATAGGCATCTTTTCATTAATTCTTATTCATTTGTAGCCTTCCAGACTTGATCCTAGTTGATCCAAACTCCTCTTTCTATGATAGATTCATCTCCCCAAGTCCCATCTGCTTAGGATAATAGTGCCACACTAGGACTATAGTGTCAATGCCACTCCTATTTACTTTTATCACTCTTGTCCAAGTCCATTTCTAGCCTAAGGACAATTTATTTTGGTTCCCTATCCTTCTCCTTATTGGCTTAATACAAGTACATTTAACCCATAACCAATAGATCCCTATAAAATCCCATTTAAAGATAATTTGGAAAGGGTTGATAATTATCACTAAGCAAGCAAGAATAAAAGAAAGACCATTCAATAAATCTTCACTATTCTCTACATACAACCAACCAATACATTTACAATCTTATTCAAATCCTTACACAAGTCCCTAGCCACATCAAGCACATCTAGTTTAGCATTCTGAATCATCATACACATAATTTCATAAAAAACATCAAGTGGGACAACTACATATGGCTTAACCCCTCTTCAGAGTATTGGTATGTAGGCAACGTGCCCACATAAGGGGTGTGGATCCACATCTAGTGAATCTTACACGCACTACCCCACTGCCTCTTTATTAAAATTGGTCAAAATAAAATGGAACATAGGGTTTGAAGAGAAAATATGCTCTATATGGATCTCTATAGACTTTTAGCTACTGAAACTTCATAGACAAGGTCACATAGATATAATAAACAAAACCCCAAAAGCTTAGATCCTTATGAAAATAGTGGTAGAAGTGGACTACAACACTAGTGCCACTCCTATATAGTCTTGATGCTCCTGTCCAATCATAAAACAAAGTTTAGATCTTAGTTTGTGATAGTGTTATAGTCTTGTACAATGAATTATCGCCTCCATCTCAGTTAGATGAATCAGTTTCTAGCTAAGTCTTATTTTCTTCCCCTTATTACTATTTTTAGAAAAGTTTAAGTTGTAATCAAATTTAACAAATCATTAGATTTATAATTACATATTTATTTAATAATTTTACTACTCAGACCCTTTAACTAAATTAGGAATAATATACTAATATTCCCAAAATTGTTAAATCATCTATCTCAAAATTAAATCATACCCAACCAAATCTAACAACATCTAAACAACCAAACATCTAACATCCATTCATCCCCATATCTATAGAAAATCCAAAAAAAATAATTATGTCATACCATCATCTCTCATATGATGTCATCTATCCAAGATTCAATTCCATCCACATCTGAGGATCAACAAGAATGGATATGCTAAGATCCATTTATAGATCATAATCAAACTCATCCACTTCTAAATCAAAGTCAAGATGTCTAAGCCATTTTTTATAAACCCATTTTTGTCAAATCATCAATCTTTGATGGTCCTCACTTTGATGATAATATTTATAGTCCACCCATATTTGATGAACCCTTATTTGATGATCCCATTATAAAAGAATATATCATTGACCAAAAATCTATATTTTTTCTATCATATAAACCTAACACTTCTAGGAATCCCTTCATCCCAAAACAATCATTATAAAATGAAAAGTGAAAAATTACTTATGGAAAATGCAATCCAATTGGCCATCCATGTGGAAAAATTCTCAACATCTCATATCTATAGCAATAAATCAAAATCAACATCAGAACCAACATTAGAATTAGAATTCAAATCAACACCAGTTTTGACAACATCATTATAATCTACACCAAAATTAGTATCAAAATCAAATTCAAGATCTCATGTCATCAATAACGAACCTATTATAGATCAATTTTGAGACATCAGTGATCCTTCCATGATTATTGAGGAAACCTTTTTCAACATCAAAACATATTGTCTTAGTATCTTCTACATGTTGTAATAGTGTTTGTAAACTTACATCTAGTAATTACCTTACTTACATCAAGTTGACACATGTAGTAATAATCTCACACATGATAATATTTTTTTATTCACATAGAGTTTATATTTTCATTATTTGTTTTTATTTTAGTTTTGATCCTCACAACTTCTAATAACACATAGGATTGTACATGTTAGAGCAGTGTATGCAAACTTACATTTAGTAATTCCCTTGCCTACATCAAGTTACCACATGTAGTAATAAATAACATAGGATAGTATTTGTATATTCATGTAGAGTTTATATTTGAATTATTTGTTTTTCATTTATATGTGATTCTTAAAACTTCTATTAGCATATAGGATTGTATACACATAAAATATGGAATTAAAATCCTGAATTAATGTTTTCATAACTATAGTTTATTTGATAAAACAAGCTATTAGTCTATATATTTTCACTCCCATAGTGTAGAGTATGAGGATATAATAAATGTATTTTTAAATTATTATGGAGTTTTTTTATTAATCATTATATTGAGAAGCAATATTTTTTTTATAGTTTCTTTGTTTCGTAGTTGAGTTATTTTTTTATGTAAGGAATTTTATAGTGATCTTATCTTCTAGATTGATCCTACAAGTTAATTCATCTCCTTGGATATTTTGATTTGGTATCAAATACATAGTATTTTCTAGTTTTAGGTTTCTATTTCTTGTACACACTCATTAGGAACTTTTGACAGGTTGATTGAATATTCAATTCACCTATGCTCCTAGAAAATATTTATTTTTACATTTTTTTAGGATAAAGGTTGTGTTATTTGAGTTATATTATTGAATTCATGGGCTCTAGATACTATTTAAACATGCCTCTTTAAACATGTATTTGATAGTGAGGAAGTTTTTTTTTAGATTTTGTATCCATGGGAGCAAGTCATACTCTTTGGTAGTTTTGAAGCACTGGTATATGATCCAATTTTTTTTTGATAAAAACATTGGTATACTATGCTATTATAATTAGACCAATCATCTATACATTGTTTTTTAAAATATTTTTTTGTTGTTGGACTTCCATGGTGTTTACTATTTTTCCAAATATTGCCTTCATTGATTGACAATCTTTTATATAGTTTATTTGGGTTATGTTGAGAGAGCTTATTTAAAAATACCATCTCAAGTTATAATCGTATTACTCTACATTCTCTATGATAACATGTTATGAGGGTTATATTTCTTGACTTTCATCCTATTGTCACTTGTATTTTTACACTTTGAGGATATGTCTTAGCTCCCCTCATCCAAGTGGCATAATTGAAACACCTCTAGGTTTTTGGGTATCCAATGAATGAGGTGAATCTCTAAATAGGGCTAGCTCCCTTAATGTACCCCTTTGGATCACAAATAAACATAAACTTTGAGGGGTAAAATGGAGAGAGAAAACTAAAATCAAACTATCCTAAGGGAGGTGATACACCAAATTGAATGATGGATTTCAACCAATTGCATGTTACACATGAAACCAAGAGACTAACTAAACATACACTTATCCAATCTACATCTTCTCACATCATTGTTAAATTATGAGTTTATGGATGAATGTTTAGGATAGGAGGACTAGAAAAGAGGATTTAAATGGAACTAGTGAATATACTAACTCACTCAACCTTAACACTTTATATAACACTTCACATGACCTATAAGAAGAATTTGTCTAACTTCAAATAGGATGAAAAAATGAGACAACATGCTAAAGAATCCATAGTCTTCACTAAAAAATATCCAACATTCAAGTAGAACACACATTGAAAAGTCATGAAGAGGTAAAAATTAGTATTATTATTGATTAAATGGTATGAAAATGAGTAGGGATTCACCATACTCAAGTGGACCATAAGTTATAATGGCCAAAATGGCTAGTTCTTATAAAACTTGAGAGAGAGAGGAGAAAAGAGAAGTCCAAGGGTCACAAGGAAACTTTTAAATATGATAAAAGGAGTTAATTATTCATGATAATATGATATGGGATGAAACATCCAAGGTTAGGAAGCACAAGTGTCCAACCAAGTCATGAAACTCTTGCAAAGTGGCATAAAACTCTTTATTCTAGCTCAGAAAAATTACCTTCATGATTATCCCTATCTAAAAATCCAAAAACTAATTATGGAAAATTATGATGAATATAATTAATGGGAAGTATTTAATACATGCCTATCCGATAATTTTTTGCATGCTTGGTCATCTAGAATCATCTATAAAGGAGCTATCACTCCTTGCACTAAAAAAACTCCTCTTTCGTGTACCCTGCACACTTGGATTCCAAAAAAGCATTAGTTTTCCATGAAAATATGTTGGATGGAGTTAATATCATGTTATAACACCATAAATATCCTTATAATCATAATATACACCTTAAAATAATCTCACTTGAAGTTTTCCACCGTCTTCACTAGCTTGGTCACTATGTCAGTTTTGACTCGTTGAGATGAAATAGCTAGTTGAGGAATTTATAATTTGTTTCAAGGAATTAAATTTATATTTTTATTTATATTAAGTCCTAATATTTCCCTCCATGTGATTGGAACCTCTTGAAACCTTCTAAAACCTATAAAACACATAAAATAGTCAAAAGTACCCTATTTTGTACCCTACCCATACAATTCTATACAAATAAAAAGGGTGGGGAGGATCCTAAGAGAGTATTATACAATTTAAAATCATCATACTAGTCAAAATTTTCAATTATAGTATCTATCCAAATTCATTTCTCCAATTGGCCCACCAGCAAGGGTTTAAGAGGGTTTTAGCCTGTTTTGATCTCTTAAGCTTTGTTCATACAGGTTTCACATTCAACTTAAAAAAAATATAAATAATTTGATTTTAAATGACTCTAAAAAAATATCTAAACTCCTTTGGCCTACATGTAAATCCTCTAGGAATATGTGAGCATTTGAACCTCTCCTATTGAGCTCTTTTCCCATTCCAATAGGCCTAATGTTGGTCCTAGGCCAAAATATGACCTATTATGACATCATATACATCATAATATAATTAAAAAATCAAAATTAATCCTATAAACATGATTCAATATGTTATAATTTTCATATTAAGGTTGAAGTGAAATTAGACCCCCAATTGGGCACTAGGCTTAACCATGCCTCATAGACTTGACTGCAATCTTTGCCATCCAAACCATCATATTGGACTTATATTCACTAAAAATTATTTAAAACCTCTGAAATTACCCAAAAAAACATGCTTTAACAAGTTATAATTCTAACATGAGGTTGCAAGTGGAAATTCCTTATCATTTAGACTTCTAGGCCTATCCATTCCTAGTATGCCTTTCTATAAATTTGAGAATTTAGAGTACCCTGTTTAGATTATCCAACCTATGACATGTTTAAATTATTTAAATATGTGTTTTAAAACCTTAAAAACCTATATATTATGTACAATCATATTTTTTTCCCTCTTTTTCCTACAAACCTCAAGACTATAGAGTTATGCACCTAGGGAAGTAACCTCTATCTGAGACAAAATCCCCTATTTTATGAGTTTATATAGGTTTTAAATATTATCTATAAAAAATTTTGGTGCTTGTTCATATCATTTGACCCTCCATAAGCACCAACACCTAAAACAAACTGTTGTTGAGATAGACTATATGTAGTGTTTCTTGTTATGGACTGTGTGTTATATTCTTAGGGCTCCTCTTCTACTTGATTATTATTGATAATTTATTATATTTATAACCATGGTTATAATTTAAGGGATTATATTTTATTTACCATCTCAATCATCCACATAACTCTCACTACCTAAACTTTCATTCACTATCCTTAATTGTAGACTGTATTCTTGCCTTGGAGGAGACATTTGTAGCTAACTCTGTGTGTTTCGGGATTGAGAACAAGGTATAAAAAATATTAAGGGTTCCTTAGATTAATTTGGTACTTTATTAAATTCATTATATGTCTGGTCACCACTTTATCTCTTTACATACTCCTTCTACTCTTTGCTCTATCAAAACTGGGTTACCCTATCTGACTTTATTTCTACCTGGGAATAACCCCTGTAGGTGCACTTTTCATAATTTTGCCTTTAAAATGGTTTAAAAGACCTATTTTAAGGTTTTTAGTTAATATATAAACATTTTTGACCTATTATTTACCTATTTGATCTATAATCACCTTAAGAATCCCAATTTACTTGCTCTCTGCCTAAGACAGTTATCTATAGTGGTTGTAGGTGCATATCTCTCCACTAGGACCTTGATCATGATGTGTAGAGACATTTTTCAAATTTTGAGAGTTAAATATCATAAATTAATGAATTTATTCACCTTTAAATTTATAAAACACAATCAAAATACCATGCTTAGGTCACTATCAGCTATAGGTGGGTATATAGGCAACTTGTATAGACTATAGGTGTGTATAAGGAATATGAAACCACTTATCATCTTATTATAATGATATTTAAGATCATTAATGTCACCTTCACCATTTAAAACCACTGTAAAATTGTTATAAGGTCTCACACTACACTCTATGTTTAAAATATCACTTGGGGGCAAAACCTGTAGATGAAATGGTCATATTTCATTGCTTAGAGATGCAATTTTGGACCTCTCAAAAACTGATATTCATTTCTCCTCTACCCTTAAAATTTTTTGGGGTTCATGAAATTTATATATAATATAAATTATATTCAATTATATCCACTTTAATTCTTTCAGACTATGTTATATGATATCCACAAAACCCATAGATGCTTTATTTCTTCATTTTGAGGACTAAAGCCCTAAATATAGTCATTAAGCCTTAAGACATATCTTCCAACCTCCAATTTTCAATTTAACACCTCAAATGAATCTCAAATTATCAAATCCAATGATATAAATTCAAATAAGGATAAAACACTTTCTTCATCACTCCATATTGTTCCTCATCACTCTGTTAAGGCCACTTGTAGGTGGGCATCTGATGCATAGGCAGTAAGTTGAATATGAGTAGTATGAATTATATTTAGAATTTAATGGTTTTTATGTATATAAAAATGATTTAAAATATATTATTTAAATTATATATGACCTTTATTAGCTCAAATACTTCCTTCAAACATGACATCCTCTATGGGGCACCTATAGGTGAATGTTTATAACAAAATGTGTGAGGATGTTGCTCATGAATACACAATCCCACTTATCTTACATCAAATAAAGAATTAAATAACCAAATAATACTGATAAATGGTAAATAATTACTTAAAAACCTTCAACACACCTTTGTGAACATGGCACATGCACGCATTTCACCATAACTGCAAGTAGGAGTGAGCAAGAAGTTGACCAAGTATGATAGTGGACTATAAGTTTGTTCAAAACATGATGTAGTGAGATAAAACATGAATTTATGTGATAAATATGGAATTAATACATAATAATTAACCTATATACATCCTATTAACCATTATCAAATCATGGGAGCTCTCAAAATGGTGAAAAACTACTTGTCATCCCAAATGAGACTAATCTGCCAACCTGAGATGATTTGTTCACCAAAACACCATGAAACCTAAACAAAAGTATGTAAATAATCTTATAAGAGATTAAAAATCCTTTTTATTCAACATCACTAATTTTTTCATATGGACTTACCAGAAATAGATCAAAACCTATAGGGTGTATGAAACATCAAGCAAAAAAACATAATCAACTTCATGAGGATGGTTCATAAAGCACAATCCACCATTATTCAAAATATTGTTATGTAAATTAATATATTTTCATTATATTTAACCTCCCAAAGGATTTTTACTTGTAAGTTCTATTTATTGTACTAAGTACAAACCTAAAGACTAGTTTTATGTGCCTATAAGGGTGAACAAGGAGCAAAATAATTTTAGCCCAATTTTTATACTTCTAGAGCATATCAAGCATAAAAATGAACCTGAGGAAGATGAAGAGTGAATATTAAAACCATCTCACACATGTAACACTTCCCCATGGGTTGTAAAAGTGCTAAACTCCCCATTTTATTAAGAAAACTATGCTTTCTTCTAAAAAACTTACCACTTTTTAGTTATGATAGTTGAGTAAGACATCTTAGGACACATTGGATGTGACATTATATTTTTAACCTTCATATTTCCCAAGGAGACCATACAACCTATTAAATGCTCTATTTATGACCTCAAAATAACTCAAAATGATAAATGGACTAAAAGACTAATTAACCAAGGTTAATATAACACAAAATCACACTAAATGACCTATAATACACCTTATAAAAAAATATATTAGATCCTTAAACACATAAAAGTCAAGTTTTTACCTATAGGGGTGCCAATTTGACCTAAAAGTTAAATTTGGTTAACAAATTGGTGACTCATAGGGATAATATACCTGCTATACAAACTAGACTAGTAGCCTTATCAGTCCATTGGGATTAGGGAGTCATTTGAAGTCTGAGACACAACAAGAGGAAGTTAACCATAGGATTTTATCAAGACAATACCACTTGATTACCTAAACCACACAAAATAAGGACACACGAAAGCAAAGTAGACAAACTAACAAGACACACACACACACACACACACACACACACACACACATGTGCTCAAGGCACTTAGGGAAAACAAGAAACATAATATTATATACAACTAAAAACTAAGCATACCTCCCTTTCCAGGATCAAAAGGAAAGTTCCTTGCATCATTTTCTTCATGAGATGAATCATGGTGCTAACCATGTTTCTCTTTAGATTTAAAACTTGATGGATCAAACCAAATTCTTGTCACTTCACTTTTTATGATTTCAATTATACCAACTTAAAATATGTCATCAATGTAAAATTATTCCTCTTGACCTTGTACACATACCTTATATTGCTTCCTACTCTTCATCTCGTGATCAACTTTCATCTTTTTTGTAGGCATGGTTTCAAGAGGAATGATTTCTTGTTCCTTGGAATATTGAGGCCAAGAGAAGATTGTCTTGACCTCCAAATGATAAGGTGTACTTTTCTCTTTCTCATGTATTACATCTTGTACAATGTCATGTTACTCATCTATAACATATTGGACAATGTCATCTTGTTCATCATCAATTGTAATCAGCTCTAATGAAATACTAGACCCCTTGAGAGACTCAAACTCATTTCAAATATTTTAAAACTACTACCATAAGTCCTCATCCTATTTTTAATTATAATCATGAAGGGGGAAAACAATATAATCTCCTTCATCCTCTTCCTTAGAATCCAGAAGGACTTCATTCAAGATTTCTTCTTCAACACAAGAAAGGCATTCTTAATTATCAACCAAAAATAAGACTCAATAGAAGGGCTCACCTTTTATTCATAATTTATGACCTCTTGAGGGCTCTCAATTTTTATCTCAAATATTATAATATGATCTTGGTTCTTAAAGTCTGCAATATCTTCCATCTCATTCTCCTTTTTGGTGATGCCAAGACTAGGCATCTTGAAATTTGGCGACCTAACCCAATAAAGTTGCTAGGGAGTTGCACTTTCTTCAACCAGAAGTTCTAAATTTCCCTCAACCAGATACTCTTATTTAGGTTCCCATACCACATGTCCATCAAGGCAAAGGGTAATTAGGTGAGAATAAGAGGAACTAGCTGGTGGAAGTGGAACATAGGGCTCAAAATTAGATTGAGAATGCAAAGTTGGGGATTCTTTTGGGAGCTCTTAAGGAAGGGGAGGTAGGCCTTGGGCTAAGATAGCTTGGTTATCTTGATTCCACTTTAAAATCACTTCATTCACATCTAATTCAACTTTATCACTCTCTTGAGGGAGGTTCCATGGGGTGTGTTTAGGCATATGATCTTCTTTTGGGTCTAAACCTTGCATCACACCTTGACTTAGCAATTTCATCCTTGACTCTAACTCTCCAATTTTCTTGGCTAGGTTCTCTTGGAAAATTATTTTTTGAAGTTAATATGAATTATCATGAGGATAAGGAGTATAAGAATACTGACATGGAACACAATAAGCTTCTTAAGGAAGGGTGGGATGGACTTTCAAAGGATCAACTTCATTCTCAACTTTACACTCCTTAACAATGCTTATATCTTCTTTATTTCCCCATGATTCCAATATCTTATTCTAGCTTAGAATGTTAAGACTATAATTATTATCTTGATATGGTGATGAAATTTGAGGAGTGGATGAAGTGTTCAAATAACTTGGAATCTCTTTAGGCTTTTATTCTCCACCTTGTCTCTAACTTGGAATCTTCTCCACCTTGTCTCTAACTTGGAATCTCATATCTGGAGGTCACTCCTTGAGATGGGGATGTAATGTGAGAGGTAAATGAGGGCTTGAATCCTACTTCATTTTTTACTAACATGTAATAGTTCATTTTCTTATTAGATAACTCAATCTACCTATCAAGATTAGCTTCAAAAATAAGGTTTCTCTTTTCAAATCTCTCTTCTAACTAATGGGGAAAAAGATAAGTTTGGTAAGTTTGATTAGGCTCATGAATAGGGGTCAAATAGGACTAATAAAAATCTTTTGGAAATGGATACGAAGGATAATAGGTTTGGTGAGGATACCTTTCATGAATTCTTAGCTTATCCTCTAAAGAAGAAACCAAGCCACTCACATCTAGCATCTCACTTTTGATCCTTTGCCAATTGGATCTCTCAATAGGTTCCCACTCTTTTTTGACCAAATCTAATGCATCTCTCACCTTATGAATAATATTATTAAGACCTCTTTATCACATCCTCTTTGTGTGTCAAGATCCAACATGTACTTCTCATAGCCTAAAGTGTTTGCTTGAAGGTGGAAATGGATTAACTTGAGAAGTGATAAGGTTGACTAAGAGGAGCAAGACACTCAAAAAGCTAGTTATAGGGATGAAAATATTCATGACTAGGATAGAAATGGTTATATTAGAGATGGTATGATTCATTGGTAAGGGTCATAACCAGGCTGATAGTGGATGATATAGGCTTGATATACCTGACCAACTTGTGTAAGACAAAATAAACACCCAAGTCAGCCATGGAACTTCATTAGGAAGCAAGAACAAAAGGAATGATTAAAAAAAAATCTTCAAAAGGAATAATTTGGCTTCTTAACCATCTAATTTAACTTTAGAGTCACCATTGATGCTTGGATAGATGCCTCCAAAGGCTGATTATTGAAAGATAACACCAAAAATCTTTCATCCTCTTAGATTAAGAGTCCCACTAGGCATGCCAAAAACTATTTTCACTTGGATTTTCACCCTTTTTAGAGATTTATCATCTCTCCTCATCCAATTGGCATAATTGAAACACATCTAGGATTGTGGGTATCTTATGAATGAGGTAAATCTCTAGATAGGGCTCACTCCCTTGATATACCACTTTAGATCATAAATACACCTAAACTTTGGGTGGGGAAAGGGAGAGAGAAAACTAAAATAAAACTATCATATGGGAGGTGTTACACCAAATTTAATGATAACTTCCAACTAGATGCATGTTTCACATGAAACCAAGAGACCAACCAAACATACACTTCTCCAATCTACATCTTCTCACATCAAAGTTACATTATGAGGTTATGGATGAATGTATAGGCTAGGAGTACTAGATAAGAGGCCTTGAATATTACTAGTGAATAGAATAACTCAATCAACCTTAATGCTTCCTACAACACTTCACATGCCCTACAAGAAGAAGTTGTCTAACTTCAAATAGGATGAAAGAATGAGACAACATGCTAAGGAATCCATAGTCTTCACTAAGCAAGATCCAACATTCAAGTGGAAAAAACTATGAATAGTCATAAATAGGTAAAAATTAGTATTATTATTAATAAAATGGCATTAAAATGATCATGTCTTCACCATACTCAGGTGGAGCATAAGTTATAATGGCCAAAATGGCTAGTTTTTATAGAACTTGAGAGAGAGAGGAGAAAAGAGAAGTCCAAAGGTCACAAGGAAACTTATCAAGTTTAGAGAAATAATTAATTTTGAATTATAAGATGATATGGGATGAACCATGCAAGTTTATGAAGCACAAGTGTCCATCCAAGTCATGAAACTCTTACAAAATGGCATACAACACCTTATTCTAGCTTAGAAAAAATGCCTTCATGATTACCCTTGTTTGAATGTCCCAAAACTAATTAGCGATAGGAATGATTATTGTAATTAATGGGAAGGATTTTAAATATTCCTCTCCATGAATTGGTTTCATGCCCAGTCATCTATAATCATATGGAAAGGAGCTATCACTGCTTGCACTCTAAGAAACTCCTCTTCCATGCACCCTACACACTTAGCTTCGAAAAACGCATTATTTTTCCATGAAAATACATGGGATGGATTTAATTATATGTTTCAATACCCTCTATGGCCTTATAATAATCAGATACACCTTAAAATTATCTCACTTGAAGTTTTCCACACTCTTCACTAGCTTGGTCACTATGCAAGTTTTGGCTGGCTAAGATGAAGTAGCTATTTGAGGAACTTATAATTTATTTCAATGCATGAAATTTATATTGGGAGTTATATTAAGTCCTAATATTTCACTCCATATTATTTTTAGCTATTGAAACCTTTTGGAACCTATAAAACACATAAAATAATCAAAAGTACCCTCTTTTATACTTGTCTATATAATTTTGTACAACTCAAAAGTGTGTGGAAAATCCTAAGAGATTCCTCTACAAGTTTAAATAATAATCTTTGTCAAACTATTCCATTATTATAGTTATCCAACTTCACATCACCAATCGGGTCACTAATAAGGGTTTAAGAGGGTTTTAGCCTGTTTTGACCTCTTAAGATTTATTCATCTAGGTTTCATGTTAAAATTTTAAAAAATATCACTAATGTGATTTTTAAATACTATAATAACCTCCCTAAACTCCTTTGGTCTCCATGAAAATCCTCTAGGAAGATGTGAGCATTTAAACCTCTCTTATCGAGCTCTTTCCCCCATTCCAGTAGGCATAATGTTGGTACTAAGCCAAAATATGACCTCCTATAAATAAAAACATACTTAAAACATCCAAATTAATCCTATAAACATTATTAAATAGGTTATAATTTTCATCTTAATTTAGAAGTGAAGTTGGATCCCTACTTGGGCACTAGGCTTAACCATGCCTCATAAACCTAATTGTAATATTTTCCTTCCAAACCATCCTATTAGACTTATATTAATTAAATAATCATTAAAAACTATAAAATTACCCAAAAAACATGATTTAACAATTTAGAATTCTCACATGAGATTACAAGTGGAAATGCCTTATCATTTGGATTTCTAGGCCTAACCATGCCTAGTATGCATGTCTACAAATTTGAGAATTTAGAGTACCCTGTTTGGATTATCCAACACAAAACATGTTTTCATGATTTAAATATGTGTTTTAAAGCATTATATACCTATATATGTTGTTCAATAAAAATTTTGTTCATTCTTTTGCCTCCAAACCTCAAGACTGTAGGGCTATGTACCTAGGGAAGTGCCCTTTATTTGAGACAAAATAGAGGGAACTTCTCTTATTTGTATAGAAAAAAATTATTGTATCAATTTTTATAGGTTTTTATGTACCATATGGAAAAAAAAATTCCCATATCATATTATTTGATTCTTTATAAGCACTAACACCTAAAATAATCTCCTATTGAGACAGACTGTATGCAGTGTTTCTTGTGATGGACTACATATTATATTCTTAGGGCTCCTCTTCTACTTGAATAATATTGAAAATGTCCTATATATATCACCATGGTTATTATGGAATGTATTATATGTTATTTACCATCTCAACTCCCCACATAACTCTTACTACATAATCTTCCATTCACCATCATTAATTGTAGACTGTGTTCTTGCCTTATAGGAGACATTTGTAGCTAACCCTGTGTGTTTTGGGATTTAAAATAGGGTATAAAAAATATTAATGGTTCCATATATTAATTTTTTACTTTATTTATGTCATTATATGTCTGTTCATCACTTTATCTCTTTACATATTCCTTATACTCTTTGCTCAGTCAAAATTGGGCTACCCTGCCTGATTGTGTTTTTACTTTAGAATAACCGTTGTACGTGCACTTTGAATTTGGATTTAAAAGTGTTTTAAAATAACTCATTTAAAGGTTTTAGGTCATATATAAACTATTTTGACCTATTTTTTACCTGTTTGAGCTATAAAAACCTTAAGAAGCCCAATTTACTTGCTCACTGCCTGAGATAGTTATCTACAATGGTTATAGGTGTATATCTCTTCACTAGGACCTTAATCATGATGTGTAGAGACATTTTTTGAATTTTGAGACTCAAATAGAATCAATGAATGACTTTTTTCACCTTGAAATGGCTAATAAAAAACCAAAATACCATGCTTAGGTCACTATCAGCTATAGGTGGGTATATAGGCAACTTGTATAGACTGTAGGTGTGTATGAGGAACATGACACCACTTATCATCTTTTGATGATATTTTAGATCATGATTTTCACCTTCACTATTTTAAACCACTATAACATGGTGATAAGGTATCATAATACACCCTATGTTGAAACCTCATACACATTTTTTTCCAAAGTGTCATTTCAAACACATAAAGGCTTTTTTCAAAAAACTTGTATGACAAAACCTAGTTATATATATATAGTGGAATATTAAAAACACCATTATATCACTTATAAAGTTTTTTATCACAACATTGAAAATAAATCATGTGGTTTTTGGTTTTTAAATTAATTTTTAAATAATGTTTTTCTTTTTTTCAATGTAGGGGGATTTTTCATCATGAGACATTAAATTTTAAAGGGGGGTTAAAATTTATTTCAAACACGTAATTAATAATTTTCATGTCATGGTTATCCTTTGCTACCTCTTCCTCCTTATGAAATGATTCAAATTTGTTTGTACCCCTTGATTACTTCAACTACCATGTTTAAAAACCCAAAATGTAGCATCTCCTAATATTGAAAGGCTTGTGGAGAATTTTTGAAGATGTTGTGTCATCATTCACCTTTGATAAGGACAAGTATGAATATGCTTAAAAACATGATGAGGCTCATGGTCTTATCAGCCTAAATGTTTCAAACAACCTCAATTTTTAGATTGTAAATGCTACATATCCTAAAGTGGTATGGGATAAATTTAAATAGTTATTTGGTAAAGTTAATGAATTTAAGATATTACAACTAGATGTAAAATTGAATTATATTTTGCCCTCAGATATTTTTCCTCTATAAAAGAATATCTGTAAAAATTCAAATTTATAAGATCATAATTGAAAGAAATAGATAAATATAAGAGTGATCAAGAATGTTTTTTCTTTATTCTATCTAAGTTGGAAGGACCATATGGTGTTTTTTCTTCTTCATTTTATACTATGATGAATACATGAGGTGATGATTTTAAGTGGCACTCCTTTGAAGTTTTATGTGAAATACTAACTAGAGATAAAACTAAATTAATGTAATTATATGTTCTTCCTAGTCCTAGTCATGTGTTGGTTTCCAATACCTCAAAAATAAAACATAAACCTAAGTCTAAAGTGAAGAAACCACCTACCAAACCATTAGAATCCTCCTCATAGTCTCCTAAGCCTTTTGAGTCTAAAAATCCTAAACATCACTTTATAAAAAATAAGACCTATGATCCTTTTATATTTTGTGGAGGGACAAACTATTCTAAATGTAGATGTTTCAAAAAAATAGAAGCTTTGGAAGTTGTGGCTAAACAACATAAGATCTGAATTCCTACTCATTATGTTGTAGTAAATTCATCAGGCAAAGGGAAATCCCTTTATTTTAGGGTTACATCTCCATCACATGATGATTGGATATTTGAACTATGATTCACACCATATCAATCATTCATGATAACTTATTACTTCTCTTTTTGATTACATTACTTCACATATTTTTATGGGCAATGCTTTTAAATTTGATGTTTTAGGATCTAACATGGTTTAGATGCATGATGGTTACATCAATAGTGTATTTATTTTACTAAAAATATCTTATAATCTTATTTTTATGTATAAAATTTTTAATTTTAGTAATAGAGTTTAATCCCACATATGTTGAATAATAGAATGTAATGATCCTAGTGAGATAGTAGCTAGAGTTGTAAATCATGATTTTAGATTGTACACTTTTGATAGTTTTGAGTCTAATTATACTTTTGGTTTATCTCTTATTTCTCATAATGATTCAGTGAAAAAATTATGTCATGAGTGGTTAATACACTTGAATTATAGATACATGCAAAAAATGAGTGCAAAAAATCTTGTAACTAGCCTTCCTATATTGTTGGAGTGTGTCCTAGTCATCTAGTTGGTAAAAAAATTAGGATCCATTTCTAATGGGTAAGGCCACACATGGACATACTCTTTTATATTTGGTTTATAGTGATTTTATGTTTTTTCCAATTCACTCCTTCTCTGGAGCCAATTATGCCCTCACATTCATTGATGAGTACACTAGAAGAACTTGGGTTTATTTTCTCAACTTGAAAAGTGAAGTTTTTGAGACCTTTAAGGCTTTAAAAGTCTTTTTTTAAATCAAGTATCTATTTTCTTAATAATATATACACTGATAATGGAGGGTATATGATATCAATGTGTTCCTATAATTAATTATTGATCAATGCATTCAACATCATTTCATTTTTCCATACACTCCACAAGAAATTTGTGTAGTTGAGAGGAATAATAAAACTTTGAAAGAGATGGAAAATTATATGTTGCATTATAAAAAAATTCCACTAGAATATTAGGTTGAAGTAGTAAATTTTGAAAATTACATCCCAAATCACATGCCACACAAGTTTGCATGAAACATAAACCTTGAAGAGGCTTGGTCTAGCATCAAGCCTAATATTTCAGATTTTCATGTCTTTAGAATTATGGCTTGGGAATTATTTCCTAATGACAAGAACAAATCATTGGAGAATAAAATCTAACACTTCATTTTTATTATTATTATTATGAATATGTTAAGGCTTGTCATTTTATTTATCCTATCACCAAATATGTGCTATTTCAATGGAATGTTTGAGTTGATTAGCAACCCACTCCATAGGAGTCTACATGTAGTTATTCTCTATATCATCCTTATATGGTTTATTTTTAGGACCTACTTCCTACTATTGATATTTATGAAGATGTTATTAATCTTAATATTATTCATCCACCACCACCTCTTTCACAGTTTGTGCCCAAGTGGGCACAAATCAATCTCTAAGTAGATAATTATTTGGTTGTTAATCCCTTTGATCCTCATCATACTCACTCACATACTTATGTTGTTTCTCTTTTAGGTCATGCCAATACAGATGATCCAAACTTATTTTCCAAGGCCATTGGTACACCTGAGTGGGTTGCCATTATGTAGGAATAATATTCTTCATTGATTAAGAATAATATATAGGACCTTATACCTCTCCTTAAGGGAATAAAACTTATCAAATTTAAATGAGTCAATACCAAGTATTTTTTAGATGGATCAATATATAAGTACAAATAATGACTCAAAATAAAATATTTTTCATAGGTTGAAGGGGTTAATTACTCTGAGACCTTTTCCCATGTTGATAATATGAATTATGTTCATCTCGTACTTTCACTTGTTGCTACACATCATTGGATGGTCTCTAAATTAGATATGAAGAGTGATTTTTTGCATGGTGATCTCCAAGAGGATATATATATGGCTCAACCTTAGGGATTTGTATAGGACTCTCCATTGGTTTATAGACTTTGTCATTCTCTTTATGGTTTTAGACAAGCTCATAAAACTTCATATGAAGAGATAGATAGATTTATCTTTAGTTTTGGTTTTTATCGTTATGAGTTAGACCATAATGTATACATCTTAAATCAAGGTGATTACATTATGATCTTGGATTTGTATATTTATGACCTCATCCTCACGGTAAGCTCAAAATTCTTGATTTAGGACATCAAGGACAAGTTGAGAAATAGGTTTGACATGACCAATCTATGATTTATACATTACTTTCTTGGCCTATAGGTTCATTAATCTTGTCAAGGTAGATTTACTAGGTAGTAGAAGTATTCTATAGATATTCTACATAGTTTTTGCATGAATCACTGTAAGACTTCCCCCACTCCATATCATTCAAGTGTTTTTTTTATTTTTACTTGTACAACTCCTATAATTAATATGAATATATACAAATAGCTTATAGTAAGCCTTTTATACCTTACATGAACTCATCCTGACTTCACATTTTCTATAAAACATGTCTCTCACTTTTACCATTATCCTCATGAGATTCATTGGCTAGAAACCAAGTGTATCTTATACTAAATTTAGTGAACCACAAAATTTGGTATATAGTACACACCATATAGTTCTACACAACTTATTGGCTACATTGACTATGATTGGGCTGGTTATATTGACACTCAAATCCACTTGAGGATCTGTATACACACTTGATTTTAGTCTAGTTACTTTGGATTGCTTAAATTTGATAACTATTACATTATGCTCCACTAAGGGTAAGTATTTAAGTGTTGTTAATGCCAATCAAAATATTCTTTGGCTTTGATAATTACTTGGATAGTTTAGATTCACCCAGCAAGGTCCTACCATTCTTTGGTGTGATAACCAAAGTGTGATTGTTATTTAATTAAATCCTATTGAGCATTAATTAAATACACACATTAAGCTACCTATGTACTTAATTTTGTAACTTATTTAGTATGGAGTCATGAATTTAGATTTTGTACCTTCTATTTTCCATATTTCCAACACCTTCACTTCTTCTCACTATCTTCAATTAAAAGCATTATTTATGGTGAAGGAAGTTGTTCTTGGGGGGATTCTCCATGAAATCCTTCCCTCTTTTCTTTTTTTTGGATTATACTTGGGTACTTTATCAGGCTAGTAGTCAGGACCTATATTTGCTTTATTTTTTCCTACACTCCCTATGTTTCTCTTATGGGAGCATGTTGGAGTAGTGTGTGTAAACTTACATCTATTGATTACATTACTTACATCAAGTTACCACACGTAGTAATAAGCTCACATAGGATAGTATTTTTATATTCCTATAGAGTTTATATTTGTATTATTTATTTTTGATTCTCATAACTTCTTTTAGCACATAGGATTATGCATACACAAAATAAGGAAATAGAATATTGGATTAATGTTTACACAACTATAGTTTGTTTGATAAAAAAATTAGTCTATATATTCTCATTCCCATAATGTAGAGAATGAGGAGAGAATAAAGGTATTTTTAGATTATTACAACGTGTTTTTATTAAGCATTATATTGAGTATCAATATTTTTTTCAACTTCTTTCTTTCTTGGTTGAGCTATTTTGTCTATTCAAGGCTTGTTATAGTGATCTTGTCTTTCATATTAATCCTACAGGTTATTTCATCTCCTCATCTATTTATATACTATAAGTATTATGTTTCATTTAATCCTTTCATCAACATCACTCATTATAATCCTCATCTTAACAACAATCTCCTACACTCATTGGTTAGGACCAATAAAATCACATGCCATCAGAATTATTCCATAATGAAACATCAGTTACCTAATTAATGGGCATCCAAAACAAAATCTAGTTAGAAGAACATAGTAATAGACTCAAAATCATCTTTGATCTAGCAACATATCTCAAGGAATAAGAAGTATTCCCCAAATAAAACACATTAGATAATCATGGAAATAAAAAATTAGTGTCCATTAGTGAAAACTTATTTGAGGAATTATAGGATAATAAAAATAAAAATCATGTAGATAAAAAATACAAATCACTTAGTGAAAACATCTTTGAATAACTATGGGATATTTAAAATCAAAATACTAACAATCAATAAGACTCTCTTAGTGAAAACCTCTTCAAGGAACCAATAGATGAAAAAATCAGTTCTACATAATTTAATAAAGACATAATTAAAGTCACTATCATGTCAACTAATAATCCAAAAATCATCCAAATTATAGAAGCTCTTAGGCCTAAGGAGATGAAAATTATTTTGATTCTTTAAATAGAATTTTCATATGTCTTTGACAATGCAACATCCAAAAACATGTCACATGGATCCTATTAGAGCATATAAAATAAATAATGGTGTGTGTGTGTGTGTGTGTGTGTGTGTGTGTGTGTGAATTTTAGTCCTAATTTCCCCATGTATCATAACATTTATACATCCATTCACACTCATATCCTTCATCCAAATTGTGTATCCCACCATAAAACTAAATATTTAATATAATGTTTATCATAGTTTACCCTCCCTAACAACACTCTCTTTCATAGGGACTATGATGACACCTTTTTTACAAGTTTATAGGAATTAAAATAAAAAATTAAGGAATATCACAACATCAATGGAATATACATGAGGAATATGATCCTAGCATAAAATATATCTAGAGTGGGTATGGGTTAAATATCAAAGTGTGATTGCATCATGTATGTAATAATAATACAATGAGCTGATATGCAAAAAAATTAATAAAATCAACAAAACCAAAAAAAATAAAAAACAAAAAAATCAACACAAAATACAAAATCAAAATAGAAAGCTAAATGATTCATCTAATGGTGAAAACCATTTTGATTGCACCTTTAGAAAGTATCATGATAAAAACTAGTTTTATGGCATCATGTGAATATCATCTGGATTATACAAGTACCTCAAAACTTAATAGTATCCCCATACCATATAAATCATATTTAACCATCCTTATCCATCCTAAAAATCATGAATAATTCTCATATCCATCCTATTATGCTCATCCTTTCTTCCCATTTTGACCTTGAAATGGAGTGGATGATGTTTTGAGACATGTTTTGGGAAACATCTTATTATATACTCAATAACACTTTGATCAGTGGAATCTAGGTTTCCACATGACATGATCCTTGGAGATCCATAATCCATTACTAATCACCCCCATGATCATCTAAAAGCATCATCATCTTCATCAGGCATCACTTTACACATCTTGATATAGGAATAGGTTTTTCTTTTGTCAGTATCCCTTGTACATAAATCCAAAAGAACCCATTGTATATACTTATTCTTAAATTCCCAAAAAGTCATAAAATCCAAAAATACATAAAAATTATAAAATCATAAAATCCCTAAAAACAAAAAAGGCCAAAAATCCCTTAAAAATATATAAAAAGAAACAAATTCTAAAAACATGTGTCTTGTCCTAAATCTAGTGAGAATCTATGATACAATCATGCTAGCTTTTCAATATATTTCATTCCCACATCCACCCTACTTGGGTTAAATCATCAATCCAGATTTTTAGGGATGTGTCCTTCCCAAATCCACTCCCTCACATGTATCCTTTCCTAGGGCGCTGCCCAATTTTTAGTATTGTTGTACCTTCACACATGTATTTTGACTTGATTAATGAAAAAATGCTTTCTACTTATTTCATTTAAATTTTTTTGTGTGTGTGTTTTCTTTCTTGTTTTATTAAATTTCATTTTGTGCCTCGACTCATTACATGTGTGCCAACAATGTCATCATGGCTTATTTACTCTTATTTTTGTTTACAAAGGTGTAATATGCTATATGTAGGGGAATACAATTATCTATCTTGTAACATGACAAATATTGCTCATGGATTTTTATTTGAGTAATTCAAACTTATAATATGATTGATCTTATGACTAATGTGAAAATAGGGAAGAACAGGGTATTATAACTCATTTTTTCAATCAATTTAATGAGATTGAATAGGTGCATGGTTGTTATTTGCTAGATGAATAATGAGTAGGCTTAGATTTTTATTTATACCAAAACTTTTGGAAATATCTCATGGTAGTGTTTAATAATATAATTAGGTTGACCCATATGTTTCAAAACATTTAAAATTTTAACTTTTGAAGACTAGACACTTAATAAGAATCTAGACACTTACATCAACACAAGTGTCCTAATGTGGGACACAAGTGACTAGCACGCTACGATGTTATTAAGGATTTAAAAATAATAATGAATATTATATATTAGGTTTAGGATATTTTTACAGTTCAATAGATTTGGATCATTAGAAATGATAGGGTTGGACCATAAGATAAATAGTTTGGCATAGTGAGATGAAAAATGCAAGCCTATCGGCAACAAGAAGGTCTAAAATTAAAGGGTAAAATCATGATAGGTATATTTAAAGTATAAAAGACTAAGATTATATATATATATATATATATATATATATATATATATATATATATATATATCATATTTTAGTATCTATATTTCCCCCTTTAATCTAATAAGGCATAAGGATTAAATTACTAGATTAAAAGAAATAAATGCATACCTAGGTGTGTATAACACACCTTGCCTTTTCTTGATCCCACTTTCAGTGTTTTACTAGTGTATGACATGTAACCAAGAGCATATTATAGTATAAATAAATAAATACATATAATAGAAATTTTGAAATATTTGAATGCTTGTAAAGAAATAAAGCAAGGAAGGAATACATATGTGTGTCGATGTAACCATGTTACCCCTTGGTAATTTGATTTGGTAAATATGATTCCTTATGAATCATTTCAGCTAAGAGAGGTTTAAAATTAAACCTTATATATTTGAATAGGTGTATTGGAGGGTACTATAAACACTAAAAAACTGCACATTATGGTTTTAGATGTCAAAACACCTCTAGATCGAACCATTACCTAACCTATGACCATGAGCATGAGTCAGTTTAGATAACTAGCTAAACCCAACTCACTAACCTACCTTTTTACCCCACTTAGCCTTTAAAACTCGATGGTTGATAGTCACCTTGATTATCAATGATTAGGGTCCCCACCTCATAAACACTCAAACTCAATCTGTGTGTAAGCTAACACATTAAAATTTAATATGGATGGTAAGCTAATGCATCATAACAACCAATTGAACCTCTTATGGAACCTTATACCTCCATCTCTCTTTTCCTATAGGAGGGGAATAGGAGTTGAAATGAGATTTAAGTTTTTAAACAATCCAAGCATTCATCCATTAGGAAAACAACAGTCATCAGGAGCTATAAAAATTCCTTGTAGGTTCTCCTTTTAGCAAGTTAACAACCATGACAGAGACCCAAACCTCTACCCAAATCATTCTTTATGAAAAGTACCATTACTTTACCAAAATTACTTCAAGATCAATTACCAACTATCAAACAACCAATTAAGTATATATCTAGTTTTAAAGATTTATTTACTAGGTTTATGACCTAGACCCCTCTACATTATATATTCTAACCCCTGACCCTAAATAGACCTCTAACAATCTATCACTTGATCACTAACCCATTTTTTCAACCTGAACTAGATTCTTTTTTTAACACTCTTAAAGCCCATAGTAATCACCAATGGTCACCCTAATTACTGATAGTCACCTTCAACCACTGACAATCATCCAACCATTGATGGTTATCTTAATCACTGACTATCACTCTGATCATTAATGATCACTATCATAAGAAATAACAAGTTATTTCTACCTACCTACCCTCAACTAAATTCCAATTTCTGTGTCCCTACCTGTTCATAGAGATCTCACCTATTTTTTGAACCCAACCTAACCTATTTAGCATTAGTATTGATCAGTTATTTGATTCATTAGTCTATTTTATTTATCAAGCATTTATTTCTTCTTATATTTAATTTTAGTCTTTTCTATCATTTAATGTAATTAATTTATCTTCATTTCTTTCAACTTAACTATTTTAATAGTGTGGATTGACATCTTCCTAGTAAGCTCACACTTCTTAGATCTAGTTCATGCTAGGCAATCCACCTTACTATCTATCTAAAAACCCCTTTGGATTAGTAACTTCTTATCTATAGGTCATTCTTCCCAAGATAAATAGGAGATATTCACCATTATCTAAAACATGTGTGAATAAACAAATAGGTTCTTCTACCACACCCTTATTACTATTTCTTACTTCTTCTTTAAATAGAAAAAAAGTTAAAATTGAGATAAACATTTTGGCATGCCCGATGGGACCTGGTAGCATCTAGGTGCCCTTTTATTCTTTATTTTATTCTCATATAAAGAAATCAAAATTTATTTTGGGTATAAAATAAACCTTGGATACATTGATTACTTGCATGTTTAGCTCATTTAGTTAAAATAAAGGCAAAAAATTTCAATAGTAGTTTCATTGCTTTATCACACACCATATCAAACCAATTAAATCAATTAAACATTAAAAAAACTTCCATAAGGCCTGACTAAGGTTTCATCTCCTAGAGGATCACCTTCACCCTTTGGCTATCTTTCTTTGAGGCCATTACCAAAAAGAGAACCAAAACTCAACTCTCTAGTTGATTCTAAACTCTAGAAATTAGCATAAACTAGATAGGCACTTGATACCCTTATTTCTATAGTGTGTGAAGTAAGGGGGTGGGCCCCAATACCAAGCCAAATATTTTTCCAATATAGATCCTTTTGGGAGCCTTGAACACCTGAAACCAACCATAGACTTATTTTTTAGTATCTATTCTACAAACCAATTTTCTTCTTCACACTTTCCAACTAAGGCATAAGCCAAAAGTGAGATAAAATATATCCTAGGATTTTAAACACACTCTAGTTTATGTTTTGAGTTCCTTGAGATATTTTTATTTTGTTTGATTTGTGTTTGATTTATGAGCTTTCCTTTATTCCTTTCTATTTCTCATTTGGTTTTTACTAGACAAAAGTTGAGAAACCAAACCAACTAAGAACCACCTTCCTCTTCTTCTTCCTCCATGGATTATACCTTAGATGTTAAAGGTCCTCTCAATATTTATACCCCACATACCATGCCTCAGGTAGTTACCCATGGTGATGTATATTTTTCCACCTTCCTTGATAACAACCTCATGGCCCTCCAATGTTACCTCAACACCCTTTTTCACCATATCCTCCTTGCAATCCACCTTATGGGATGCCTTCCCATCTTATGGTTTCCACTACCTCTACCCAACCTATGATCACTCAAACATCTTCCTCTACCAATAATCTACCTGCTACCTCCACCCAAACTCAATCAAATAACCAAACCAATAACATAACATCCCTACAACAACCAACAACTCCTCTAACATAAGAACAACCTCACCTCTTTTCACCCATACTCCATCTACCATGGGGATACCTTTTACCCACATTTCCACCATCCCCCTCATCACAACCAACCCACCAGTCTCCACCCCACTTCAAAATATGGTGCTTTTTATACCTTCTACCCTTCCACCCATCAGTATTAGAGTTACCACTCACTCTCAACCAACTAACCATACTATACCTCTAACCAAATCCATATCAATTCTCCAATCTACCAATCCAATCATACCTCCAAACCAACCCACATCAACCCCTCAATAAATGCCTATGACACCCTACCCATGATATATTCCTAATCTACACGGATATATAGCTCCATCTTCTACCCGACCTCTTGTACCCATTAACCCTTACGTTTCATCATCCCAAACCTCAATAAACACATAGCACATGTGGCATCTTCTCAATATTCTACCAATTATCCATATATTTCATCCACCCAACCCCAAAAAAAATCACCATACAATTATGGAGCTCCCCAACCCCAAACAAGTTTGGTCAAAATGTTGATGGACAAAATGATTGACCTAGAGTCATATATCTCTAGGGATCATAACCTCTTATCTTATGACTAAATATTTAACAAAACTATTCACCCATCTAACCCTATCCAACCTTACCCTCCTTAATGGTAATTACCTATTTTTTTCTAAATTCCAAAGCAAGGATGACCCCCAACAACACCTAAGATCATTTTGGCATTCTTGCTACTTGGTTTCCTAAGATGATTCTCTTCTTCTTCACACCTTTCCAATGTCTTTATCTGGACTGGCATTAGATTGGTATAATTATCTCACTAATCACTCCATCTTTTCCTTTTCCCAACTTACCCAAACCTTTTTAGATAACTTTTTGATCAATATATGTAAGAAGGTCTCCATCACCAACCTCTACTCCATCAGGCAATTTGATGATGAATCCATTACTAATTTTATAGATTATGGAGGGGTCTTATCAACCATCTCTCTTTCTCTTTTCCTCAACTCAAGTTAATTTAAATTTTCTCTCAGGATTGTGCTAAACACATTGCCCCTAATCTATAGGTTTAGACTTTTAGAACCCTTGATGAGGCTTTCACCATGGCACATAAACTAGAAATCAGAGTCATTGATGAGGAGAAGTTGATACTAAGAAATAAAAATATAGCTTCAAATCCAATGACCCTTCCCCATAGAAAGCCACCAACCAATCTAACTACCCCAACACCAAACCAAAGACAATCCCAAACATGATTGTCCTTAAAACTACTACACCTCCTATTGTCAACTAACCAATCCAAACCAATTCCTCTAACTCCTCTAGTCAACAAACCCAAAATCAAAACTAGGCTACCAAAAAATAATACACTGCATTAGGTGAGTCACACACTTCACTTTTGGACAAGTATATCAAAGCCAACATCATACAACTTCCCCCCATAAAACCTCTTATATAATTTGATGATTTTTCCCTATGACCAAATGGTACAAAAATAATGATCTATGTGCTTTCTACCATGTCATTGGACATGAAATTAGTAGGTGAAACACCTTCAAAACCATTGTCCAAAACTTGATTGATAAAGGATAACTTACATTAGATAATCCCAATTCACCCTTCAATTAGTCACTTGACATCTTTTGACAACCTTTTCCCAATCATTCCCGTTCTACCCAACATGATGACAACAAACCAAAATCATCTCACACTCATGAGGTCCATATGGTCAATGTTATTATCAGTGAACCTATCATTGAATAAAACATCACCTCAACTACCTCTTACTCTACTCCACTTATTGAAGTGGTGGAATCACCCTCCATTCCTTTGGATACCCAAACTAAGGAAGCAATCACCCCATTTCCTCCACTTAATGAGATAAGTAAATTACCCACCTATAATTTGATATAAATACTAAAGGAGACAACCACTATCATCAAACCTTCCTCCCCCACCATGGAATTGCCCACTCTCTCTTTGGGAACCATTCCACAAAGAGAGATCACCTTATCTACTCCTTCCATGGAGGAAACATCTTCCCAAATCTTGTAATCCTTCATTGAGGATAGGGGTGAAAAAACCATTCTCTTACCTCAACCTATGGTCCTAATCTTTGAATCTAATTCCCAAGGAACCAAACCCATCTTCAAACCCTTATCGAGACTAATCCAAAGCCTAGAATTCTCTTCTCAACTTGATTTGGATCAAGCCACCTTTTGGTACCATCTTGGGTTCCCCTATAAAAATAAGCATGAAACTTCAACCTCACTTTTAACCATCATTAAACATATAATCACCTCAATCTCTTCATCAAACACCTCTCCTCCCAAAACCATGTGGGAACCATCCAAACCATCTCCATCCAGAATCATCAAATCACCTTACACCTCTTTAATCAAAACTATCAATAACCTAGTAGTACTTCCTACTCCTAACCTTATGTGCCCATATTTAAATTTGGATTTAACCCCATCTAGTCCACCAAAGAAAACCATAACCAAATCAACCAAGAAGATAGAACCACCCAAAATACCACCTAAAACTGGAACCATACCACCTCCTTCCCTCTTACCTTCTATCTTGGGACCTCATCCTTATTCCATCCTAGGAGATCACCCTTCTACCAAGAAGGTGGACCCTCCTAAAACTACCCAAACTAAAGTCTCCCCTTTTATTCTACCTTTACATATCCCTTCAAATTCATAAACCTCCCTATTATTTTTATCCAAACTATCTACCTCCACCTACCAACCTATCTCCAAACATTAATTATCCTAATTAACCACCTCCAAATATCTCACCTTTAAAACTTCCTCCTCAAAATCATCCAATGTCAAATAACCCCAATCAAACCATTTTGACAAAACCATTCTATCACCCATAATTTCCATGGTGAAGCCTACTTCTACAAAGGCTCCCACCCCAAAAACCAAAAGCCCATCACTCATAACACCTTTGCTCAAATCTTACTCAACCATTATACAAAGGTTGTTATAAACTTATTCCTTAAGCCTACCACCTATCAAATCATATGACGCTTCAAGTCCTAAACCATCCGAGTTCAATTATAGTTTAATATTCTCATACCATAGGACATTTAGACATGACATAAAGAACTGTAAAGCTCTCTAAGCACTTATACATATCTTATGGGATGATCTATTATTAGATGAACATATCTTAATCCCATTACCAATAAAACCACCAAATAAACCTATCCAACACTTACCCCCTCCCCCACTCTCATCCAAGGGTGAGGAGGAACCATAGTAACCTTCTAGTCTAACACCTCCCCTCATCCACACCATCCATATGGTCACCTGATCTAAGGCCCAACACAAGGATATGGGAAAGGCTAAGGTGTCCATTTCATGGATGTATCCTTCCAACCCAAAACCTCCCAACCAAACTCAAGGACCATCACCTTCACCAAAACCCAAAATATCTATTTTGGGTACCTCAACCTCCAACCATTTTGAATCTATCCAATGAGTAGATCTAAAATAAATTCACCAAGCATCAGTGAAGATGAGCATATATAAACTAATCAATACCTTGCCCTATCACCTCTAAACACTGATAGAGGCTATATAATCTATATAGGTCCAACTTGAAAACCCTCTACCTCTTGTAGCCTTTGTTGAAGCCCTTTGACTTTCTTCCTTTGTCACTTTTAAGGATTTATAAATACCTTCTGTTCATCCTGAAGATCTTGATCCTACCCTCTTCATCATTACATACATCAATAAAACCCACATCAAAAGGGTGATGATTGATGGGGGATCTAGTATTAATATTATTTCTTCCCATGCTTATGACCAACTCGATCTACCAAAGCATATCATGTCAAAAACCTCAATGGTCCTTTGTTCCTTTAATGATACTATGGCCACAACCTTGGGAATAATCATCCTCCACATCCACTTATGACCTTTCATGCTTCTAGATATTTTTTACATTATAGAAGGCAAGTTATAATACATCTTACTTGGATGCCCTTGGATCCATTCCATTAGTTATGTTGCATCCACTTTGCATCAATGTGTCAAGTTTGAACTTGAGGGTCAAGTCATCACTATACAAGTTGACCCTAGTCCTTTTAAATCTTGTAACATGAAATATCGACCCAATGATGTTAGTCTTCATCATACATACATCTCACCACCAACCAATAACAACTCTACCCCTACCATTGATGAAGATTTAACTAATTGATTTATCCCTTCTTCTTAGATCCCCATAGAGGACCCCTTATAACCCATGTTATAACATCTCTTATTGGGAGAGTATCATATTTTGGCCTTTGATGCCTTCCCTACTCATCATGAGTATGGGAACCTTGACCATGATCTTGATTATCTACCAAACATCTAAACCATCATTCCTTTTAGGCTCCCCAACCACCAAACCAATTTCATCTATGGGGGAATTGATCATTTGCTTCTCACTCCCTCCACCACCTTTTCTATCTAACCATTTAAATCTAATTTCTCCTATTTGGAAAAACCTAAATTTGATAAATTATACCTTCATATGTGTGCCTATAAGGGATTTGGCCCTAGTTGTTATGAACATGGACCCCATGAGTTACCCTTGATTAAAACCTAAAAACTTTGTGAGATATTTGGTCTTAGGTTTGTAACACTAGAAGAACTCACTAATTTACCCAAACCCATCACCACCATCAAGGAAAACATTTAATCCTAATGAACCTCATCTCTTTTGAAGTCCAAGGATTTTTAAACCATCTCTTATAGCTTTTTTTAGTCAATATCATTAGTTTGGGGCCCCTAATCTATCAAAAGGATGGCCAAACTAAAACCTTTCCATTGATTCATCCTAAAATGGTAGAAAATTATTCTCTTACAATCCACACCATCCAATATTAGGATGATGATTCCATTCTAACCTTTCTTGGTGTAGGGGATTCTTTTATCCAAAAATCCCTTCCTCCTAAGAACCAAACCATTTTGAATGAATCTTCTATCAGTGTCAACTTGGGTACTCAGGATAACCCTCACATTGTAAAGATTGGCCAATATTTAGATTCCTCAGAACAATAGGATTAACCTTCCTTCCTTCATGATCAAAGCAAATCATTTGATTGGTGCTATAAGGATATATTCAGGATTAATCCCTCCATATTTCTCCACAACATCATCATCCATCCTAATGCTAAGCTTGCTAGGTAATATCTTCATAGGATCCACCCTCATATCACCCTTTTAGTTAAAGAAGAGTTTAAACACCTCTTATCTATCAATTTCATTTAACCCATTGACTATCCCTAATGGGTTTCTAATATCATTCCCATCACCAAACCTATAGGGGGAATTTGCCTCTGTATTGAATTTTGTGACCTCAACCTTTCTTATCTAAAGGATAACTTCCCTTTGCTTAACATCGACAAACTTGTTGATCTTATAGCTGGCCATAAGATTTTATCCCTCATGGATAGTTTCTTGAGATATAATTAGATCTTTATTTCCCCTAAGGATCAGCATAATAATTCTTTCATCACCCCATAGGTAACCTTCTACTATAGGTTCATGCCATTTGGTTTGAAGAATGCTAGAGTAACCTACTAGCATGTGATGACCTACATTTTCCATGAATTGATTCATAAAATCATAGATTACTATGTAAATGATCTCCTTATAAAGTATAAATATCACAAGGATCATCTATACATTCTCAAAATTATCTTTAAATTCCTAATCCATTTCCATGTCTAGCTCAATCCCAAGAAATATGTTTTTGGAGTCATATCTGGAAATCTTCTTGGCTTTATCATCTCTCTCTAAGGAACCAAAGATGACCCTAGCAAAGTTAGATTAATCCTTGACATGCCACCTCTAACCCATCTTAAGCAAATCTATAGCCTATAGGGGAAGCTCCAATCCATTCATTGCTTCATCTCTCATCTATCAAATAAATGCCAACCTTTTCACCATCTTGTCAAGAAATATACATATTTTAAATGGATTAAGGAATGTCAACAAGCCTTTGATTAACTCAAAGAGTACCTTCTTTCTCCACCCTTTCTTACCACTCCTAAAGAGGATAAACCCTTCTACCTTTAAATATCCTCCACAGACCATTCCTTAGGAGCAATGCTTGCTCACCATGATGGATAAAATAAAGAGTAAGTTTTTTACTAAATAAATCAAACACTTATAGAGTATGAGACTCAATAAACCCATACCAAGAAGTTGTGCCTTACCCTAGTCTTTGTGGCTTCCAAACTTCACCATTACCTCCTCAATCACAAAACCTTTGTCATCACCCACACTGATGCCCTCACTTACATGCACTCTAAACCATACCAAAACTAGTATATGACTAAGTGGGTCATGCTCCTAGCTAAGTGTGACCTTGAGTTCCTCTAGTAAAAGTTGATTAAAGGGCAAGTCACTACTAATAAATTGGCCTAAGATCCTTTTTTAGATAATTAACCACTTTTTCTTGCATTTCTAGATGAGCCATCATGACTCTTTCTCAATAAGATGTTACCTATCAAATGACCATGTTCTTTGATGTCTCAAAATGCTATTGTATTAGGGGTGCTAGAGTTCTTCTCATTCCCATCAGTGGCAAACCTCTTCCCCTTTCTTTCAAACTTGATTTTGAGTGCACCAACAATATGGCTAAGTATGAATCCTTAGTAATAGGTCTCCAAACTACTCTAGCCTTGGGAGTTAATACAATAAGTGTCTTTGGCAATTCCCAACTTATGGTAAACTAGGTCAATAGGTCCTAACAATGTAATAATGATTTCTTGCAATAATACAAATAATTAGTAGATGTACTCTTAGCTTTGTTTAATCATTACCTTATCTAATCCATTCTATGATCCACCAATAATTTTATGGATATAATGGCTTCCCTTTCCTTACAATACCATCTTAACCTTCTAATTCTAAACTCTTAATAACCATTCATCATTTTAACACACCCTCTTATATTCAATCCAACCTCCTTACCATTTTTAGTATGGAGGAGTCCCCATCGGATATTTGGTAAGAGAAAACCTTTGACTACCTCAACCTTAGCATCATTCCTCCCAACCTCTCTAGGAATGCTTTAATATCCTTTATTCAGAGTACCTCTCATTATACCATACTAGGGAAGAATACTTTACAAACATAGTTTCAATGACCTCCTTATCCATTGTCTACATAGCCATGAAACTTACCACATTATCATGGAAATACATGATAGGATCTATAGGGGACACTTTAGTGGTCTAGATATTTCTAAATGTATCCTTTTCCTTGGCTAATATTGGCCCACCCTCAACTAAGACTATTATGATTATGTAAAGAAGTGTGTTAAATGTCAACAACATGGGAATTTACATCATGCACTGGCCTATGGCCTTTAAATATCTAAGGAATTTTATACCTTCTCCTAATGGTGATTAGACCTCATTAGGGGAATCAATCCTCATTCTTCATAGTATCACCACTCCATCATCACTACCACTAAGTATTTCACCAAATGAGTGGAGGTTATTCTCCTCATCTCAAATAAAGTAGAAAACATAGTCAACTTCATCAATCACCATATCATCTGTCATTTCAATGTTGCCCATAATAACATCACCAATAATGTAAAATCTTTAAAGAATAATAAATTCCAAGGTCTTTGTGATGTATTTGGCATCAAGTTAAGATTTTCCTTGCGTTATCATCTATAAGCAAACAAATAGGTAGAAGCCTCTAACAAAACCCTCAACAAGATGTTAACCAAAATGGTCAGTGCTTCTAGTTGGGATTAGCACTAAAACATCCATTTCACTTTATGAGCCTATATCATTATCATTCAAACCTCTACATGTGTTATCCTTTTCTCTCTAATCTTTAGAGTAAAGGTGGTATTGCCTCTTGAAGTCTAGATTCCTTCTCTTTACATATCCTTGCAAGACATCATTTTTTAGAGTGTCTATCATCAAGAGCATCTAGCACAACTCAAGCCACTTGATGAATGCTACCTAGCTATAATTAATCACCATCATCTTTACCAATAAAAAATCAAGTGTGCTTATAATAAACACCTTAAAGAATGAGAATTTATCATTATAGACCTCATCTTAAAGGAAAATCAACATGTGATAAATATGGAAAAAAATAGGTGAGATAAGTTTGATTTCAATTGGCTTCGATCCTACATCATAACCCACAAGTATGGATTAGGAACTTATCATTTGTCCACTTTTCAAGGCAAACCAAAACCTAAGCCTCTCAATGCTTCACATCTACATCTTTTTTGTTTGTTAAAAAAGGATCAAACTCATCATTTTGTCTAACTTAAGCTCGTCCCTTGATTTATGAGATTTTCACCTTTCTCATACCCTCATCCTATCCCATTGAGGACAACTGATTACAACATACAAACCATATGATTAACCATCACATTCATATCCTAATATTAAATATGGGTACCATGACTCTACCCATGGCATGTTCTCATGGATACTTTTCATCCCTCATTAGATGGAATCCCATGATCATTATTTCTCAAACTCCCCTTATCATTAACCTTCTTGTGTTCAAGGTTTTGCCCTCATAAGGTTAAACCTTAAATCCTATATAAAATTTTCCATGTCTAACCTAGTGTTAAAATAATTTAGGATACCTAAATACACCTGGGTCAAATATCTCCTGCATGGAGTTTGATCCCTTAAAGGATAGCTACCCAAAATCTAACAAAGCTTAAGAGATAGATTGCTCCCTTGAAGGACAACTACCAAAATAAACAAATCCAAACTCAGAACACTCCCTTAAAGGATGGCTAAGCCAAATTTGTCAAAATCAATCATTTTAAACTTCTCACATCAATCAACTTTATAAACTTATCAAAACCAAATAATAATAAACCCTATATCAAAATAAACACAATCTATCCCAAGAAAGATGCAATCAAATTTCATAAATAACATTAGTAGACTTCCCACATCAATCAATATACCCATTACATTAAAACATGGACTTGTCTATTAAGTTCCCTATGTCACCTATAGAAAGGTAAAACCAACCCTCAAAAGGTTACACCACCCTTCACCCACCTCTCCTTTGTACCATCTACAAATCAAAGGATTTAGAGCTTACTCATCACAATGTGATCAAGACACCTTTTTACCAGATAATGCATGTTAATTAAAATCATTAAAAAGGATTATGTTCTTTAATCCAATCTAACTTCAGGTTTTATTTAGTCTTTTCCAACGAAAAGGCATCATGCCTTTTCTTCTTTTTCTCTCGTAATTGGTTCATGTATTCATTTATACATATGTCTCATGATTTCATCCATTTTCCCACATCTAGTTTTGTTATCTAACTTAATTTATGTGTTATCATAAACATCACATAACCATAATTAGAATAATAACTATAATCATGAACATCATAACCATAATTAGAACAATAATTAAATCATGAATGTCATAACCATAATCAGAACATTATAACCATGTATAAAACAATAACCATTTATCATAATTATATTAAACCATGAACATCACACAACCATAATCATAAACCACATTACATATACAATCATAAACATCATAACCATGAAAAAAGTATCACATCATCATAATCATGTATAGCCATTCACCATAAGCATCATACATAATCATCACATGCCTAAGCTAATGAGTCTATATCTCATAAGCACAAACATCAAAACCATGAATCATGAACCATAAAACCACATCTATATATCATCATCACATCATGTCTCATCAAAATAAATCATACATGTAATAATGTGCATCTCTCTTTCTCTAACATATACATCTTATTACATTGGCTCATAGGCTCATATCAAAATAATCTACAAATATACTATCATATCATAACTATGCCCCTAGGCCACCATTTCTACTAGTTCACACACCCATAAGATTCTTGCCTTTCCACTCATTGAAGTAGCTCACTGACTTGGAGTTGTTATACCTACACCACCTACCAAGCTTGCTCTATACTCACCCAATCAAAGTTCCTATGGACATTGTGGCAGAACTATGGCCTCATAATAATTCAAATCTTTAATTTTGGCAAAGTACTATACTATGGGAATACTACTTGATGGTTCTACTGGTGCAGCAACTCCTCTTCCTCTCTATCTCAAAGTGTCCCTCTCTTGGGTCACCAAGCTTGGTAAAGTCCTAATATGGTCCCTCTCAACCATCATAGTGGCAACATAAGCCTATAATGTTATAACTCGGCCCTATAATATGGTTTCCTACCCTTGTAAAGCTATGATCTATGCTTGTGTAGTGGCTAGTACCATTCTTACCTATCCATCAAGGCCACCTCCCTGTACTTAAACTTATGGACCCTCACCAACTAGATCCACATCCATGGGCTGCCTACCCCCATCATCCCATACAAAATCCTTAGATGTATAGATGGATTAATACCATATCGCATATCAATTGACAAAAATATCATCATCAATATCTGCTCTAATGAGTAGCTCCTCACAATCAAGAACCACCTCCATTAGCTATGATACTGGAAGCAAAAACTTAGAATCCCCCCACCTATACCTTGTAAGTAAACCTAGAATCCCTTGTACCAACGCAAACTACCTATTAACCTTATCAAAAGGGATTAGCTTATTCTCACCCTCTCTCCTCCCAAAAATCCACCTATAGCTCTACATCAATAAAACATGTCTACTATAATGGGGCCACCTTAGAAAGTTGGCATATGGCCTACACACCACATCTCTGACCATTAAGGCATTCAATTCCCCTCAAATCCAATAAATATCTTGGATACCTCCTCTAGGTCCTATGAGTGCATTATCACTTTTCCACTACATGAAACCCACCCTAAAGTCCATCTGGGTGTATCCCTCCCATGGCAGACCCATCATCCTCAACACCTAAATGTGCTTATAGGCTCAATATTACAACACAAACCATGATGCCATATCTCCAGTGAGATCTAAAACCCCATAGCTCATAGTATATATAGACCAAAAAAATAGGTGCCGACCCAAACACTGTCTGACCCAATAACATCTCCACTAGGGCTCCCAATAATAGATATGAAAACTATCCACTACTCAAATATGGGAATGCAAAATAGAAGACTAACATCATCATCATCATCAACCACCTATCATCCCTAGCTCTCTAATATAATGGCCTATAACTAAACACTCCAACATACCACCTAATGAAGACTTGATCCTCACCATATAAGATCTCCAAGTGCTCATCTCTCTCCACCTTCTCAATATGATATATTGGCTCCCCTTAAATTTGTAGCTATGTAATCATATGTACATCCTTTAGTAGGATGGTCATATCACTAGTTAGTAAGATAAAAGTGTTTATGGTTAGATCCCATCTATCAATAAGGGCCATGATCATTGTTGCATCTCATGGCATGTGGTGGAATTACATCATCACGATGAAATTGACCTCCTCTATATGTGCCCAATCACCATCTATCATTTCATGATGGATCTCCACAAATATTTGAGGGACCTAATCCTACATCAAGATCTCATCTCATGCTTGCAAAGTTTAAATTAACAAAAACACTTAGTTTTTTATTTAACTAATTTACCTATGGATTTCACCCCTTTTTTGAATCATTCACCCTACCTAAGAGAAATTTTTTTCCCCCATTTAAATTAAATCAACCTATTTTTTTAATCTACCCTTAGCATTCCCAAATATTCTAAAAATATTCTAACTTAACCTTAGCATAACCTTTTTATCAAAAACACTAGCCTCACCATTTTTGATTAAAAAACACTAACCTTCATCTTCTATCAAAAACATCTTACCTCTAACCTATTTTACTTAACTTTTTACCCAAAATACCTAACCCTTTAGTCAACTACCAATGGTCATTATGATCGTTAATGGTTGGCCAACCATTTGGCTTATGGTTCATGATTATCGATGGTCGACTACGACTACCAAAAGTTAGGTATGATCATTGATAGTCATTATGTGTGATCATCAATGGCAAACCCCAACCCTATATACCAAAAAACACCTATCCAAACCACCCCTTTCTAATACCTGTTTACCTTAATTTTCTCCTCTACCCTACCCCTTGCCGACATACCTTCCCAAAATTTATTTTCACCTACTAATTTTAATAAATAATTGAAAAACCTATGTAAAACCCCCAAACCCTCCCTAAATAAAAAAATTTATGAAATTCAACTAACAAATAACCAAAATCAACCTAACCTATCAATTTAAGATAGCACCTACCTCATTCTTGAACCATTATCAAGGAAGAATCTTGGGTCCTACTACTTGGCCACATCCTCATCTACCCTGCATCCTTAGTCCCATGCTAGATGAACTCAACACAAATCTCACCCCCAATTAACAATCAAATTGACCTCATCAGCACTCTCACATAAAAATCCAAAGTCACCAAGTGCACAAGAGTGAAGGGATTTAAAATCCAACGTGAAAATGAATTATTTTTTCACTTTTTATGCTCTATAGCTTTAGGGTTTCCCACTAACCATTATTTGTTTGGGTGACTATTGATATTCGATGTTGAGACCCCTAACTATTTATGGTTAAGATCTCCTCTTTTTAAATTTTGGGAGATTACCCTCCTCTTTTTAAACTTTTGGAGATTACCCTACTCCACCAAACCAAAACTAACCATTAGAGAGCACCTTTTCTCTACAAGCCAATCATGAACCATTAGAGAACACCCTCTCCAACCATCCAACCATCCAACCATGTCCACTTCAACATTAATCATTTTGGCTTGAACTATCATATATTTTAAGATGACCTTGACTTGGTCCTTTTGACCATACTGACCAACCTTTCCATGTTGAACATTTTAATTTGTACCACCTAGTGCACACTAGACCATTTGTTTTTTCTTAGGAGAACTTCCTACCTATGATGCCTATGAAAATTCTAACCCTATTTTGGAGACTTGATAAGAATGAATTGATCAGTTATGCCTAATGTTGTGGCTTAGTTACCCCATCACTAGTCCTTCTATAATTGACCTTATTTTTACCAACTATGAAAACTTTGTCTGTGCATGATCTTGGATATCACACTTAGTTTCATTTTATGTGTATTTTTGTGCTTAAAATGCCCAACCCTTTTATCAACAACCTCATGACTCACCATAACCATTTATCAAACCCACACCTGATTTGGTTTCACCTCAATACATTCTAGTTTAATGGGGAACAAATCCTCTCATACTTAGGGCAACCAACCCTTTGACCCATAATATATTTTTGTTTTACATCTTATTGACACAAACTTCATAACAAAATGAGGGGAAATGTAGACACTAAAAAATTACACATAATAGTTGCAGATGCCAAAACACACCTAGATCAAACCATTACCTAACCTCTGACTATGACCATGAGTCATTTTATCTAACTAGATAAACTTAACTTGTTAACCTTCCCTTTTACCCCACTTAACCTTTGACACTCAACCATTAACTATCACCCTGACTATCGATGATCAGGGTCCCCACCTCTTGAACACTCAAACTCAAGCTATGTATAAGCTAACACATCATAATGTAATATACATAGCAAGCTAATGCATCACAACAACCAACCAACCCTCATATTGAACCTTCTACCTCCATCTCTCTTTGCCTATAAAAGGAGGGGAGCAAAAGGTGAAAGGGGATCTAGTTTTTTAAATAATCCAAGCATTCATCCATTAGGTAACCAATAGTCATCAGGATCTATCAAAATTACTTTAAAGTTATCCCTTAAGTAAGTAAGCAACCATAATAGAGACCTGAACCTTTACCCAAATCATTCTTCAAGAAAAGTACCATTACTCTACCAAAAAAAATTAGGATAAATTACCAACTATCAAGCAACCAATTAAGTATATTTTTTGTTTTCAAGTTTTGTTTACTTGGTTTATTACCTAAACCCCTCTACATTATATCTTTTGATCCATAAACCTAACCAAAAATTTAATAATCCATCACTTGATCACTGACTCCTTTCTTCAACCTAGACTAGACTCTTTTTTGGAACACTCCCAGAACCCACAACAGTCACCAACGGTCACCCTGACTATTGATGGTCACCTTTAACCACTGATGGTTTCCCCACCATAGATGGTTAGATTAACCACTGATGGTCACCCTGACCATCGATGGTCACTGTGGTAATAAATAACTAGTTGTTTCTACCTAACCCTCAGCCAAATTCACTTTCTATGTCCCTACCTATTCATATAGATCTCACCTATTTTTTGAACCCAACCTAACCTATTTAGAATTGCTATTAACCCACTATTTGATTCATTATTCTATTTCCTTTATCAATCATTTATTTCTTCTTGCATTTCCTTTCATTATTTTCTATCATTTAATGCAAGTACTTTATCTTCATTTATTTCAACTTAACTATTTTAAGCGTGTGGATTGATATCGTCCTAGTATGCTCACAGTTCTTAGATCTAGCTCATGCTAAGAAATCCACCTTGTTATCCATCTAAAAACCCCTTTGCATTAGTGATTTATTATCTACATGACATTCCTCCCAAGATAAAGAAGAACTCTTCACCATCATCTGGATCATGCATGCACAAACAAAAAGGTTCTTCTACCACACCCTTATTACTAGTTTTTTACTTCTTATTTAAATATAAATAATCTAAAATTGAGAGAAATAGGTACTTATGACCCCAATTTGGTTTTATTGTGAGTTTTGACATAGACATTGATGAATTCTACCTAGCTATAATTAATCACCTTCATGTCTACCAAGAAAAAATCAAGTGTGCTTATAATAAACATGTTAAAGAATGAGAATTTAACATTAGAGACCTCATCCTAAAGGAAAATCAACATGTAACCAATAAGGAAAAAAATAGGTGAGGTAAGTTTGATTTCAATCGGCTTGGATCCTACATCATAACCCACAAGTATGGATTAGGAACTTATCATGTGTCCTCTTTTGAAAGCAAACCAAAACCTAAGCCTCTCAATGCTTCACATTTACATCTTTTTTTTGTTAAAAAAAGATCAAACTCATCATTTTGTCTAACTTAAGCTTGTCCCTTGATTTATGATATTTTCACCTTTCTCAAACCCTCATCATATCCCTTTGAGGACAACCGATTACAACATAGAACCATATAATTAACCATCACATTCATATCCTAATATTAAATATGGGTACCATGACTCTACCCACGGCATGGTTCTCATGGATACGTTTCATCCCTCATTAGATGGAATCCCATGATCATTATTTCTCAAACTCCCCTTATCATTAACCTTCTTGTGTTTTAGGTTTTCCCCTCATAAGGTTAAACCTTAAATCCTATATAGACTATTATATGTCTAACCTAGTGTTAAAATAATTTAGGATACCTAAATACACCTGGGTCAAATATCTCCTGCATGCAGACTGATCCCTTAAAGGATAGCTACCTAAGATCTAACATAGCTTAAGAGATAGATTGCTTCCTTAAAGGACAACTACCAAAATAAACAAATCGAAACTTAGAACACTCCCTTAAAGGATGGCTAAGCCAAATTTGTCAAAATCAGTCATTTTAAACTTAGAACACTCCCTTAAAGGATTTAGAGCTTACTCATCACAATGTGATCAAGACACCTTTTTACCAGATAATGCATGCTAATTAAAATCATTAAAAAGGATTATGTTCTTTAATCCAATCTAACTTCAGGTTTTATTTAGTCTTTTCCAACGAAAAGGCATCATGCCTTTTCTTCTTTTTCTCTCGTAATTGGTTCATGTATTCATTTATACATATGTCTCACGATTTCATCCATTTTCCCACATCTAGTTTTGTTATCTAACTTAATTTATGTGTTATCATAAACATCACATAACCATAATTAGAATAATAACTATAATCATGAACATCATAACCATAATTAGAACAATAATTAAATCATGAATGTCATAACCATAATCAGAACAATATAACCATGTATCAAAAAATAACCATTTATCATAATCATATTAAACCATGAACATCACACAACCATAATCATAAACCACATTACATCTACAATCATAAACATCATAACCATGAAAAAAATATCACATCATCATAATCATGTATAGCTATTCACCATAATCATCATCCATAATCATCACATGCCTAAGCTAATGAGTCTATATCTCATAAGCACAAACATCAAAACCATGAATCATGAACCATAAAACCACACACACACACACACACACACACACACACACACACACACACACACACACACACACACACACACACACACACACACACACACACACATATATATATATATATATATATATATATATATATATATATATATATATATATATATATATCATCACATCATGTATAATAAAAATAAATAGTACATGTAATAATGTGCATCTCTCTCTCTCAAACATATACATCTCACTACATTGGCTCATAGGCTAGTATCAAAATCATCTACAAATATACTATCATATCATAACTATGCCCCTAGGGCACCATTTCTACTAGTTCTTACACTCCTAATATTCTTGCATTTCCACTCATTGAAGTAGATCACTGACTTGGAGTTGTTATACCTACACCACCTACCAAGCTTGCTCTATACTCACCCAATCGAAGCTCCTATGGACATTGTGTCAGAACTATGGCCTCATAATAATTCAACTCTTTAATTTTGGCAAAGTACTATACTATAGGAGTACTACTTGATGGTTCTACTAGTGTAGCAACTCCTCTTCCTCTCTATCTCAAAGTGTCCCTCTCTTGGGTCACCATGCTTGGTAAAATCCTAATATGGTCTCTCTCAACCATCATAGTGGCAACCTGAGCCTATAATGTTATAAATTGGCCCTATAATATGGTTGCCTACCCTTGTAAAGCTATGATCTATGCTTGTGTAGTGGCTAGTACCACTCTTACCTATCCATCAAGGCCACCTCCCTATACTTATACTTATGGACCCTCACCAACTAGATCTACATCCATGGGCTGCCTACCCCCATCATCCCATACAAAATCCTTAGATGCATAGATGGATTAATACCATATCACATATCCATTGACAAAAATATCATCATTAATATCTGCTCTAATGAGTAGCTCCTCACAATCAAGAACCACCTCCATTAGCTATGATACTAGAAGCAAAAACTCAGAATCCTCCCACCTATACCTTAGGATTAGACCTAGAATCCCTTGTACCAACCCAAACTACCAATGAATCTTATCAAAAGGGATTAGCTTAGTCTCACCCTCTCTCCTCCCAAAAATACACCTATAGCTCTACATTGATAAAAACATGTCTAGTACAATGGGGCCACCTTAAAAAGCTGACATATGGCCTAGACACCACATCTCTGACTATCAAGGCATCCAATGCCCCTCAAATCCAATAAATATCTTGGATACCTCATCTAGGTCCTATGAGTGCATTATCACTTTTCCACTACATGAAACCCACCCTAAAGTCCATCTAGGTGTATCCCTCCCATGGCAGACCCATCAGCCTCAACACCTAAATGTGCTTATAGGCTAAATATTACAACACAAACCCCACATTGATGCCATATCTCCAGTGAGATCTAAAACCCCATAACTCCTAGTATATCTAGACCAACAAAATAGGTGCCCACCCAAACACTATCTGACCCAATAACATCTCCACTAAGGCTCCCAATAATAGATATGAAAACTATCCACTACTCAAATATGGGAATGTAAAATAGAAGACTACCGTCATCATCATCATCAACCACCTATCATCCATGGCTCTCTAATATAATGGCCTATAGCTAAACACTCCAGCATACCACTTGATGAAGACCTGATCCTCACCATATAAGATCTCCAAGTGCTCATCTCTTTCCACCTTCTCAATATGATATATTGGCTCCTCTTGAATTGGTATCTATGTAATCTTATGTACATCCTTTAGTAGTATGGTCATATCCCTAGTTAGTAAGATAAAAGTGTTTATGGTTAGATTCCATCTGTCAATAAGGGCCATGATCATTGATGCATCTCATGGCATGTGGTGGAATTGCATCATAATACTGAACTTGACCTCCTCTATATGTGCCCAATCACCATCTATCATCTCATTATGGATCTCCACAAATATTTGAGGGACTTGATCCTACATCAGGATCTAATCTCATGCCTGCAAAGTTCAAATTAATAAAAACACTTAGTTTTCTATTTAACTACTTTACCTATGTATTTAACCCCTTTTTTAACTCATTCACCCTACCTAAGAGCACATATTTTCCCCCACTTAAACTACATCAACCTATTTTTTTAATCTACCCTTAGCATTCCCAAACATTCTAACTTAACCTCAGCATAACCTTTTTATCAAAAACACTAGCCTTACCATTTTTGATAAAAAAACACTAACCTTCATCTTCTATCAAAAACATCTTACCTCTAACCCATTTTCCTTAACCTTTTACCCAAAATACCTAAACCTTTAGTCAACTACCAATGGTCACTATGATCGCTAATGGTTGGCTGGCCATTTGGCCTATGGTTCCCAATTATTGATAGTCGACTACAACTACCGACAGTTAGGTATGATCATTGATAGTCATTATGTGTGATCATCAATGGCAAAACCCAACCCTATATACCCAAAAAAACCTACCCAAACCACCCCTTTCTAATACCTACTTACCTTAATTTTCTCCTCTACCCTACCCCTAGCCTACATACCTTCCCAAAATTCATTTTCACCTACTAATTTTAATAAATAATGGAAAAACCTAAAAACCTAGGTCAAAACCCCAAACCCTCCCTAAATATAAATAATTTAACAAAATTCAACTAACAAATAACCAAAATCAACCTAACCTATCAATTTAAGATAACACCTCATTCCTCAACCATTATCAAGGAAGAATCTTGGGTCCTACTACTTGGCCACATCGTCATCTACCCTGGATCCTTAGTCCCATGATAGATGAACTCAACATAGATCTCACCCCCAATCAACCCCACCTCATCAACACTCTCACACAAAAATCCAAAGTCACCAAGTGCACAAGAGTGAAGGGAGTCAAAATCCAAAGTGAAAATGACTTATTTTTTCACTTTTTATGCTCTACAGCTTTAGGGTTTCCCCCTAACCATTAATGGTTAGGGTGACTATTGATAGTCAATGTTGAAACCCCTAACTACCGATGGTTAGGATCTCCTCTTTTTAAATTTTGCTAGCACCAACACTTTAGTTTCCACTTTTGGAGATTACCCTCCTCCACCAAACCAAAACAAACCTTTAGAGAGCACCTTTTCTCTAAAAACCAATCATGAACCATTAGAGAACACCCCCTCCAACCAACCAACCATCCAACCATGTCCACTTCAACATTAATCATTTTGGCTTGAACTATCATATATTTTATGATGACCTTGACTTGGTCCTTTTGACCATACTGACCAACCTTTCCATGTTGAACATTTGAATTTTTACCACCTAGTGCACACCAAACCATTTGTGCTTTCTTAGGGTAAAATCCTACCTATGATGCCTATGAAAACGCTAACCCTATTTTGGAGACTTGACAAGAATGACCCGATCAGTTATGCCTAATGTTGTGGCCTGGTTACCCCATCACCAGTCCTTCTATAATTGACCTTATTTTTACCAACTATGAAAACTTGGTCTATCCATGATCTTTGATATCACACTTACTTTCATTTTATGTTTATTTTTGTGCTTAAAATGCCCAACCCTTTTATCAACAACCTCATGACTCACCATATCCATTTATCAAACCCACACCTGATTTGGTTTCACCTCAACAAATTCTAGTTTAAGGGGGAACAAATCCTTCCATACTTAGGGAAACCAACCCTTTGACCCATAATCTATTTTTGTTTTACATCTTATTGACACAAACTTCATAACAAAATGGGGGAAAATGTAGACACTAAAAAATTACACATAATAGTTGTAGATGTCAAAACACCCCTAGATCAAACCATTACCTAACCTCTAACTATGACCATGAGTCATTTTATCTAACTAGATAAACTTAAATTTCTAACCTACCCTTTTACCCCACTTAACCTTTGAAACTCAACCATTAACTATCACCCTCACTACCGATGATTAGGGTCCCCACCTCTTACACACTCAAACTCAAGCTATGTACAAGCTAACACATCATAATGTAATATGGATGGCAAGCTAACACATCACAACAACTAGCCAACCCTCAGATGGAACCTTCTACCTCTAAGGAGGGGAGAAAAAGGTGAAAGGGTATCTAGTTTTTTAAATAATCCAAGCATTCATCCATTAGGTAACCAACAGTCATCATGATCTATCAAACTTACTTGAAATTTATCCCTTAAGTAAGTTAGCTACCACAATAGAGACCTGAACCTTTACCCAAATCATTCTTCAAGAAAAGTACCATTACTCTACCAAAAAAAATTAGGATAAATTACCAACTATCAAGCAACTAGTTAAGTATATTTTTCATTTTCAAGTTTTGTTTACTTAGTTTATTACCTAAACCCCTTTACATTATATTTTTTGACCCCTAACCCTAACCAAACCTTTAACAATCCATCACTTGATCACTGACCCCTTTCTTCAACCTAAACCAGACTCTTTTCTGGAACACTCCTAAAACCCACAGCAATCACCAATGGTCACCCTAACTATTGATGGTCACCTTCAACCACTGATGGTTTCCCAACCATAGATGGTTATATTAACCACTGATGGTCACCCTGACCACTAATGGTCACTGTGGTAATAAATAACAAGTTATTTCTACCTAACCCTCAACCAAATTCCACTTTCTATGTCCCTACCTATTCATATAGATCTCACTTAATTTTTTAACCCAACCTAACCTATTTATAATTGATATTAACCCACTATTTGATTCATTATTCTATTTCCTTTATCAATCATTTATTTCTTCTTGCATTTCCTTTCATTCTTTTCTATCATTTAATGCAAGTACTTTATCTTCATTTATTTCAACTTAAATATTTTAAGAGTGTGCATTGATATCCTCCTAGTATGCTCATAGTTCTTAGATCTAGCTCACGCTAAGAAATCCACCTTGCTATTCATCTAAAAACCCCTTTGCATTAGTGATTTATTATCTATAGGGCATTCTTCCCAAGATAAAGAAGAACTCTTCACCATCATCTGGATCATGCATGCACAAACAAAAAGGTTCTTCTACCACACCCTTATTACTAGTTTTTTACTTCTTATTTAAATATAAATAAGCTAAAATTGAGAGAAATAGGTACTTATGACCCCAATTTAGTTTTAGGGTGAGTTCTGACACAAACATTGATATCATTGAATCTCAATCACATAACTCAAATAACAATATAATAAAATCCAAGTTAAGTGGTGTAACCAACTCAACTTTTAAGTAGTGTTATGATGTTGAGGGTGTTTAATATCAACCACAATACTAAAAGGATCCAAATTATATAGACATAAAAGGATCAAAATGGTGCTTCCTTATGAAAATGGTGTTTCTTGGTAAAGTATCAGTGTCTCTTGGTAAAGAATTTGAAATAAGTTTAAATATCTATTTGTAATTTTAGGTGCATTTGAATGTCATATGCACCTCTAATTTGTTTCAAACTGAATTATCTATCAAAATTTAACCTCTACTCTATAATTATGTATAATAAATGTCACAAATTTGGAAAACTTTATCCCAAATCTATAAAAATTGGTACAATGTGTATAGCATTCTAACATAAGTGTGTATATGAATCATGTAAATTATATTGAAACTCTATAATCTTGTAGATACCCTACCTCAAGAGGGTAAGACAAATATATAATATATGTATGAATCATGTATCATTTTTAAGTATATATACCAATGAATCTCATACTTGTGATCAAAATAAGCCCTAACATGCATGATATAGATCATGACAATGTCTAAAAATTAACAATACAAGCTCAACCAACAATTAAACCCATTATAAGATCACTCAGTGTCACACAAAATGGGGTCTAAGGAGACAAGAAAGAGGGGAATATTTAAATTTCTCACACTCAAAGGAATGACATTTTTAATTGTTCAAATAGAAAAAGAAAGAAACATACAATGGCACAGGAGCCAACAAGCAAGGAACATATTCAAATTTTATATAAAAAAGATAATATAAAGTAATAAAAATACACTCAAGTAAGTGAAAATGTGAATAAATGAAGTATAGGAACTAGAATAAGCATATCATACTAGTCCTTGTGTATATGTGTTAGCCAAAAAAGTTATATAACATAGCATATCAATTACACTCTCAAAGTTTTAATCATGAGTATAGGCATGTGTAAGGATTAATATATAATTTCAAAATGATAATGAAAAGGTGGTCATAAAATAATGTAACCCACACATATCATGATCAAGGAAGTAGATTCCCTCAATGTAGTGTGTCATGTGAGAAAAATAAAGGTCCAACATATATTTTTGAATGTATCATGAATATATTGTATGCCTATATCATAATAAAGTATGTTTGAAACATAAGTGTTTATATAAAATAAATTATATGCTATCCACTAAAATAAATTAAATGACATAGATGTTAAGGATCTAGTAAACATGTGAACATGTAGATTATATTTTATGATTATGTATCACCTTAGTCTTGTACACATAGAAAACTTAGACCTTGGTTGTTCCTATTATTATATACTCTCCTTATAGATATGGATTATAAATATGGTTAGATCAAGAATTAATCAATAAAATTAAGAAAAATTCATAAGAACATAATAAGCTAAGACTTCTCCTTCGATAGGGCTTGGCATATGACAATTAAGATCAAATGAAAGAAATAATTACACAATAACTTCCCAAGAGAATCCCATCACCCAATTTTGGCTCAAAACATTATTTTACCCTTGATTTGGTGATCAAGTATTTGACAATGATGTAAGGCAAATCTCCTCCATCATTTCTTTCTCACCAATAAAACTAGGCTCATGATATGAAATCAAATGTATGCTTATCAATGAAGATATCCTATTGCAAATTAATCATAATAAACACCACACATGAATGGTTTGTGAAGAGAATTTTGCATAATAATTTTACACAAATGAAGCTTAATCAAAGTGGCCTTGGCCTTCCTATTTATAGATTTTCCAAATTAATCAGGATCAACCATGATTGTCCATTGTAAGATCAAGATGTGTGGCCATGAATCAATCTAATTATGTAAATATTATACATAAATACCCTCATCAATTTTTGGAAGGAAATGGTATTTAAAAGGCATGGGAGGCCTTAAACCTAGTATTTGTTTCATTTATGGCTTATAGATGCCATCCCATAAATGATGTCATTTGATGATGTAGATATTAAGAAGAAATTTCCAACTAAAATATATTCAATAACTTCCATAGATTTCTTACTTAAGGTCATAATTTGGTTTTATTTGCCTAAGTAATATTAATAAACTTTTATACAATTCTTTGAAAATTAGTTGCACTCAATTAATTAAACTAGTCAAAATTTCATAATATTGGGTTATAATTTGACTGGAGAGGAATTAAAAGGTGATGTTAGTTACATATGGACCAATATCTCATTTAGGATATTGTTGACATAAAATAAAACATGCATGTATCATGGGTTTCTAAATTATAAGAAAAGAGTGATCCAAATCACCAAAATGTATTTTCAACATTTTTAATCCAAATGATTTGAGAAAAGTTAATAATCACATAAAATGCATTGCCCTATTTAAGGATAAATTAGCCTAAATTGGTAATTGTATATGATAATCTCAAAACATTTATCACACTTAAGTGATTTTGGCCCAATTTGTACATTTTCACAAATTTTGAGTAAGATTGACAATTTTAACATAATGGTGTTAGGAATTGGATGTATACATTTTCCCCCTATTTAAGAAGTCCTAACAATACATTTAGGTGAATAAAAATCTTTTAAATAAAAAGTTTTCAAGAATAAGTTGGAAGGAAATGAGCCATGATGCCCCCTCGATAGGACAGATAGGGATGAAAGAGAAGGATGGACTCTCAAAAAGAGAGAGAAAGTGAGATAAACCCATGGAATAGATGACATCTAGATGAGTTAATGCTTGCATTCATTGATTCCATCAATGATCAAAATATAATTAGTATATAATGGGCCCTAAGGATAGGGGTAATCCAAAAATATAAGTTACACACTTTGAACACACCCAAAGATAGGGTGTAAGCTATGCACTTACAAAATGATCAATCTCAAGATAAATTACACACAAAAATATTGATAAAATGAGGGGGAAAGTTCAAAAATCTTGGAATTATAAGAAATAAGAAAATCATGTCTCCAGAGAGGAGATAATAATGTGCCCCATTAGAGTAAATATGATCATTTGATAAAACAATTTGGCCCCAATAGGGCTGATTTTGATGACTGATAATTAATTATGCCCCAATAGGGAAATTTTGATTCAATAGTTAGTTCAAATGTTGTGCCCTTATAGGGAAAATTGGCAAGCAAAAACTCAAATATATAGCCTATTGTATATATTAAAATATGAGCGGTCACAAATCTAGAGTTGATAGTCAAATGATTGAGAAAGCCATAGGAAACTAGGCATACAAAAATGCACAAAGTGATGAAAGAGATGAAAAGAAGAATGAAGATGGCCAGGCTAACCCAAGATATGACATGTATCCAAGTGATGCCTACATAGTCCAAATGAACCTCAAGGTAATGTAGTTCACCCATAAGTAGGAGAAAAGAAATGAGGAATGAATAAAACTAACCACTATTCGATTAAACTCATAATTTATACCAATAAATGCTCATCTTGCATAGAGTCAAGTATAAGATAAACCATTGGTACCTAGTTTCATTAGTGTACTTGATAACTGATCATCAACGTTGCATTGACTTTGAGACTTGGATCCAAATCACATAGTGCTTACTATAGCAAAATGAAATTATGCATCATAAGTATGAGTAAATTATAATGACATTGTATTTTAATTATGATGAGCTGGTTCAAATGTGAATATTTATAACTAAGGAAATGATAAGAATTACCAAAACTAGAGTGACAACTATTTACATTTAAATAAAAACAAAAAATAAATTAACCAAACTTAAAATCAAGATATGAAAAATCATGACTTAATTAGGAATAGGAATGTTTAAAAACAAATCAAGAACAACTTAGTAAACAACATGAAAATAAGATATGACTAATCAAGCTTTATGTGACTATCAAGATATTCCAATAAAATAATAAGACCAAATAGTAAAACAAAAGACCAAGAATAAATAATAAGAAACAACAAAAGAAGAGAAAAAATAAAGGAAAATACAAGAAATCACAATAAAAATCAAATAAACATGCCCAAACAAGATTTAATCACAATTTTAGTGCAATTTAAAAATAATTGTTTAGGCACATGTAGTAGAGGCATTAATTTATACAACAACATAACAAGAACATATAATAAATTTTCCTCTAAATGATAAGTAAATAACATATAATAAAAATGGGGGGGGGGGGGGGGGGGGGGGGGGGGCGAGCAAGGGAAAGAAAAGGAAGGGGGTCGCTGAGTTGACTCAAGATGTATAAGATAAGTGGACACTGCCTACATAGTTCCATGGATATGAGATCCAACATTAACTTTGCCAAATGTAGTTCTCCCAAGAAATGGGATAGAATAAAAACAATGATAAGAAAATAAGATTTATTTTGTATAAGAAATGGGAGGATAGGATCACAAAATGGAAAGAGCATATAAATGAGAATGGTCTTTCAAAATGGTAAGTGCATATGACAATTACTTATAAAATGGCAAGAACATGGAGAATAGACTAAATAAAAAGTGTAAGACAATGTTTTTATTCTTTTATGGATCATTTTCTAATGTTTTTATGTTTTTTGAGATAAACAATATAAATTAACTATTTAAAAAAATTCTAGGGGGAACTACCTAGTTGAGGATATGCACATCCATAGGTATGATTTCAAATAATAGCTAAACTAGTTAAAATGGGGCTTGCTCACAAATCGGCGAGAGTGAGATCCTACTAAGGCAACAATGCCTAACAAAAAGAAGTAAAATAATAGAATATTATGCGGTATGAGATATCTTTGAAGAACCATCCTGTAGGTAAAAATCCTAAGTGAATGCATCCATGTTTACTTAACTATAGAAGAAGATGTAACATAATTTCCACTTTAAATTAATTTATACAACTGGCATTAAATGTGTTCATAGTGCCTTTGAGTCATAATTAGGATCATAATTGGTAAAGGGATAAAATTGTTCAGGTTACAATGGCCCAGGATATGAAAAGAATATGGTTCTCAAAGAGAATGGTCTAGAATGAATATGGTCCAAAATAGGATGGTTTAAAATGAATATGGTCCAAAATAATATGGTCTAGGTTGGGATAAAATGAGTTAAGACTACCAATGGTCCAAAGCTTTCACTATTAAGAGTCATAAAAAGAATATGGTTCTTGAAAGAATAGTCTAGGGTAGGTTAAAACATAGAACATAATCCATTTTGTGACAGTCCAGGATATAATGGTAGGATAAAATAACTTTAGCACAAGTTACCCCCAAGTAAGGGGTCACATATAAAATGGTTCAAATGGATGTCAAACATAGAACCTTTAAAGGTGAACAGTGTTCATGGGCTCTGGAAGTTCTTCACCATTGAAATTATCCATTTTGTATGCCTCTAATCCATAGTTTGTTGTGATAACATAGGGTCCAAGACAATTGGATTGGAACTTTCCCTTCTCTTTGCATTCAACATTTGTGTTATTCTAGTTTTCTTTCAAGACCAAATCACCAAGCTCAAACTCCTAAGGGAGAATGCACTTGTTATATCTTCTCTACAATATATTTTAATAGGCTTTTAATCTTTTTAGGGCATCCAAACACTTACCATCAAGAATTTATAGCTCTTGTAACCTTGAGACTCTATAATCCTCATCATATTCAATATTATCCAAAGATACTCACAATGAAGGTAGCTAGATCTCAATTAGGATAATATCTTTTATGCCATAAATAAGGGAGTATGGAGTGGATCCTGAAGGGGTTAAATGATTGGATTGATAAGATGAAAGGGTAGGAAAATTTTGCAAGTGCCAATTATGGCCAGTGTCATTGACAATATTCTTTAAAATGGATACAATATTTTTCTTTAATGCCTCAACTTGTCCATTGCTTTGTAGGTTATATGGTGTGGATTTCTTGTGCTTGATTTTGAATTTTACACAAAGGTCTTTTACATATTTATTTACAAAGGATCCACCATTATCAGATATAATGTGTGTTGGGATGACATATTAACAAATGATATGGTAATGAATGAACTTGGCTATCTGCTTCCTAATGATGTAAGTGAGAATAATGGCCTCAATCCACTTAGTAAAATACTTGGTAGTAGTCAAAATATTTTTGTGTCCATATGAAGATGTTAGGTTCATTTTTTCAATGAGATCAAGGCCCAAAATATTAAATGGCCATGGTGTTGTGATTGGTTGTAGTGGCAAGGAAGGTGCATGTATCAAATTTCCATGTTTTTGATAAGGAACACACTTCCTCACATAATTTCAATCATCTATCTCCATTTTTAGCCAATATTAACCTATTCTAAGGAGCTTCTTAGAGAAGACTACACCATTAGTGTGGTGCCCACACATTACTTCATGAACCTCCATATATTCTAACTTGGATTCTCCCAAAGATAAACAATTAAGTAACATTCCAACATAGCCTTTGAAATAAATAATGATTCCAAGGAGGATATAACAATCTATATGATGAATGAATTTTTTCTATCAGTTATTAGATAAGTCAGTGGAAAAACATGATCATGGAAATAATTATAAAAATCTTGATACCAAGGTAGTTCAAGTGGGGGATTGGGACCAGCAATGGCACATACCCTATCTGAATTTGGAAAAACATGTATAGGTTGTAAAATATTTTTAATGAAAAACTGATACTCTTTAGCACCGCTATCAATATGTATCATGAACCCAATTATTTCCATTACATTTGTAGATTTGTTGTTGGCCCTTGGAACTTGTTCAAACTATAGATATTTAAAATGAGCCTTGACATTATCCATAATATTCTTGTAAGGAACAAGCTTATCATCTCTATTTTGATATTGATTAGTTATCTAATTGATAATTAATTTGGATTCACCATAGACCATCAAATTTTGGATATCACATTGTATGGCAAGACGAAGTCCTATAATAAGTGCCTCATACTCGGCCAAATTATTGGTACAATTAAAACTGATGTGAAATACTTTGGGAATCATATCCCCTTGTGGTGTAATAAAAAATATGCCAGCTCTAAATCCATGAGAAGTGAAATAACCATCAAAATATATTTACCATTATTCATGTTCCTACTACACTTCCTCCAATGTCATAATAGAATCATCTAGAAAGTTTAATCTAAGTGGTTGAGTGTTGATGATATCAACTTCTACAAGTTGATCAATAATAACCTACCCTTTGATATATTTCTAATTTTGATACTCAATATTGAATTCACTTAAGAGCATGACCAATTTTTCCATATATCCTATGAGATATACTTTGGATAATAAAAATTTGAGAGGATCCACCTTAGCAATAACAATGGTTTTATCATTCAACATACAATGTCACAACTTTTGGGAAGAAAATAACATAGTCAAACACAACTTCTCAATAGGCATATAATTATTTTCATAAGCCACTAGCATTAAAATTAAATAATAAACAACATGATCCTTACCCTGATCATCATGTTGGGCTGAAAGTGTCACTAGTGCATGCTCAATTACTAAAATGTAAAGAAGTAGTGGTTGTCCAAGTGTTAGAAGTCTCAAAAATGGTAGGTTGGACAAATAGGTCTTGATATTTTCAAATTCTAATTGACAATATTCATCCCATTGAAATGTGACCTCTTTCTTCAAGATATGTGTAAATGGGTGGCATTTATTTGCTAGTTGAGAAATGGACTTGTGAAGAGATTGAATCTTTCCTTGTAGGTTTTGGAGCTGTTTAAGATTTGAAGGTGGAGGCATTTCAACAATGGCCTTAACTTTAGTAGGGTCAACTTTGATCCATAGTTGTGATATAATAAAACCTATCAATTTGATATGAAATACACACTTCTTAGGATTCATGTGGACTTTATATTCATGAAGTCTCTCAAAGATTCTCCATAGAACATTAAGGTGTCTGACACATGTTATTTATTTTAATAGAATGTCATCAACATAGTCCTCAACAATATCATGCATCATGTCATGGAAGATGATAGTCATAACACACTAATAAGTGGATCCAATGTTCTTCAAGCTAAATGGCATGACTTGATAACAAAATATTCCCCAAAGAGTGGTGAATGTAGTCTTGTGTTGTTATTCTTGGGTTATCTTGAGTTGATTGTATCCAAAAAATCCATCTATGAGGACATCTCATACCCAACAGTATAATCAATGATCATGTCCATGTTAGGAAGAGGAAAATCATCTTTAGGGCATGCTTTATTGATATCTCTAAAATATGTACAAAGATGTATAACCTATGGCTTTTTGATAGCCGGAACTATGTTTGATATCCATTTAGAATACTCCATAAATCTAATGAAGACTACTCCTAACAATTTATCCAACTTGGATTTTACCAATAGAGTGATGCATGAATGCATCTTCCTCATTTTTTGTTTAATTGGATTGGCATCTGGATGAACAACAAGGTGATACACAACCAAGTGAGTGTCTAATCTTGGCATGTCTAAATATACCCATGCAAAATATCAATAAAATCCATCAAAATAGATATAATGTGTTCACATTCTATTTCAATAAGGTAAGCTTCAAGGTAAATAATTTTTGGATCCTCATATGTTCCTAGGTTTACTTCAACAATGTTTTCTATAAGAACTGTAGAGATGTCTTCAAGAATAGTAGGCAATGCATGATCATGACCATCTTATTCTGCTACAGTTTCTTTTTTTCTTCCTAGAGCTCTAGATAATGTGATGAATATGAATCCATCAAATCAGGTAATGGTCAACTAGCAAAAATCTTAGTAAAGTCAAGAGCGAGACTCTCAAAGATTTGTTGTTTTAACATGATACTAGTCATGGATATGGAGCTAAGACTTGATGGACCTTGAGCATCCTTTGGGGATGAACAAACTTTCCAATCCAAGAGTGCTTGAAATAGGTTTTCACTTGAGGGCTTATCTTTTTATTTACTTTTCCTTGACCAATGAGTGCCTCAAAGAGGTTTTCACTTGAAGATATTGATGTTTTATATTTATTATGACCAATAAATTTTGCTTTCTCTCCAAAGTAGGTAGACGGATCTAATGAAAAATCAAATCCTTGTTTATGATGGCCAATGCATAATCTATCTGTTAGGCCCATGTATTCTACAATTGATTCTTCATTTTGGAATTCATCAAGGCATATGACTAAATTTTGTTGGTCCCAATCAATGAGTTTAGGATGGAAAAGGCATAGGGAACAATGAAGTGTTAAGGCAAAAATGTCATTTAAATCAAATAAATATGAGTCAATAAGCTTATCAAAAAGGCTATAATGGGATGTTACATCACTGTCAAGAGTCTCATTGATAGTTGATTGATAATAATCACTATCAAAGGTCATGAGGTCACCCATAGATGGTATAAATATGAGATCATGATTTAAATTAGGTACTCTATTTGATAAAGTTTATAGGATTCCTTGCACTTATGAGCCAAGGCCTTTTCTTGTATAATCAGAATTATCCATAATCCAATTACGGATAAGATATTTTGGATTCTAAAAACAATCAACAATGCTATTAGAATATAGCCAATCTCTTTCAGTGAAAGCCTCTCAATCCTATTTTGGAAAAGTAGCAGGTATAAATACCATATGTTGTTTTCATTATTCTTTCTTCTATTTCCAAATCAAGTTGGGTCTGTTAGGGATTTTTAGAAGGTTTGGGTTTACCAAATGTTTTGGGAAACTTTAATAACTTATCAACATGAAAGACAACCTTAAGATGGTACATGGAAATTCCCACATCTTCTGTAACAACTTGTTTTTCAAGAGTTAAAAGAAATGGATCAGATGAAATAGACTCAAGGTCACTAGGGTTGATATAATTTGATTTTAATATATGCAAAACTATATCCTTATTCTTCTCTATATTAAATTTAGAACCTAGATAATAGTTATAATTATAGAACTTAGCCTCTAGATGTTTACAATAAGGATAAGGTTGTAGATCAATGGGAATAGTAAATTCGATCCCATTGTGGGGAGACTTAAGGCACTGATGCTAAGTGGATGGAATGAACTATAATTCATGGATCCAAGGATGACCAAGAAGTATGTTATAAGGCAATTCAATGTCCATAATATGTAATAATGTGTGATAGGAAATAAACCCAATTATAATTAGTAAATAAATTATACTAGAATATTCCCTCTTGATGATGTAATAAGCCTTTATGGTGATCATCTCTGGTTGAATGTCCTTAGCAGTGTATCCACAATCTCTATACTAGTTTGTGGGACACTATGTTCAACCTCAAACCATTGTCTATAATAACTCACTTGATCTTATGGTTTTCAATGACTACCTCAATATACAAGGGGTTATTATGGCTTGAAATAAGAGTGTAAATGTCTTTTTTTATCAAATGTGATCTGTCAAAATGAAGATAAATATCCTACTAATGTTTAGAAATGTTTAGGATTAATATCATTGGGAACAGTCAATTGTTACAAAAGGTTGTTTAAAATAGTTTTATGTACTTCAGATGTATGTAAGAGATCAAAAATGAAAATTTACATAGGGGTTTTATTTAGTTAGTCTGATAGAATATAAGGCTTTTCATCAATACGATGAGATGGTTTAGCCTTGATTAGCATAGTATTTAGATTTAGATCTAAAGGCATAATGTTCATGTTGGGTTTAGTGTAAGAAGAGGGATAAGGGCCCTGAAGAGTAACTCATGAGCATCTAAAGGACATTTAAAAATATATAGGTGGTAAGTAGCCATTATAATTAGAGGATGACAACAAAGGGCCTTAGAGGGTGAATCATGAGCATCTAGTTACATTGGAAAAATTTTGAGTTGATGAGGAGCCATTATAATTAGAGGAAGGATGATGTATAGAAATAGTAACCTATGCAAATAAAGGCACAATAGAATTGTGGGAACTTGATACAACATTATTAGAGGGAGAGGGTGTTGAACCTATAATAATGGGTCTAGTACTATTAGGAGTATAGGATGGTTCATAGGATTTAACAGTATTAGTGGCAATTTGGTTTGTACAAATGCATCCCATGGTGGTTTTATAGTTGTAGGGCATGTTTTTGTATCCCAAGTTGTTAGCATGGGTATTATGATCCTAATTATGATCATGTTGATTATGATTATTACCTTGATTCTAGTTTCATCACTGAGTTTATCCTTGGTTCTAATTTTTCCTTGGTATTTATTGATTACATCAAGGAAATGGATCTTTGTAGATTCCCATATCTTGATTAGTGTCTTGTATAGCAATCTTAATATCAACTTCACAAATTTCAATCAAATATTCAATAAGGTGTCATAGTTGGATGCAATGATAAGCACCATGCCAAAAAACATGATGGAAGTTGAAAAAAATGTTTTCCCAATACCAATCTAGCTTGGGTTGATCTATAGTAAATGGCCTTGGTATAGGCCATACAATCAAATTAGTTGCTATGAGCTTTTGAAACAATACCTCAACTAGCTCTCCCATTTTAATAAAGAATCTAAATTGATTATTTAATGTCATTTATGGAGGAACTCTTTACATATTCATTGGTGGATTAGAGGGATGTAATTGTACATTTGGGTCTGGTGGAGACTACATCATTTGTATGTGTCTTGAATTAGTGAATTCATTTCCTACCATGTTCTTGTTCTTGCTGAAACCCTTAGGTTTTTATATTGAAATTATTTTACTAGGAGATTATTTTTGATTTTAAGTTTGACCCTATGAATAAATATCAATAAGGCCTTTTTCAATGCGTGCCTTCTCAATCTACACAACCTTATTTATAATTTATTCAAATGTGTTCACACAAACAAGCCATAGATTTTACACCAGCTTAGGGTGTAGATTTTATTGTATACCAACTATTTTTCTATCAAATTATGTTAAAAGTGACTAGATAATACTCTCCACTAATTTAGATATGCTATGAAGCTTTCTCTATCTCATTGTTTAGATTTGTACAAGTCAATAATGGTTAATTCATGTTCAATGTTGTATGAGAAGTGGTTGATATATTTTTTTTAGATAGGTCATTCTAATCCACAACTAATCCCTTAGGTAACTTAAGTAGATAATTTAAAACTTATCCTTCTAAACTTCTTATAAATAATTAAATAAATAAAATGCTACTATAAGCTACCTCTTGGCATAATAAAAAAATGCCTAAATGTGTTCACAAGGGTCACCCTTTCCTTTATATTTATCAAATTTGGGTACCTCAAGATGAGGAAAAAAGGAAACTTGGAGATTAACAAAATCAAATGGATATGGACATATCTCATCAAATTTATACTTCTTGATTTTGTTTCCAGTCTCCAATCGTGACATGATCTCTTTCATGTAATTCCACTCTTGCATGTTTGGTGCATTCATGGGTGGAACATAATTATGTTGGGGTAGTATGTGCCCATGTTATATGGATTTTTTAGGGATGCACACCCTACATTCCATGACTTTGTTTTGGTTTTTTACTTGAGTCGAGTAAGTGAGCCATTAATTCTTGGGTTGATAAACATTCCCTAAAATCTGTTGCCTTGAGTTATAAGTGTTCTATTAATTTTGGGGATTATGTGGTATATTCACCAAAGTACATGTTGGTTGAGACAAATTAGCCAAATCATTTTGGATAATTTCTTCAATACACACTGAATGTTTTGGTCTTTAGTTTTTAAAGGAATAAGAGGTTCTTGATGATTGAAAAATGTATGCTCCATGTCTAGTGAAACATGTTGTGGAACCTCTTGAGACTTATATTTTTTAATTGAGACATCTTGATCCATCGTAGTTGTGTTTTCAAATAAGGTTTGCATGGTTTAACCACATTTCCTTATTCCTTGGAAGTGTTATTATGTATTGAAGTAGCAACTAAAGAGTCCATCAAGTCTATGATAAGTTGGTCTGCATATCATTGACTTATTTTATTTATCTTGGTGACAAGATCATGATCATTAGTTTTTGACTCAATGAGGACCTTTTTCCCATTTACTATAATAAGTAACATTTATTTTTGTAAGGTTAGCAAGGAATTATTCTCATTTTTATTCTTTTACCCTAACCAAGGTATGCAATTATTCCATAGTAAAGTTTGAGGGTAACCTAGCACTAAATTAGATCAACCTTAGGAGTGATTCTTCTTTGTCTTCTTTGGGTTTATATTCCAAAAAATCTTCCTCTTATCCTATAGTTAGGGGAATGTATTTAAAGACCATGTAATTTTTATTGTCCATCATAAAAGTGATCTTCCTCATAGTTAGATTTATAAGGGACCCCACTACGAGTGTATCTTTGTGTCATGTCTAAAAGGTTGTTCTCTATGTTTGATAAAATTTAGAATATGTTTTGTATATGTTAATAAGGTGTGTTTTTATTTTATCTATACAAATGATAAGGTAACAAAGAGACTATAATAAAAATGAGGTGGGATATTACCACAAAATTATAAGAAGTGTTTATGAAATTACTCAATCTTGGGTAGGGTTGAAATCATATAAATTAGAAGAGGGTATGATAACTAAAAGACCTAATTGTAAACTAGTACACCAAATGTAGGTTGCAAGATACATCAATATCATAAAAGATAGTTAAACTTTGACAAGTTGTTATTAGAAAATTAGAATAAATCCCTTCAGATGAGGAAGGTGACAATGAAAACTAAGAAATCGAGATTTGAAAACATGCAATAATTCCTAAGTATAAAACTAAAACCAAAAGTGTAACACAATATTGGCACATGGTAATAGGAAGGTAGAATAAAATTTGTTATAGAACATAGAGTGTGAGTGATACACTAGATGACCTAAGTTTACAATGATAAGATGATGATGAGTCTATAAATGGCCTTCAATCCAAATGAGAAATTGTACCCAAGTTAACTCAAGTCAAGTGAAAATGGAAAAACCAATCAACACATTTGACCCAGAACCTAGAAAGGTGAGATTATAAATTTGAATTAAAAAGTGAATGACTTAAATATTTTTGTAAAATGGTTTAGACTCAAATGGGTAGCATAATAATGATATTTTAAATAATACAAACACAATGTTGAAGATGAGGTTTTGAATAAGGCAAAAGATGATTTGGATTTGACTAGCATAACACTTCCTTGTTCAAGAAATGAGGGATAAAAATGTTTTTTTTTTTTTTATGACGTGTTATTTATAAACAAGTTTTAGACTTTTAAAATGACCAAGAATGTGAAGGAAAAGATTAAATACAAGTAAATCATCCTAAAACCTAATCTAACAAGGTTGCTTCATATTTTTTAAATCCATCTATATACATGATCTTGGAAGGATTTTAATTGTTAATTCAAGAGAAAAAAGCACATGAAGTAGTAGGGTTTTTACACCCCCCTTTTCCCAAGAGAATGTATGCTGACATGGACCTTTGGGCTACTCTCCCTGCATTAATAATATGTTCACAACAAGTGTGGTTATTTTGAAACTTAAGTTTTCAACCATCTAGATGGTCCCAAGTGTGATTGACACTATAGATGTCTCATGTCAATTGAGTTCATACCGATTAACTTACAATGCAAGGGTCTATTCCTTTACATAGTGATTCCATCCATGTATTGCTTAGTACAATCCCCTAATTAACTAGACCTGACTCAATTTTTCATTATGAAAGGAGAGTTTACCACTCAACCCCCTAGCTCTCATAGTATACATACCCTAATTTATATACCACATCATGGAACATGGTTGAAATAATGTTGGGAGATGAAACCCTAGGTTGAAGCTTCCCTAAATAACTCATGAAGAATCTATGAACTCCCTTCCACAATCCAAATTACATAAAATAAAACTCAGTGAAAATACTGTAGAGGTTGTTTTTAGATCACCCAAACCACATGGGTTCTAGGGAGAGCCTAGACAACTTGCTTTTCATGCCTTGTACAAAGGCACAATCATAATGAAAAGGTGCTTTTCGTCACCCAAGTTCCTTAAAGGGGATGAGGGAGAGCATACACATAATATTCATTTTTTTCAAATAAAAATCAAGCAATAATTGATCTAACATTAAAAAACACACTTTTGAAAAACTTTACAATTTAAGTGAATGTTATTTTTAAGCACCAAATTGAAATGTTTAATGAATTTTTTGGCCCCTTAGCCTTAGTTTGAAAAAACTTTGAAAAAAATCATAAAATAATTAAACAAACCATTTAAGTTCCTCTTAAACACCAAAGGGAAGGTTCAAGACTTAAATCATGCTCAAATTTTATCACTTTTCCATGTGGGTCCTACAAGGGTTAGAAAGTTCCCCCCTCCTTTGAAGCATAATTGTTAATCAAACAAGCAACTTTTGAAATCTTGTTCTTAGGTTCTCTATTTTTAAAACATAGAGAACAACATCAATCAATAGTGATCAATTCCAATTGTAATGAGACTGATGTCAGTCATAAAAGAACTAATGCTGATAAAAAATAACTAATAATGGTCACCTATGAACCCTTAAGAAAAAAATATTTTTGATAAAAAACACTTGTTAGATTAAATTAGGATAAAATCTCTGGAAAAACTTTGAATCATGCAAATAATGTTTAGAAGCAATTAAAAACTCAAAATGACAACTCGAGTTTTGAATAAATCTCTAAAAATGTGATTTTTAACCATGTTTTTCCCTACAACCTAACTGATGCCAATTACACAAAACTGACATTAGTCACTGTGTGACTTTGTGTCAATAAAAATGTCAAGAACATGGGAACATCATGATAAAAACAAGATTTTAAGGATTTTTAATTAATTTTAAGAAAATCTAAGATTTTTAAAGTGTCTTCCTTGCTTGAATGGGCCACCTTGTCCCATCGGGCATGCCAAGATGTAGAGATGGATTAAAAATATGGTTAGATCAAGAATTAGTCAATAAAATCAATAAAAATTCATAATAACATAATAAGCTAAGACTTATCCTTATATGGGGTTTGTAAAATGACAATCAAGAGCAAATGAAAGAAAGCATTACACAATACCTTCCCAATATCATCCCAACATACAAATGCAGCTCAAAACATGATTTTTCCCTTGATTTGGTGATCAAGTATTTGACAATGATGCAAGGCAAATTTCCTCCATCATCTCTTGCTCACTAATGAAACTAGGATCATGATATGAAATCAAATGTATGCTTATCAATGAAGCTATCCTATTATAAATTAAGCATAATAAACACTGCACATAATAGGCTTATGGAGAGAATAATGCATAATACATTTACACAAATGAAGATTAATCAAAGTGGTCTTGGCCCTCCTACTTATATATTTTCCAAATCGATCAGGATCAACCATGACCATCCATCGTGAGATCAAGATGTGTGGCCATAAATTAATCCAATTATGTAAATAATATCCATAAATACCCTCATAAATATTTGGAAGGAAGGGGTATTAAAGAGGCATGGGAGGCCTTAAACTTGATATTTTTTGAATTTATATCTTATGGATGCCACCCCACAAATGATGTCATTAGATGATGTAGATATTAATAATCAATTTCCAACTAAAATATATTCAATAACTTCCATGGAGTTCTTAATATCTATTAGTTATTGGCCTATATACTTTATCTTGTAGCCCATGGCCTATCTATTAGTTTGACCAATATTATATAGATGACATAGAAATTTTCTCTTTCCTAATATGCTTAAAATTTATGTATCTTACACCTTTGTAAGTTCTAAGCCTATACTTATTTTACTAATCCCTAAACACTAATGTCTAGGACAAACAATAGTATTGGTGTTACTATACTACCTTAAATCAAGTATCCAATGCCCTAAATTCATCTAATTTTCAAATGAAACATACTCTAATGGTGGGCCTAATTTCTTTAATGTAAGTTATTACTATAAAGGTATTGATATAAATATAATATTAACCCTCACTCATTTCTCACCTAAAATTTAGACCAAAAAGTACTCAAAGATCATTCAATTGGGTAAAACTTCCCTATTTATTCCAATTTCAAAACCAATCATAGGTACTTCACATATACATGTCTAAAGTACTAAAGGAGCAGCCTAAGACTATGATTTACCAAGTTACAAAGTAGGTAATTATTATACTTTTTTTACACACATTACATGATTCACACAAGCCAACATGTAGGGGTGAACTACATTAGTTTGAGGCCCTATTATAGAGTATTGGCTATGTATTCAACACCCTTTGACATTAGAGTCATTGGGGTCATCTCGATACCATGTGCCCATTAACTCATTTTTCCCAAAGATCATATTGAAGATTAAAATCTATGGTTTTGACATTTCACAAGGAATGACTATCCATGACCTAGATCTAAATGCACCAGAGTAAAGGTGAATCAAAACCTAGATGAATCAAGTTGGTCATATCTTATTTCACTAGATATTCTATACATGACACTATCATCAGATTTAGACAGTAGCCTCAACACAACCGTCTAGGGCTAACACAATTGTCCAAAGAACCAGAGGTAGGGATTTTTTTATTAGTCAATCTTCATCAATTCATGAATACTCCATTTTTTGAAGTCAACATTTGAAGATTTTGTGGGGTATGTAGCAATGTGAGATTGCCTAAATTTTAGGGTAAAATTTAAATTTAAGGGTCAACTCACCTAATTTTAAAAATAAAATTCTTATTATAAATGTATATCATCAGTACCAAGAAAGTTAATCTAGGGGCATTTACCACTATACATATGGTTTTCACTCCTTGAGTATAAATTATCTCAAGTGCCAGTATCCATTGTCATGTTTCTATAACCAAAAATTAGGCAATACTAATTAGGTGATGGAAAAGAACAAGAAGGTGATGGAAAATGACAAAAAAGTGTCAGATGATATCAAAAAGGAGTTGAATAACTACTAAAAACTATGTTTGGAGTCATGCTTAATTGTATATAACCACTATTTGATATCTTAATTTTGCATTTAGAGTCATTTTTAACTATCAACAACTATTCCATGTAGTTGGACATCTACACACATATATGTTATGTAAGCAGAAAACTATGCCATTTAATCATATGGTTTTAGTTGTAGACACATAAAACTGGCCATCGATAACCTCCAACCAGGATTTTGACCAATTTCTACCCAAAATGCACAATTTGGCCTAAAAACACTAAAAGATGCTAAATGATGTGAAACTAACATATTCAAATGCTAATTTTGGCTAGGGTATCCCTAAATGAGGCAATGCAATGTATGGGCTGGCTAACTTTGATTAGTCCATTTCAAGTCAAAATGTCAATTTTTCACCCATGTGCTTTAAAATGCTCTTTCCTATCAAATATTTTACACAAGACTTATGCCTTTGTTATTTGTTTTTGGAAACATCCTAAATAGGAATACATATCCAAAGCATCTAATAATGAATTCTAATTATAATCCAATCAAATTTAGGACCAATAACAAGGCATTCTAATCAATTTGGGTAATTTGTGCACAATGTGCTTAATCATGCTTAAGAGCTAGTTAACCCAAATCAGGGCCTAATTAATAATTCCATAAAAACTTGTTGAATACTTATTTTTGGAAATGAATATGGAATATATGCATCATCAAGTGTCCTCATTTCTTGGGAAGACATCCCTAGGCCATAAATGCCACAAATATCAAGATTCATGCCTCTTATGCCTCATCAATGCCTTCCATGATGCCCTCCATGCCTCTTTACTACCCCTTCTTCCAATGCCATGATGAGGATAATTAAAATTTTAATTCCAAAAATTGAATTAATCCTCAACCACACATCTCAATCTTGAGATGGATGGTTGAGGTTGATTCTAATCAAATCTATAAATCTATAAATAGGAAGCCTCACAACATCATTTCTAAGCTTAATTTGTGCAAAGTTATAATGTAGGATTGGTTCCAAAAAGATTCAAGAAACTAGTGTTATAATGCCAAATTGATTTTGAGCCAAGCCAAGCCAAAACCATAAGGTGCTAAGGAGAGATGGAGGTAGCCAAGATTCCATTGCCAAGGACTTCATGAGCACAAACTGAGCAAGCCACTACTATAAAGGCATTTAGAGCATCCAAGGAAGGTGAAGGAATTCTTGTGTTTTATTACTTACTTTTTAGTTGTGCTTGTCATTTACTTTTGTTAACTAAGCTATCCTTAGTGTCTAGTCCTAGATATGTTATGTTATTATTGTGTTTATTTCATTTTGTTTTCATTTTGGAATTAACACCATACTAACCATCCTCTCTTGAGTCAAATTCCTAGATCACATAATGACATGACCAGTGGGACTAGATGCATCTCACATATGAAGAATATCATTTTCCATCTTTAAAATCTTCATTTGGAACTTTAAAACTCTTGAAATTTGATTTTCTAACTTTATTTTTCCCTTTTTTGTTGCCATGGGTTTATATAGTAACCGAATTCAATAGGAAATACCGACATCAGTTACTTAGCTCAACCAACATTAGTTAGCAGAACTGACATCGATGTCAAATCATTTTCCCTTTGAGTCTTTGAAAAATTACATTGACCACATCATTCAAGCATGCTTACACCATTAGACTACTTAATTTATTTCAAGACCTTTTTACCATTGTATCAAAACCATTTGTTTCAAACCACTTTGTGTATACCATTTGGACTTTTGTCTTGTGCCATCATGCTATCCAATCTTGTCTATCTTGTTTGGTCAAATCCTAGTTTTTAACATTGAGTTTCCAATTAACCTTGTCAAGTCTGGATCCAAACATTGATTGATTTCTATTTACGCCTCAATTTGTGGGGATGATACACATATCTTTATCTTTTGGGTTGCATAACTTTAGTTAATCGATTACCCAAAATTTGAAAACTATTGATGGTTTGTTTATTTAGTACCTATTCTTATCACTATTTGTGCCTTTATTTGGAAAAACATAGTCTTTTTCTAAAGAGCCTTTTGTCTTATGCCTTATGCCAATTGATCATGTTTATGTTTAATTTCATGTGCTAGATTTATGTCAAAGTTTTTTCCAAACTTGTTATATTAAATCAAATCACATCAGCCTTGTTTCAATTCTAGCTTTTGATGTTGTTTGGCCAAAAGTCCTAGCACATGCCTATTTGTTTGAGCCTAGCTTTTTTCTCCACATTTGGATAAAAGACCTAGTAACTCAAATTTTCCCTTTCCTATTTTAGACCTTGTTTGGAACACTTTGACCTAGACTTTTGACATGTCAGTTTTTATTCAGATGTAGGACCTTTTATGCATGTGACATTTGACATTAAACATTTGATGTTAGGTTGTTTTATGCCAAATCTTAGCATAAATAATTTTGGAGATACATGTCCACTTTCAAACCATATTGGAGATACAGCTCCACCCCGTTGACCAAGTTAGACCAAGTTTGAACCATTTGTCCTTTGGACATATTTTTTTAGAGTGTGTAGAACTCTAAGTCTTTTTATTTTTGGATCTTTCATCATTTACATGGATATGTCTCACTACACTTATGGTGGATTCACTTACAATAAAAATTATGATAGAATGGCCACATAAAATGACTTTTATGGCTTTTGTCAAGACCATAATGATGCTAATATGGTTTTTGAGACAAATTTCTATCTGCCTCATATTAATCATTCATGGGAACAAAGTCAAGAAGTAACTTACGATCCAAATCAAGACTGATTGGTATGAAGAGGCTTGTGAAGATGAATTTAAAGACCCAAGTATAGATAATGTTGTTTGGGATAAGAATCCATACCCTCTTTTCAATACGGTAAAGAACTAGCTAATGAGCCAATTCATGACTAGGATGATATGGTTTATGAGTAAGACTTGGATGATTTTCCTTGTGAAAGAAATCAATTTTCATGACATCCTTTTTTTATCTAATCATCAGATACCCCTAACCCTCCTCTAGATTAAATGAGCTGTCAAGCTCTGTAATATCTAAGGAATACCATTACCATTCCTGGACCTAGTCATTTGGCTTGTACGAGTAACCAAGTTCCATAGCACCCAATAATTTCTATACCAAGACCTCATCTATTAGTTTGTGTGAGAAACCGATCTCCACAACACCCCTTCATCATTCCAAGACTTAGTCCTTTGGCTTATGCAAGCAATAAATCCCCACAATGCCCTATTTTTACCATCTCAAGACTTTGTCCTTTGGCTCATGTTAGAAATCATACTCCCTAATGCCCTACCATTATCCAACTACAATTCATTCCTCATATATTACCAATCCAAACCAAACCTCAATAGATCCAATCTTGTAAAGACCAATCTATGTTCATAATTGATATTTTCTAACTCATTGGAGACCAAGGCCAAGAGAACCAACCAATCCAAGATGTTTTTGTTGAATCAAGAATTTGTGATAAGTCAACCTATTATAAATTGCCTATTGATCCTATACCAATTATCAAGGAGTTTCACTCTGATGAGCCAATATTTACTGAGTCACTTATTAATGATTACAACTACCTTTGGGAAAATCATTACCTTGACCATGTGCCTATTTTTCAAGATCCTCCTATTGACAAGCCAGTCTCTAAGGAGTTGTCTCTTGACCTATTTCCCATCCTAGAGGAGTCTCACTTTGACAAACCAATTTTTGTGGAGCCCATTGTGCCATCGTAGGCCATTATTTGTCTAAAACTAGGAATTAAATAAGACATCATTGTAATAGAGTACCCATCAGATGAAGAATTAGAGTTAGAGTCAGGTTTTATTCTTGAACTAAAATCATATTTAGCATCAGAACTAGAATCAACATCGATCTCAACATCAGATTCAAAGTCCCTTGAGAAGAAGAATATGTTTATGGTTGTTACAACATTGGTTACACATGCCTCCCAGATCAATTTGAATACATTGTGATCCTTCTACAATTTTTGAGGATGGGTACTTTATCATCAACACAATTTATCCTGGAATCTTTTATAAAGATTGTGCAGCCAATACCCATTCCATTACCATTCCACAAGCCATCAACCAAAATAGCCATATTATTAACAATCCATCTCCCACAAGTGTCGATTGGGATCACCAGAATCACACTTTGTTGAACTACATCCATGGTGACATAGTAGTTGAATAAGAGCAAGGAGTCCACGACAACATTCATGTAGAAGAAGAACACTCTCCTAGGGGGACTTTTTCAAAGGTTCTAGGGGACAATCCAAGTCAGAACTTAGCATCCTCTAGTGAGATTTTTTCAAAAGTGATAAAAGATAATCAAAGTCAAAATTACACATTCCTTAGTGAAACCTTATCGAAGGTGCTATAAGACAATCAATATAACTTCATTGGTGAAAATCTTTTTGAGGTACAAAAGTTCTTCACTACTTGATGAAGACAAAATCAAAGAGAAAATCAAAATAGCTTCTAATCTATAGCCTAATTAAATGGTAGCTAATCTCAAGATCAAATAATATAAAAGTTTGGTGGTCCTATTGAGAGATCAAGTCTTTGGCCCTACCACAACCAAAATTATGTTGAATCTATAATCAACAACATTACGTGTGACTAAAATTCTTGATCTTCATTTATTTCCCCACCATTATACATTCCATTATCATATACCATTCCATTTCACAATCAAACCTACCACCCAGTATTTATCCCTATTTACCATCCATGGTTTCACTTTCCTTTATAAAGGCTATAAAGATACCTTGTCTTGATGTTTGAAGGAATCATAATCAATGACCAATGAAGATCATGAAAGCATTCTTGGCAACCAAATCTGTAGGCCATTTTTGATAGAGTAGCTATTCAAACAAGGTGTAGGATAGAAATTAACATGATCAAGTATTATATTTGTTTCATTTGTTTATTAGGACATGCATCTCTCCATTAGTAAGAACAATAGAATCAAAAACCACACTTAGGCCAAAAACATGTACCATACCATTTCATAGTGTTATGCCATTGCCATTGTTGCATATCTTTTTACCATTATTGTAGATTCATAACCATTCACTCCATCACTTGAGGGCAACCCTCTTACCATTTTATCCACTTTATCAAATAATATTTATCCTTAGCAAGACCATACCATCTTATCATTCCATTCCTAGCTAGATCAAAGCCTATTTTTATTCATCCTACCCAATCCTATTTTGATCTTGGTTCATTTGGTTCTTCCTATACTTTTTGCAAGGGGATTCTGATCAAGTTTTAGTAATAAATGTAATCTATGTTTCAATGACAATCTATGAGAGTAGTGTGACAATTGATCTGTCAAGATACCTTTCATCCTATCAATGTTTATGTGAGCTTAATTATAACCGCCTATGGGCAAATCAATGTTTCACCAGTCTTGCTACTCATTATAACCACATATGGGAAAATTAGTATCATTAATCTATGCCATTATATCTTATTTATAACTACCTATGATTAAACTAAGGGCAATACTTGTTTATCATGCATTACCGCATCACCTTGCCTTCATTGTTTTCATTTGACTAGCCATTTGCCAAATTTGAGAACTTGTTGGGACCTAGTTGGTTTTTCCCCACCTTTTGTGTGGATGGAATTACTATGACTTGAGGTCATTTTAGGACTATATGGGTCATGCTCAATTCATGTTGAAGTCACGTCAGTCCCCCTTTCCATATGCTCTCACTATTTTGTGAACAACCTAAGCCAAATGCTCTCACCATTTTATGAGAAGGTATCTTGTCATTCTCTAACAAGTTAAGATACCTCAAAGTTTTAAAAACATTCATAACATTTCAAAAATCTAAAAACATTTGTCTTATCTAAGCCTAGTCAGTTATCCTCGATTCACCTTACTGGGGCATTGTCATTGTTAGGATGCTTTCTTTTGCTTTTGTTTTTAGGCTTTATGTTTGTTTTTTATTTCAAGTTATTTGTTTGTTTGTTTGTTTATTTATTTATTTTTTCACTTGCCTATTTATTTTCTTTTAGCACTGTTGCCTTGACTTAGTCTATATGTGTTCATTAGGTGATTCCTTGCACACATTATTCTTGAGTCCATCCATATTCATGTGTCAACATTGTCATCATGGCTTTTATCATTGGTGTATTATTTTTGAGTGTTTTATTATATTTAGAGTCAATCCTTACACATATTTTGGCCAAGTCTTCATGGTGTTCTATCATGAAGCCTACCATCACATGATACAACAAAAATTAGCTTCACAAAGGTCTACAATCAATGGAGTTGTAGAAGTTTCTCCTTGGCACCTTGGCAAATGTTCCCATCCCACCCTTGATCAAATCAACCCAATGAAAATTCTAGTTGTATCATTTCTAGTTAGGATGTGCATCTCCTCATTAGCAGGTACAACTAAATCATTCACACTAATCAATCTTATTCTTATATTTATCTATTTCATCACTTTGCACCTGTTTATCTTTAATTTGTATTCCAAGTTATATCCTTGAGTTATGCTTACTAATCATCCCTAATTGGGGAAAAATAATATTTAGCCAATCTAGGTCCTCTTAATGATTTTAACTGCCTATGGGAAAATCATTATTTTGACATTTATTCCTAATTATAACCACCTTTGGGCAAATTAGTATCCTTTTTACATCAGTGCATGTAAGCATTTTCTCATTTGGATTAATCTCAACCATGGATTAATTCCACCTTTATTTTTGTTTCTTTTTGATGGATCATCCATAAACAAATGTGATGGCCACTCCCTTAAGGGGGCATCTTTATAAGCTTCCCAAAAACCATTTGGAGTTTGTTCTTCGACCATCATCATCTTCCTTTTTGGCATACAGGCCATTTATCATTCTTTGAGAAGACAATATTTTTCCTATAGTTTGAAATTCCTTCCCAAATAGGGGCAAACTTTAGACACTTAAAACTGGCCACTAATAACTTCCAACCAGGCTTTTCACCAATTTCTACCCAAAATGCACAATTTAGCCCAAAACACTAAAACATGCTAAATGATGTGAAACTGACATATTCAAATGCCAATTTTAGCCAAGGTATCCCTAAATGGGGCAATGTAATTTATGGGCTAGCTAACTTTGATTAGTCTATTTCGAGTCAAAATGCCAATTTTGCACCCACATGCTCTGAACTGCTCTTTCTTATCAAATCTTTTACACAAGACTTATGCCTTTATTATTTTTTGTTGACAACATCCTAAATGGGAATATGCATCCAATGTATTTGATAGTGACTTATAATTCTAATCTAGTTAAATTTAGGACTAATAACAAGGCATTATGATCAATTTGGGTAATTTGTGCACAATGTGCTTAATCATGCTTAAAAGCTAGTTAACCCAAATCAAGGCCTAATCAATAATTCCATAGAAAATTTTTGAATACTTATTTTTGGAAATGAATATAGAATATCTGCATCATCAAGTGACCTCATTTCTTGAGAAGACATCCCTAGGCCATAATGCCATAAATATCAGGATCCATGCCTCTCATGCCTCATCAATGACTTCTATGATTCCCTCCATGACTCTTGACTTCCCCTTATTCTAATGCCATGATGAGTATAATTAAAATTTTAATTCTAAAAATTGAATTAATCCTCAACCACACATCTCAATCTTGAGATGGACAATTGAGGTTGATTATGATCAAATCCAAAAATCTATAAATAGGAGGCCTCACAACATCATTTCTAAGCTTAATTTGTGCAAAGTTATAATGTAGGATTGGTTCCAAAAATCTTCAAGAAACTAGTTTTATAATTCCAAATTGATTTCAAGCCAAGCCAATCCAAAGCCACAAGGTGCCAAAGAGAGATGGAGGTAGCCAAGCTTCAATTGACAAGGACTTCATGAGCACAAACTAAGCAAGCCACTACTACAAAGGCATTTGGCTATGGAAGGTGAAGGAATTCTTGTGTTTTGTTCCTTACTTTTTAGTTTTGCTTGTGATTTTATTTTGTTAACTAAGCTCTCCATAGTTTTTAGGCCTAGAGATTAAATGCTATTAGTGTGTTTATTTCATTTTGTTTTCATTTTGGAACTAACACCATACTAACCATCCTCTCTTGAGTCAAATTCCTAGATCACATTAGTATGTAGTCAAATAATTATAAGGCATGATCAGATGACTAAAATATGTAGTCAAATGATTGTGCCTTATATTCAAATGACTACATTGTGTAGTTAGATGACTACATAGTTTATTTATATGATTGCATAATGATGTTATATGACTACATAATGGCATTAAATGGTTTCATAATGTAGTCATATGACTGTATTATGCAGTTAGATGAATGAATTATATAGACAAACAAATTCATTATAAATTTGGATGCTTTTAGTATGTAGTTAGGAAACCATTCATGTTATTTCATTCACCACATGCCACCTCCTAATTCACCTACACTATTATATGCCTTCCAACTTGATTCAACACCATTACAAAACTAATTCACCTAGTGACCTCTAATTTTTTTAATATAGGCCACTAAAATTTTCCCTAGCCAAAGGCACTAGATACAGAATATAAAAACTATTCTAGAGTTATCTTTCCACCTCACTTCATCCTATTCTAGATATAGAACTACATTAGCAATAGAGCAAGCTACATATTTCTATTCTTTGTCATTTCTATATTTATCCTAGTTGTACTTTCCATATTTAGACTATGTCTACATAATAAATTTAGTGTATGCTTATAACTAAATTTAGAATTTCATTGACTTGCTATAGATATTTTTATCATCCTTATTCCATTTCATTTTTGAATTTTTAACCCTATGGTATAAAGTAAAAACATACAACATATTTCATTTTAGGGTTAAATATTTGGTGAACCCAACCTTCAAACATTAAACCGTAGGTCACCTAGGGTTTTCTAATTTTTTTGCTGCTTATTTTTCAATATTATGTTTTGTTATAAAGTTTTAATTTTTTCATTTTTTTAAGCAATGGAAAATGTTAGTGCAAAAACTTGATTCCAAATGGAAGATCAAGAAGCATTAGTTTCTCATCTCAATAATAACAAGGGATTAGTAGATACATTTTTGTATGGTATAAGAGATGAAATAAGTAAACAAGATAAAGCCAAGAATGCCTCACCTAGTAATGGTGAATCCTTAGAAGGTACCATAACTCAACCTAGAATTATCAACACACATACATTTAATGGTGGCATGGATTATGTGTTTAAACCTTTGCTCCCTAAAATTATTATGAATACTTCTATTATAGAATCACCTATTGTTTCAACACAAATACTAATTTCAATGTTTATTACTACTCAAAACATGGTTTCATCCCCTTTGGTGACTACTCAACTTGATAATCTATCTCCCATCGGGCCTACAACTAAATCATTCCTTCAAGTTATATAAACCTTAGAAGATAAGATTACAAACATTTAACAAAAATATTTAAAATCACCTCAAGCTATAGATTTACAAGATGTGTTGCATAACCCCATTTCATTTTAAATCTATTTTCACCCTTTTCCAATTGGATTTATTGCACCTAAGTTCACATTTTATGATGGTAAGGGTGATCCTGAATAACATATTCTAGCCTTTTTATGTGGCATGCCTTGACTATGCTTCTAATGATAAAATCTTGACCAAATTATTCACAAGAATTCTCAAGGACCTTTTTATGTGGCATTCCTTGACTATGCTTCCAATGATAAAATTTTGACCAAATTATTCCTAAGAATTCTCAAGGACTATGTTTTGTGGTGGTTCTATGATATACCTCTCCAATATGTAAAAGCATTCAAACCTCTAGTAGACTAGTTTTTATCATATTTTCCATTAACATTTCTAAAAAAATTTCATATGCCAAAATTTTCAAAATCAAACAAGGAACCAATGAATATGTCTTTAGATATAGGAAAATGCTAGCCAAAATGACCAATACTATGGCAAACAAAGAGTTAAAATATCTATTCAAGAAAAGTTCTCTTTCTCATTTACATGATTCTATTATATTTAAGAAGTTTAAATATTTTTATGACTTATTCCATGTTGTAAAGGACCCTAAAATGAAGCTTATATCATTAAAAAACTCAAGTATATAGCAAACACAACTACATCTACATCTAGTATAATTTTTTTAACTAAATTAAGCGATAAGGTAAAACCTCTTGAGCCTAAAAAAGAAATAACCACCATGGTTAACATAGTTTCACAATAACCTAATTGGCTCATCTTATCTAATGCACCAAGGAGATAATTTACACATTTACCTGAGTCCCTAGATTCATTACTCCTATGGTTACTAGAGTGATAGCTTATATGTCTCCCTCATCCTATTGAGGTTGATATGATTCAACCTCTACCCAATGAATATGATGTGAATGCTTATTTTAATTATCATCAAAAACCAATACATTCTATGAGTAGATGTTTTACCTTGAAGCACAAGATACAAGATATTATAGATGATCAAAAGCTTTCATTTGAGGATCTTTCAAAGGAATCAGGTTCACAACATAATGATCACCATAAATAGAAAATATCTAACAATCCTTTACAAGACCATTCTAAAGAGGAACTAAAAGTCCAAATGTAATATAATGCACATCTTCCTCTATCACATTATAGACACCCACTAGATGGGATTATTGGTACTTACACGTGACATATACCTAATATGGTTTAGATAACTTATATTTCTATTTATAATAGTGAAATTAAGGATGATGACTCTAATATTCATTAACTATTCATTTGATCATACCTTTTTGATAAACAGCCCATACATAGTGTTATGATTGATAATGGTGAAAGAAAAAAGGATTGTACCATGACATTAATTCTACACTTCGGTTATATTCATCATGATTTACACCCCTTTACCAAATTAGTTAAATCATTCGATGACACATCCCAAAAGGTTATTGAAAATATTAACTTACCTTTATATGTTGGTCTTGCACATGTGGTTATTACCTTTTTAGTTATCCCTTACACAATCATATTTGATATAATACTGGGAAGACCTTGGATACACACTATTTGAGTAGTACATTTTATAGTGCATAGTTGTGTCAAAAACATCAAAAATACTCATGCCAATTGGGTAATTATAGTTTCCATAACTCCATATAATCATCTTCTTTAATATAAGAAACTTATACCCATATAAATAACTATCAATCCTACTAATGTTAATCCACCATAAAAGGGTAAGTAACAAGTAATCCCCTTTATCAAGTCATCAGTAATTAAGAGACCATTACATCAAAGACATATAATGGATTCCATGGAATCCCAATCATCTACTATAAACCATGTTCAAATATCCAAAGCACCTACACATGTTCCTATTACTGCTACTCTAAAGACATAAATAATAACTCAATTATGGGTTCCAAAAACCCCTACTCTAGTACTCATATTATTACTTCACGACCATATATTCCTATTTTACATATGCAGAACACCATTGATGTAGTAGTGACAAATATTACACCTATACATGTTCTTTTTTTTTTTACATTGGGTATTAAACCATATTTATAGTGGGTATATATCCATTATCATCAATTGGATGGAATCATAGGCTAATCTTTAATATTTTCAAAAATACCAAAAAATCAAAAACATTCAAAAATTATAAAAAAAAATTCAGCACCTATATGTTCTATTGGCTCCTTGGCATCCATATGTTACTTCCATATTGATTTTACACATACTCAATTACTCCTACATACACATATTTGTCACACTTATACATTGGGTATGATACAAGCATACAAAGATACATGATACACTCATTTTTCAAATTTTGGGCTTTCCCTCTACTCACGTCATATGGATATTGGGGGCACTACTTATTCAATATTGATATAAAATAGGTTATATGATTTAATGATCATTGTACACTATCATTTTTGAGTTTACATATGTACTTACACATGCCTATTTTTCATGATTATATTTTACATAGGTTACTTCATATGTTATACACCAGACATACTTTTCCTAACACATTGGATCCATGGGACACTATAACATATTTATTCTAGTTGATTATGCTTTACTTTATGCACTTTCTTGAGTCTCTTACCTAGGTTGTTTAGGAATTTGAATATGACTCTTTAATTTTGGTCCCCATGCCTATGTATGATTTTATTGCAATTTGCATATGTCATCCTTGCTTTCATAGGCATTCAACTAAGTCATGTCCCTTTGATTGTGCAACATTTAAACATTTCCCTTATTTGTGGTCTCTTTCGACCATTATTTATTTACTTGATTTTGAGTGCTCTTGTGTGTGTGATTTTTTTCTTATTGACATTTCTATGATATTTATCATGAATCTTAGGCCTACATGTGATCACATTGGTTATATGTACTTCAATGATACATTTACCTAGACATGTTATTCATGCTACATGGTTAAATTCATAGATTTTATAGTTGTCTTACCCTTTTGAGGTGAGGTATCTCCAAGTTCCTATTTTTCCCTGACCTTAAAGGAGGGCATATTAGTTGGAAAATTCCTGGGAAGTATATTTTCCACACTTGGTAAAATTATCAAATTTAATGGGAGCATGTTTTGTAAGCATGTTATCCACACTCATTTAGTATTTGGTACTTATATCAGTCTATAGATTCAATGGAGGCATGGCATATGGACATGGCTTCCACACATTCACAATTTTAAGATTCAATGGGATCATGATTTGTAAGCATGAACTCCATACTCATTCATTATATGGTACTTATATCAATTCACATATTTCTTGGGGCATGCTTTAGAATCATGTTCTCCACACCTATTCAATATTCAACATCTTTAGTCTATAGTGGGGTCATGTTTTAGAAACATGTCCTCCACATTGGTACTTTATTGGTTTTCATAGTTATCCATATATAGTGTGGGCATGCTTTGGAAGCATGTCCTCCACACTTACATAGTTATCTAAATTGGCTAAAGTACAAAATTATATGATTCAAATTCATAGTTATGGTATAATTATATACATTGGTATAGTAGTTATGCATTGTTTTAACATGATACATATCTAAGTTGTATATTTTATGTAATATGCGTCTTATATTACAAAATCCAAATCAGTTTTAGATTACAAAACTATTGAACATACAATACTTGGTTCACATTTTGGTATGGTTGAGGTGATTAAATCACTCAATCTTGCCAAGTTTTTAGTGTTAACTTTATTATCAATCCTCACCAAGTTATAAGTATCATTGGGTTGCATAGTTGAGTTAATCTGAACTTTCACATGGCAATTACTTTTGCTCTAAATTTGGGGTCATATGTCATCCAATCTCTCTCTATATCTATCTATCTTGTATATATACACTTTAAATATTTATCTATATTTATCCTATCTCAATTTTAAAGCGTTACAATGATACATATTTTTTAAAATAGCATGCCAAAAGGCAATATAGTTACATCAACACATAGGTGTACTCTTAAACTTTGATATTTCGTTTCAATCTATTTCAAGTACTTTTTACCCAGATAATATACATTGATTTTACACTATAACATGATCTTAGTTGCAAGTCAATCACCACTAAAATCACTCAAATTCAACTCAAAAAAATTCAAGGTGTGCATACATACCTCGGTACTTATTTCTTTCCTTTAAACTAGAAATTTCATTAATAGATTAAAGGGAGGGTAAATGTAGACAATATTTTATGATTTTGTAGTAAATTAGTCTTGTACACTTATAAAACTCAAATCTTGGTTGTTCATCTTAGTTATACACACCTTGTTTCTATAATCCTCGTGCCTATATATTAGTTTGAATAGTCTTATATTGATGACATAAACATTTTATCTTTCTTAGAATGCTTAAATGTACTTATATTACACCTCTACAAGTTATAACCATGTACCTATTTTTCTACTCACTTGAAACTAACATCCAGGATAAATTACAACATCAACCTTATTGACCTACCCTGATGTAAGTGTCAGTGCCTTAAAGTCATCTAATTTTTAAAGGAAACATATTCCAATGGTCAACCTAAGTACTTTAATATGAGTTATTACTCCAAATTGATTGGTATAAATACATGATCAACCCTAATTCATTCCTCACGTAAAATTTAGACCAAATAACACTCAAAGAGCATTTAATTGAGTAAAGATTCCCTATTTATTCTTATTTCTAGGATAATCATAGGGATTACACATCTATAGGTCTGAAGTAATAAATAATCAACCTAAGATTCTGATTTGATAAGTTACAAGTTAGGTCACCATTGTATTTAATTTACACACATTACATGATTCACACACAAGCCAACACATAGGGGATAACTACATGAACCTAAGGCCCTTTATATAGGATTGGCTATGTAGGCAGTGCCATTTCATAGTGGATTCATTGGGTTCATCTTGACACCATGTTCCCACTAACCTAGTTTTTCTTAAAGTCACATTGAAGATGGAAAGTTATGGTTTTTCCATTTCTTTAGGAGTGACTATCCATGACCCTAATCTAAATGCACCAAAGAGAAGCTAAAGAAAAACCTAGAAGCATATAGGTAATCACATCTTTTTAACCAAATATTTTATACAAGAGACTATCATCAGACTCATATAGTAACATTGATGTAATTGTCTAGGGATAACATAGTTATCCACATAGCCAGATGCACCAGATCTAGAATATGATAATTATTCTAGAACTATCTTTCTATTTGATTTTAGCTTATTCTAGATCTATATTTTCATTAACATCAAAAAAAGCTAATTATTTTTATTCTTTGTCATTTCTATATATATCCTAGTTGTAGTTTCCATATCTAGACTATCTCAATATAATAAATTCAATGTATGCTTAAATCTAAGTTTAGCATTTAAGTGGCCTGTTATAGATATGATTATCACCCTTGTGTCATTTCCTTTATATTTTTTTAACCCTATGGAATAAAGTGAAAACATATAATGTTTTTCATTTTAGGGTTAAAAAAATTTTGAATATTTTATATTTTTGAATTTATTTGAATGTTTTTGTATTTTCTTAATTATTTCATTTTTTTGAGTTTTTTTAAATGTTTGAAATGGAAAAAAATGTCTAACCTATGATCTCATCAATGTGATGTTCATAGGAAGATCCAAATTAATAATATGGTACATAAAACTAGTGATAATTTTAAGGAGCATGTATAGGTGTCATATCTAGAAATATAGACTTTGTGGTACTCTATGGATCTCTCCTAGGATTCAGTAGTCATGAAGAGATAATATAATCAGTAAGGGCTTCTGGAACCCATTGTTTAGTTCTCTATGGTGTCTTCATTATATCTATAAATTTTATCATTTTTATGTTCTCTTAGCAACTAGGTAAATTGCATAGGTGTAAATTAGGATTATGTGGAATCCATTATGTATCTTTGGTGTAACAGTCTCTCAAGTATGGGCTACCTAGGAAAGGTAATTTCCTATTACTTATTTTGTGGATGATTGAAATTAAGAGGTTGTATACTTATTTATATGGGATTAAAATTTTCTTCTTCAAGTTATGTTCATATGGAATTCTGGAAACTGTGACAACCCTATTGGTATGAATGTATTTAATGTGCCCATGTACTGTGGAAGGTACTACATGGAGTTTATGTATACAAGTTTAGCCTAATAACATATAAAATACTCTGATGTATGGTATAACTAAAAATTTAGTAACCACATGTGTTGGATCAACTTTTAATGATAAATAAATCTCATAAATAATGTTTTGTGATGTCCTATTGAATGCTTAGACCATCTGGTTGAAGGTTATAAATCATCATGTGTATATCCTAAATTTATAAGTAACATCATGGTACATACATTATCACTAGCACCATTATCAGCCATAATAATATGTGTAGGCTAATGATCAAGGTAAGCTAGAATAAATAATGAATGAATATCTAAGTCATCAATCACAATCTCACTATCATCAATGTAATAAAATGTCTCAGAACCATAAGAGGTATTGTGAGTGTATAAGTTCCAATAATACCATATAATGGGTGCCCATAATGTGATGGAAGAGGATGTGATTTATATGCCATTTAAACTTTTGGATCTATATTATAATGATGTGTAATGGATTGTTAAATATCTTATGGTTTTGATGGTCACCTAGTTGTGAACCTTAATTTTTTGTAGGATAATCAAAGGTAATATATTAGTTATCAATAAGATCTTGGATATTATGTTTCAAGGTATAACATATATTTCTATAATTCCTAGGGCCTTATTGATAGTCATAATTTACATTATCAATATATCCTTTTGGTATAGGTTGACTCATATCAACCTCTATAGGAGGGAGAGATGTGAGATGACACTCCACAAACTTCTTAAGTAATAAAGATAGATATTCAAGTAATCATGTAAATTGTCTATTAAGTGCAATAGATAAAATAAGGTGATTAGGTTTTTGTGACACGGTATTAACCATTATGGTTACTTCTTTTTTAGATTATGTAGGTTTTACCTTGTAGCTTGGTTTTATATGGAAGTTCATAGTAGATTTATTCAATGTGTTTTTTACATACTTAATCTTGTTCAATGAAATAAGTTTCATTTCACGATCTCAAATAATATGGCATAAATCATCAAAATATTTGAATTTATAGAAAATAATGGACTCGTGTAATAGGACAAACAATTTTTTTTTAAAGATGTTTTGAAGCTATTTATCTACAATTGGTTTGTCATTTGGGCCAACATTATTTTATACCTCAAAACATATTCATTCATAGGTTCATTGGTTCCTTACTTGATCTTATCAATTTTATCATATGACACCTTTTCAATAGTGTTGATAGAGAAATGTGATATAAAATGATCTGCTAGAGGTTTGAATGCTTTCACTAATTATATTGGTAAGTCATAGAACTATCTTAAAGCATAATCCTTTAGGCTCCTTGGAAATAATTTTGTAAAATCTTGCCATTTGAAGCATAATCAAGCCATGTTAGATAGAAAGAATGAAGATGTTAAATATCACCCTTTCCATCATAAAATATGAACTTGGGTATAACATAACTAGTTGGAAAAGGGTACAAACATATCTCAAGTGCTAGAGGATTATGTAAGACATATTGTGAATCATTACCATGAGTTTATTTAAAATATTTTTGTTCAATTTTAGTAATCTTAGATTTCAAATATCGAATAACTTGGAGAAAATTTTTCACTATAGATCCATTCAGATTAAGATTTGATACTTGAGAAGTGATAAAATGGGATGTAAACACCATTTGCATTGATATAGGCATTGAAACAGATAATTGAATTGAAGTATTAATTGTTCCCATGGAGGATGTAGCAATAATTATTTTATCTTCGGGGAACAAGGGTTTGAAAACATATCCTATGCCTCCACTAGATTTAGTAGGCAATATTATACTTAAGGGGAGGGAAATTGTAGTATATGTGTGATAGGAATATCCAATATCCCCAATATTTGTATCAATAGATAGTAATGGTTTTTCACTAACACATTTTGATTTTATAGTTTCTAATATAGTATTAAGGATCTTGTAGAGATATTTAAGATTTTCACAATGGTACTCTCTAAATAATGAAATAGATTTAAAATGTTCTTGATATAATTTTTCATGTTCATTTTTATCATGTGTTTCATTATCCTCATGATAATATTCATCTTCTATAAGGATTTTTTCATTATTTTTCTCATTGTCATTATTAGAACTCTCATTATTATCAGAATTTGGCATGGTATTAGCTTGATGAATTTTAGGTGGCTCAATAAATTCAATATGAATAACATTTAATTTGTGACTACACCTAGGTTGAATATAAATGAAAAAATATGTGAATAAGTATAGTAAGCATAAACCTTAAAAGGCTTAAGACCTTAGAGAAAGGTAAGAGTTACATGAAAATACAAAGAGGTCAAGTTCACGAAATGTTTAACCCTTTTTATTAAAAAAATTGGACAGGTTAAAGAATTACAATAGCCTATACATAAGAATGAATAAAATTATTCTAGATCAGACAAATTAATTGAAAACTTAAATAAATATTATGAATTAAAATGTTGAGTTATGGTAAATATAAAAAGTGCATTCAAATAGTAATTTGGTTGCATAAACATGATGATGAGATAATACTTAGCTTACATATAAATTCATAAGAGGATCTGATAAATTCAAAGGTGGAAATAGGCTAGGACAAGATCAAGATCTAGTTATCTTATTTTGGAAATATTATTATTGAAGGCCTAGACTCTTACATCAGCCTAGGGATACTTGTGTCAATATAGGTGTCCTAATATCAATGGAATTGTCTAGTACAGAATATTTATTATATTTTAGAGTGACCCCCTAGAGCTTTATGTATTTTTTCACTTTTATTATAATATATTTTATTCACATACACAAGATGTAGATGGATATATGTGGATTAAACCTTATTTCTTCACCTTACGTATGTATACCTTGCCAAGAATGGGTTAGTGGGATCATAGTGTTGGGATAACCTCAAGGACCCATTTGTTAATGAGCACTACCTACATATCCAATACTCCAACTAGGGCATCATACATATGTATTTCACTCTTAGGTATTGGCTTGTGTGTGTGCAAGCGTGAAATATGTTGTATGAAAGGGTATGTAATGATCTATATTGTAACTTGAAAAATATTACTCATAGGCTGTTATCTGAATGTGTCATACCTATAATATGATTTATCCTATGAATAATATGAAAATAGGTAAAATATTATAGTAGAACCTAGCTGTGAAATTGATTGAATGAGCTTGAATAGGTGTTTTCCTGGTATTTTATAGATGAATAATGAGTAGTCTTAGATTCATATTTATACCACACATTTTTTCAATATCTTATGATAGGTTTCAATAAGATAAATAAGACAACCCATATGTTTCTAAACATTTTCTACTTGGATTAATTTTGAGGACTAAGAACTTAATAATAATATAGACACTTGTGTCAATGCAAGCGTTCCTATGTTGGTCATATGTGTCTAATAAGCTCAAAATTTGTTGAGGATATAAAATTAATAGTGAAGGATGTATATCATGTTTTAAGTTTTTTATAAAGTAGGAGATTTGGGTCATTGCAAATGATAAATTTGGACCATAAGATAAATGGTTTGGCATATTGTGATGGCAAATGTGATCCTTTCAGAAGTAGGAAGGTCTAGAATTGAAGGGTATAGTCTTGTTAATTATTTTTCAGGTGTACAAGATTGAGATGCTATATAAATCAAATTGTTTTGGTTGCTTCATCTTTTGAATGTTTTTTAACCATCCACATGTGTTTGAATCAACATATCAACTTTTTATCCTCTATTAACATGATCTTTTTATCAGTAATCTATAAAATAGGTAAAGTCCTTGATTTATTCTTGTAATTCAATTAATCAATCAATTAGCTAATCAATCATCCATCCAATCCAATCTTTCAAATTTTTACATTATTTAATTCCTAAATCCACCCTACTTAGGGAAAATCAAGAGTGTAGTTTATCATTATCAAAATGGATCATTCCCAAATCCAAGACCATAGATTTTTGGGAAATTTCATTCCTAAATATACTTTGATTAGGTAAAATCAATCCATCATCATTAGAAATCAATGTGTGCAATCATTACCTTGAGTGGGTTAATCTCATCTATTCATCACATCCATTCTAGTCTCTTCCTCTTTTTTTCCATCACATTATTTCATCCATCATCATCTATCCTTCATCATCCTAGCTTTTTTGGCTTTTTATTTCTTTAAAAATCTATTACTCTACCCATTGTGTCACAAAACCCTTTCAAACAGGGGTAAAATTTAGACACTTAAATGAGACATTTTTGGTTGATTTAATTATCTACCAATTCCACATTAACATCATCCCTAAATTCCCAATTATTATTATATTTATACTAACATTCTTAAACTCCACTATTATTATATTTGTGTAATAAAGTACTATTAATTTGTGAATAAAATATTCAATTGATACCATCAATCATACATTTTTTTAAAGAGGAGGTGTTGCTAAGTTTTCTATGTGTCTCAACCCACCTTATGTAATCCCAAAATACATCTTATTATTTAATTCATAAATTTTTAGTGATATTATCATTATTAATCTACACTATAGGTAAAGTACTTGATTTATGATTACATGTGTTATTTTCCAATTGTAATTGCATTTATTTATCTTTTAAAATCTGAGGACACATGCTTAGATTAGTTAATACTTAAATTTTGTTTTGATTCATATTAACAAAACTATTTTTTTCATGATGTCAGACTTATCCTTGTGTATACATAATTTATTGCACCTTTTTTTGGATTTATAGCATTATACTTTCAATAATTATTGTCCATTATATGTGGCCCCTTAGAATTATGTATGATATTATGTGCTCTTTCATGTGATTTTATTGTGAGTCATCCCCATGACATTGCTTGTTAAACTTGTTTCACTTGTTGCATTTTTAGGTTTCACGATCTCTATCACATATCTTCCTATTGTATATAGTGACATGATTCATACCATGTACCTTTCTTGTGTAGCCTTATTAATTACATTTGTCAATGATTATTCCTATTGTGTTCCAAATTACTATATATGTCTTAACATGAAACTTATATTCCTTGCATTACATAGTTTTATACATGATTTAATGATTTATTCTTTACTGTGTTAGCATATTATCTAAATGTTGATGTGATTATACATGCTTACATATTTATACATAACATGATACAATTAACAATTTATTTCAAGATGAGTGAGTCATAAACTATGTCCTTCACCTCAAAAATAGGGTATATGTTAGAGAATGTATTTCTCATGCTTGCTAGGTTCTAGCTAGGTTGTTTATCTTTTCCTCCTATTAGTGAGGATTTATATTTTGATAGTGACATGGATGATGCTTCTCCATTTTTTTCTCCTCTTATTAGTGAGGTTTTAACTTCTAATGATGTACTCTCTCCTCATACTATAATTTATTATGATGACACATTCCTGATGGACATTGCTCTTATTTTTTTCAAGCCACCTCTATGGGATGATTTTTTACTAGAATTGGGATGTTTATTTTTATAACCTTCCTCTATTCCTATACAAGATGTTGAGCCACCAAAAATTATACTTCAGAGTACTATACTATTTCCAATGAGAGTATACTTGTTGATCATTTAGATCAACTTCCCATGGACATTATTTCAATCAATGTTCTATATATTTTTTTGATTGATTCATTTTCATGGCATTACATCCAGTTCTTGTGCATGATCTTGCCAGACCTATACCACACTTCAAATTTGGACATGATTCAAAGATATTTGTATTGTTGCCTCCATATTTTGTATTGAAATGGGAAGACTTATAGTACACCATTCATGTTTTTACTTTGGCATATGCAAGAAACATTGTTCGATGTAGATGGAGCTTATACAGTCTTCTAGCCAAGGATCTCAACATCAACACTAGTCATCTTGTGATTCTAACTTGAAATCTAGAAAACTTAGTATCAATGATAGTTGTCCTTGGGGGAATTCCATACGAAGTCCTTCCTTATTTTACATCATTTGGGGGGGTGGGGGGAGTTTTATTTCCTATGGGTTTTCTCTCTTTCTGCACTTCATGGATATAAATTATACATGAGTACCTTATCAAGCCTAGTTTCTAGGAATCATAATGTGGATATACTAATATATCTTTTTTTAGCTATTTTTATCCCCTAAATTCACTTTTGGGGGAGGGGGTGTTAGAGTAGGTATTTATCATGCCTACTAGGTTGTTTATATTTTCCTAGTTTTGTCTTATGTGAGTATTTATCCCACATTGATTAGTTATGTTAGTTTATAGTTTTTCCTTGCCTATTTATGAAAGTTTTTTCTATTTTAGTAAACATGTTTTTATAAATATCATTTGATTTTCCTTTTTATTACATTTCATTTGTTTAAAATCTTATCATTATGTTCTTGTTGGCAATGCTTCAGGCTCTTATCTTGGAATGATATTTTTCTTATTCTTTTAAATACATTAGTGGGCTTGTCATAGAGAATTAATCCTCCATGATCACATCATATAGATTTTGGTATAATGTATATGTATTACAAACATTTTAGAGTGGTTAAAATATCATATTTATATAAACATGGATAGATTTTAAACATATTCTGGGGGAATGTACCATGTATATGCACTCATTTTATAAGATGTGAGTTACATGATTTTTAAATATGTACATATTTAGATACATTTGGGGGAATATGCATTAATTTATAAGACATGAGATACGTATTTTCATATTTTTTAGATATTAAACACAAATAACATATATATATATATATATATATATATATATATATATATATATGCATGATATTCTATATCATATTAGTAACAAGAAGTTTAGATTAAGGGGCATGTAGTTATGCATACACATTATCAAAATTTATAGTTAGAAATCATAATGGGGAATGAAGCTTGTTCATGTTCATACACACTATTGACAAATTTTATTTCCAAGCACATTTCATGGTACCTAGTAGTGAGCACCCTTGAATACATAGGCTCATCTTCAATAGTTGATTCATTTTTAATTAGGTAATTTGATTGAGATTCAATAAAATTAATGGCATTGGAATTACTCTACAAGCCTAATATGTGGCTTTGACATTTCATCTTGGCATTATAATATTATTTTAATATTAGTTAATGAGTTAGTCTAGTTGAGTTTTCTATTAAAATCAACAGCCTTGACACTATTCCCTTTATTTTTCCAATGAAGGTTAAGGAATTTTCCTTCTTGATCTATGGCCTTGCCTTAGTTACAAAAAATTTGGGGCTGATTACCCAAAAATATCCAAAAGCTTTATCAAGAGGAACCATTCTCCATTGATTCAACAAGGAATCATCATCTCTAACAAGTTACATGAAAACATGGTCTACCAACCTACAAGTGTACTCTTTCCTTGATCTTCAATTTTAAGTTTCAATTCATGTATATTTAGAATTCATTTTTGGACATTAACTATTGTAATTTTCATTACAAGTTTTCTTGGATGAGGTTACATGTTTGGAGCATATCCCAGATTTAAAGTGTTTTTTTATAGACTTCGGAATAACTCTTTATCATTTTACTCTAGTATTTTTATTGTATTTTAGCACTAGAATAAAAGGGGAGAACTTTTAGATGTTAAAATATGGTAATTAAAAATTGGAAATGTCAGTTTTGACTTCTCTACATGACTTATGCATACATACATGACTATTATTCATTATTTTGTCACATCTATATGCCTTCTATGTGTATAATTTCCCAAGTTTCTATCGGTATCCTAAAAGATTCCATATATTTTTGAGTTAAACTAGTTAATCATCATACCCATACATCTCCAAATCATTTGGATTAGTTTATTTATCTCCTAAATGGTAATGTCATATTGAATATAATTTCCAATTGTAACATATAAATTCTAATATTCATACCACACCAAGCAATAGTCATATTTTAAATTCAAACCATTTATATGGCTTGAACCATATGTTTTACAAGTTGGTCACATGGAAAAGTACTCAAAGATTCCTTTATAAATAAAAAATAGTTATATGTCTATTATACATCTAAGATATATCTAGAAAGTAATAACCAAACATTCTCAAACACTTGAATATTCAAGAGGACTTGCCTATTCTTCCCAAATTACTAATCCATCACTAGGAGCAGGGCTTATCCAAGTCTAAAGCACTCAAGATCCAAGCCAAAGTTTCCAAATTCTAAGTATCAAGGAATATATAATGGGTTCCATCCATTTAAAAATAACTAACTCACATATTCCCCAACAAGGAGAACTACATATAGTTTGACTTCCCTCTTCAAAGTATTGGATATATAGGCAAAGTTCACCCAATCAATGGGGAGCCATTGGAGTTAACTCAACCCTCATTTATTCCCATTTTATATGCATAAGTTTATAATTGAAAGTGGAACTAGGGTTTCAAGTTAAGGATATATTATTTTATGAGGTACACACATCATAGGACCTAGGGATTGCACATAGAGATGAAGAATAAAAAGGCACACCTACTTATATCAAAATAGAGAGGAAAAATATATAGAGACAAAACCATCTGACTAGGAAAATGATGAATAAAAATGGAAATTTGAGTTTCAACTTACTATCTAAATTCACATAAAGATATATATCATGATCCAAGTGGTCCATATTCTAGTCTTCCACCTTTCTTGCATGCAATCTAAGTCTTTCACAAGTGAACTACCAAGTATCTTATCCTTTGTTGTACTTTTTATATTTATCAAGATATAATACCAACTCAATTTCAATATTTTAAATTCAAATTTATATTTTAATGTATATATTTATCATCTAAATTAATATATGTAGTTTTTATCTTACTAGGGTTATCATTAATCCAAAATAGGTCCAAACACCAGAGAGGTTTTTGAGTCCCAAATTCTAGGAGAAGAATACAAATGGTTTTCATTCTATAAGTCCATAAATTTATAATAGTAATCATATATGATTATTCCTTAACCATTTTATTTAATTTATATCTTAGTTTGGTTTTCTACACTTAGATATGTGTGTTATCAAAATTTATAAATATCTTGGTGATTAACTCTAATTAAGATAAAATGAAAAGAAAGACAGGGAAATTTGTAAAATAACTTATAATTATTAGAATGAAACTAAAGTAATAAAATAGACAAAGATTAAATGAATTAAATAATATTGACTATGAACAACTCAAAATAATTAGTTATGTTATATCTATACATTTAATATGTATGACTGACAAAAGGTTGGCAAAGATCAACTTAGACCAATTCTACAAGTGTTATAGGAAATATGACTATAAATACTCAGAACCAAGAATGTCAAGAAGGGGATAAGATTGAATAGTACTACTATTCTCTACTATTTAATTTTATTCTCTATGGAAAATAAATTAAATAAAGGTACATGCATCTATGCCTACTTTAAACATGCCTATGTGCAAAAAATTGACCTTTAGATGCATACAAATAACTTTCAAATAAGTTTTTCAAAGTTTAAATCCTAATAGTGGTTAAAATAGTTGAAAACATGTATTGAGAAATGGGGAGTATAATAGGTTGAACTAACCTAAATCACATAAATTATTATTTACTATTACCTACATATCCAATAATCTAAATATGGAAATCAATCACACGTAGTTATCCCACTTAAAGTAATTTCTACCATTGTGCTCCTTTTTCTACATTTGTACCTAGAGATGGCTTGAATACTTGATAATGCTTTCCATTAAATTTAATATAATGGGATATTTACTTGGATTAGAGTTGATTCAAATGATTATAATCATATTTTTAATGAATAGAGAAGCTTTGCTTAGTGCACAATAGTGTAAGTGTGCTTTAATATTAAAATTCCAAGTGATAGAATAGGTGACTTAGAATTGCCTTAATAGCAATCCATAGGGGGAAAAACTCATTATACCTATCCTAAAAATATTAACCAACCTAAAATAGAGGATATAAATTTTAAATTTAGTCATTACTAAGGTGAAAATCATGATCAATCGATACAGGTCAAGTTCAACTACCATTATTTACCTATACTAGTTAATCTTGTATTGAAGGGTAGCATGTTAATTTTAGGATTTGTGATGGTTGTAAAAATGTTTAGATAAATTTTTAGTGATTAAAAACATTTATATAGGTTTAATATAACAACTTAAAAAAGTAAAGGTCCATATAGGTAGTTAGGATAGAATGAAGTGGAAAAATATGTCGAGATTTAATGTTTAAGTCAATTATTGTGAAAGTGGGCCAAAATTAATATTATAAAGTATTCATGACCAAATTTGAGTGACTAAATTTCCACCCCCACCCCATTTAATATATAAGTGAAATTGATAGATTAAAATTAAATATATACCTGAGTGTGTAAAACACACTTTGCCTTTGGGAGAAAGCTCCAATCTTATCAGGTGTTCCATGAAAAATCATGAAATAATGTAAATGTAGTTAATGTCCATATATGAAAAAAAAATTGAAATTTAACTTCAATTTTAAATATTAAAAATAATGATTAAACATGTATGTGTGAAACCAATGTTTCTCTTTTAACCTTGCTTGAAAATGATGCTTCTTATAAGCATTGGAGAATTAGTGTTTCCCATGAAACACTTGGAGATATTGGTTCCTTAGTTGAACTAATGTTGAATTGAGTATGATCAATCCCTGATTTTAATTAAACATCAATATAAAATAAAACCCATTGAAGGATGTATAAACCTCAATTTATGATCTTGGTCCTTGTAAATTTAAGATAGAAATAGGTTGGAATACACAACAATTTTTTAGGTTATAATGCTAGAGGGCACTCAACCTCCAAGTTATTTACTATGCACTTTAAATAAATCAACCATTATAAATGCATTTTAGATACAATTTCCAATTTATCCCTTAGTTCATGTATGCTTGATCAAAATATAATAGAGTACATCCATGCTCATATCATGGTCATAGATAGAAAATAGTATTTGACAAACATGGCATGAATCTGTGTCATGCCCTAATTGATAAATGTAAAATTTGTAACTATATGTAGATGAAAAATGGTAAATTTTATTAGATTTTTATACATGAATCTATATCATGTACCTAAAATTGTGTGAATTTTTAATATGTTACTATAATGTGAGTGCATATGCCCCCATAATCTTTACCTATTTGAATTTTGAACCATTATAAATTCTTTGAAACTATATTTTGTATTCAAACCTATTTTTTTCTTGAAAAGGCTTATTTCATGTATGAAAAGACCACTGAAATTCCCCATTTTGAGGTGAGGTAATTGTTTATCCTAAAAGTCACTCATCTCAAAATAAAAGTTAACTATATCATGCATATCAGAATGTAATCATTGAATATTATAGCATATGTGAAAAGTATGTCAACATAGTAAGATATGTACCATTGAATCATGTATATAATATATGAAGTAATATTAGACAATATAAATTTTTCAACAAATATCATAGTTTTAAATGTAATATAATCATACACAATAGGTTGTGCATGATATGGATCATGGCACTCATCATACTCAATAAACTCAACAAGCACATAAACATGATAAGCATAAAGTCATATGATAAGGCTAAGGGGCTAAGGGTTGTATATAAGGGACATGTTTTAAGTGTTGTTTAATAAAATTTTAGACAGATAAATCCAATGGACACATGCAAAAGATATTAATAATGTTGTAAACAAGGGACATGTTCAAATATCACATAAAACAAAGGGCCAGGGCCACAAGCAATGAACATGTTAAAATGTCACACATACTAATTCAATATCTACTAGGGATGTTCAAGTTCCAAGGTTCACACAAGATAGATAAGCAAGATATAATCTACTATGTATAAGTAACAATATCAATGAAACATATAACTATAAAGATAGTATATACCATGTATATGTAAAGTGACCATATCCTAAAAAATGGCATATCCATGTACATAATGTAAGATAAAGATATTATTAAGATATGTGTAAAGAGTATATAACTCAAAAATATTGGAGTTATAGAATTGTAATAGCTATAAATAATGTAACCTCTATATAAGATGCCCCTAGTTTAGCATGACCTCTGGGTAGAGGCAATACCAATGTCTTAATCCATGTGAAATATATATGTCGTACATAATAGGGATAAATATTAATGAAATGCATGTGTGATATAAAAATAATATGCTATCTACCAATCATGATAAAAATAACATATGACAATGACATAAATTAGATGTCTAATCATGTTTAAGTCCTGATTTTAGATTTTTAGAATTTTGAATATTTTTTTATTTTTGAAGTATTTAAATTATTTTATAATTTTCTTGATTTTGGAACTAGCACAAAGGAGACTATTAGATGAAACCATGGGTCTAAAATTAAAATAAATGGAATGGATCTAAATAATCTGTAACATGTGTTAATATAAAGTGTTCACTAAATATGATGTCATGGTCATGTATGATTAAGATGTCCCCATTGTATATGTAAATATAACTAAAAACCTTGTGGGAAATATAATATATAAGTGAAGGAATTGTTGGTCATCCTAGTCTCATAAAATGTAAACTTGTATATGTGTGTAACATGCATGTATGATTAATATATCACACAAGATAAATATTTTTCATTAATAAATATTATTTTGTATAATATAATTGAGTGAAATATTAAAAACTAGATATATTAGGGCTTTTCTTGTTTAGTTTTTTATTTTTCTATGAAAATGGTATATAAAAAGATCAACCATTTTAGGATATTATTGGCATTAGATTCTATTTTTTATTGGATGATATTATCTTTGATAAAAAAGTGTCATTTGATCAATTTAGACTATGAAAATGATAAGGGTAATGGAAAATGATGGCAGTATAAATCATTGTGTAGGTAGAGTGATAAGACTACATCAAGTAAATTTTATATCAATTTATGAAACATCAAGTAACTAGAAAATTTAAACTTAGGTAGAGTGATAATACTTCATCAAGTAACTTTTGTATCAATTTATGGGGTGGTTGTGGTAATCTAAAAAATTGCATCCTTGGTTTTTATGTTAAAACAAACTTGTTATAAAGTTGAGATATAGAATTAACTATGATATTGCATTAATTTTATTATCTATTAGCTTATATTTGTAAGATGTTTTGATTTGAAACTTTATTTTGGTATTAGAAATAGATGCAGTTGCATATTTTAGTTAATTTAAAGCAATAAGTTTGACTTCTCTTTATCTTATTGTATGATAAAGTTCCTCAAATGATATAAATTTCTTAAAATTAATTGACTCATGCAAAGGTAAAAGTAAAATTTATTTTAAAATATATTGTAATTAATTATCTTCTAACTTGTTAGTCATTTTTTCAAGAATGGTATTATAATTAAGACAAAGTCACTGATAGGCTCCTTAGTTCCTTACTTATGTTTAACAATTTGTGCATAAGAAAGCTTTTGATCAATGTTGATATCAAAATGCTTGATAAATTGATCTACTAATGGGTTGAATGCTCTAACTGATTGAATAGGTAGATCATAAAACCAATGCAAGGAATAATATTTTAGGCTTCTTGTAAAAATATTAGTAATAAATTGTCATTTAAATCATAATACAAACATATTATATGAAAAGTTCAAATATGTTATGGATATCCTATTTAGCTACATGGATTTAGGAGCTATAAATCATGTAGGTAAGGGATATGTAAAAATATCATGTGCTAAAATATTATGTAGCTAGGCTTGTAAATCCATTGATTGGCTACCTATTGATACACCTTTTCTAATTACAACACTTTAGCATGCAAAATTGAAATAGTTTACACAAGGAATTATGTAGTAGGCAAGGTAGGTCATGTATGATTCATTTGGTTAAGCCTATGCATAGATATCTATTGGAATAATTGTGTTTACCCCAATCCCAAAGGTGTATATGTAATAAAATATCAATAGTAGTAGTAAAAACCCTTGTGTTAGGGTTTACAATGCAAAAGAGTGGTTCTTATTATGCATTGAAAGTAAAACATTTTAATTTTTGTGCATTTTTATAAGATAAAATTATTTTAATTAATTTGAGTATATCTTATGGAATATGTTTAATTCCTCCTTGGAATGTGGATAAAAATTTAACTTGTTCATGATCTACTCGATTAAATTCATCAGGATGGATCATGTCTAGGCCTTCATAATTATCTTATGCATTATGATCATCTTGATTAGCTTATTCATTATGATTATCTTCTTGAAAATATTAATGAGTAATTTTTTCATGAAAATAAAGGGAACTATTATTTGCATTAGATTAATCCATTTTATTAGTGGTCAAATGGATTTGAATGTGCTCAACATAGCATTATGCCTTAAAGCAATAAGGAAGGTAAGTTTTGTATATGATATAGAAAAATAACATGGAAAAGATATTATAACAATGACTAAAACATAATTCTAGAAACAAAAAGAATTTTTTTGTGTATGGATATTAGTAAATTCCCCTAGAATCCAATGTTAAAATAAAGTGATTTCATTGTTAAATATTAGATATGAGGTCAAAAGAAAGAGCTTTCAGTGTAAGTTGTTACATCTGAGGTAAAAATAAAGTTATTTTAGTGTCATATATTATATCCAAGGTTGAAATAAAGTTATTTTAGTGCTAGATGCTCAGTAATTTATTTAATCCATAGGACAAAAAATTTGAAGTAATGCTCGAATAAAATGTATGTTCACCAATATGTTTTATCAGAATTCATAATTGACTTCGTGATTAAATCTAATTAAGATAAAATGAATAGAAATATAGTGAAATTTGTAAAGCAATTTATAACTATAAAAATGAAATAAATTTATTGAAATCAACAAAGCTTTAATGAATGAAAGAAGGCTAATTATAAACAACACAAAAGACTTAGTTTTATTCTATCTATATGTTGATTGTGTATGACTAGTAGATGGTTAGAAAAGATCAACTCAGACTGATTCTATATGTGTCACATGAGTTGTGACTATAAATACTCATATTTAATAATGTTTGGAAGGGGATAAGATTTAATACCACTATTATCTTCTATTGATCAATTATGTCCTCTACAAAAAATTAGGGAAATCAATGCATGATCACTTTTACTTACTTGAAACATGCCTATATGTGCAAAACTTTTATTAGAATGTGTGTGAATGACCTATAAATAACTTATTAAATTTTGAAACCCTAATAGGGCTTGAAATAGATGAAAAATATAAATAAAAATGGGGAGAGTAATAGGTTGATCTAACCACAATCACCCTCATGATGATTTATCACTACCTATGTATCTAATACTCCAAAGAGGGAAATAAAACCCACATATTTATCCAACATAACATGAATTGTATAATTTTTATCCTTTTATACATGTATGCATGTATATAAGGATTGAATAATTGATCATTATTTACCATGACTTTAATATAATGGGCTCTTGACCTTGTTAAGGACTTAATTCAAATGATTAGAATCATATTTGGAAAGAATAAAGAAGCTTTGCACAATGACCAATAACGTAAGTTTGCCTCAATATTGAAATTCCAAGTGATATAATAGGTGAGTTAGATATGCCTTTATATTAATCCAAAATGGGAAAACCTCACACTACCTATCCTAAAAATATGGACCAACCTATAAGTGAAGGTATAAATTTGCAAAGTAGTCATTGTTAAGGTGAATGTTAGGATCAACCCATAGGGGTCAAGATCAACTTCCATTTGTAGACACTTCATTTTAACCACTTCCATGTCTAAACTAAAATAAAGAATGAATTTTCTTAATTTCATATAAGTTTAATTAGAAATAATCACTAGACATAATTTACCCTTTTAACCCAAAATCTAAGTGGTACATCCCTGATTAGGGTAATGGATCATATTGCATCATAAATTGTTGAAAGTGGTACATCCCTGATTAGGGTAATGGATCATATTGCATCATAAATTAATTCAACACTTTATAAGAGTATTCAAAATATAATTAAGTTAATAATTGATTAATAAATATAAATATTTTAAAGGCCATAATTATTCTAATTATTGACTAATTCTACCTAATCAAGACTAATCATTCCCCTAATAGAAACATCTATGGATTTGAATTATCTTATTTTCCTAAATTCAAAATTGGAATATTTCCTCACTCAAGATAACATAATTAGGCAAAGAGTGTAATAAATCTAAGGTTATGACATGCATTACACTTTACTTACACACTCAAGACAAGTTTTTACACCTTTTTTATACACTTTCTCTTACACCCCTCTTACACACTCAAGAGGACCTATGATTGCACTTTTATTCCAATGTGCCTTCCATATTACAAAAAGGCCTTAAACGGCCTCTCTTAAACACTCCATGTGTGTAATCATGGATTTGAGTACTGATCCTAAACCCTCCATCTTGAGATGATATGAATGGTCCATAATAATTCATTATATCTATAAATTCAAGCCTCACACCTCTCATTTTACAAGTTCTATTAAATTAAATGTACTCCATTGAAATCATATTAGAGATTCACATTGATTCAACACTCTCATACCAATCCAAATACAAATCATGTGTAGACAAGGGGAGATGATAATCATGTGAGAATTCAATCATTGACAAAGACTTCTATATCTATAATTTGAGCTTAGGCTCTTTGAATTGGTCTTCTATGGAATCTTCAAAGGAGGTAAAATGCATGGTTCTTTATCTTCTAATTGAATTTATTATATATTTTCCATATAACTCAACTTAGGGACTAGGTTTGAGAATTTATGTCTTTAAGTTATTTTTTTAATTCACTAACAATTGACTAACATCTATTGGATTCTTGATCTACATAATGACATGATCGATGGGACCTCTCGAAGTATTGGATGCATCCCACAAGATATTATAGACCATTTACCTTCTTTTAATTGCCACAATTATCCTTAAAAATAAGATAAATTTTTTTTTCTTCCAAATTACATTTAAGTTTGTTACAGACTGAACAATAGATTCATTCTTATGTAACTACAAATTTGGAGAGATCATCAGTGAAATTATTGTGGATAGCAGTGAAATAATTCTATATGCCTTGACTCTATTCTATGCAAGAGAAAATTGTGAAATAAAACCAACCATAAATAAAATCATTACTTATAATATCAAAACCATCATTAACCTTTTTATTATTTTATGACAAATTGTGAAATTATAGGGTTCTATAGTAAAAATGAATTAATTACATCAAAATTGTTTGTAAAATATGAAATTATTTCTACTTATTTTTTGTTTTGACTATATTTTATCATAGAATCATGAAATTTAAGCCATAATTATAAAAATAATTTTGGCTATTAGAGAAATTTTGTTTTTGTTATTTGTGAAATTATAGCTAATAGTAGTGAAATCGATTATATCAGTGGTAAATTTTTTTATATCTATATTATCTATTTTTATGTGTGGGTAAACATTGAATAAATCATCAAATTTATTAGTGAAATCATCAATTAAAATAGTGAATTGATAAAATTTAGTAGTGAAATCATTTTAGGAAGTAGTGAAATTATTTTTAACTATTTTCTATTTTTGTGTGTAGGCCCTAATTATGAAATTGAAAGACTTAGCAGTGACATTAGTCTACATAATCACAAAGCTAAAATTGGGATTAAAAAAACTTTCTTTCAAGCTCCTTATTGACTCAAAACCATTTTAATAAACATTCTAATATTTTTTGTTTTAATACCTTAGCCAAATACATGGTATTTTGAGTCAAACTTATTCATTCTACTTCACATTTCAATTTGGGTTGTAATAAAACTTGTTCATTTTCAAAGTTACTTACTTTATTATAATTTTTACTTGTTGTTTGATTATCTTGTGGGGTTATTTTGTACATATTTTCTCCCTTTTTTGGGTGACTTAGAAACATAAAATTTCCTATTTTCCTTTACCATATTTTTCATTTGACTTTATGGGGTGGATTTCATCACCTTCTCACAAGTCTTTATGGGTGTGTTGACCTAGGAAGTGACATCATATCATCATATGAAACTCTACTTATCTGATGGAGGTATAAAATTAAATAACATTGCCATTGTGAAGGCATGGCTTTGTGCTTGCACATTGTCATGTGAGGAAAGTAAACCCTAGGATTTCTTTCCAATATCCTAGGCTAAGGTGTGGTACCATAAAAAGGAGAAATCTTGGAAAGAAGATTGAAATTATTCATTGAAATATTTGTGTCCATGTACCACCTATTATGGGTTGTATATAAGGACAATATAGAAATCCCAAGTAAAATTTTAAGAAAACCCCATATATGGTATCACTTCACTAAGACCCTTATAGATGAAGTGGTTAAAAAGGGACACAAATCTATCATGAATGTTCCCATCTTGGATTGCTTATTAGATTCCTCTTTTGTCATAGATCATTCATTGACACTAGGGTGCAAAGATAAAATCCCACTATCACCTTAATCATAATTTCATTGAGAGAGAAGGGTGGGATTAAAATACTACCAATAATTGTAATAATTTCTTTAATGAACATTTAAATTTTATAATCCTATCTCAAGGTAAGCATTTCAAAGGTTCAAGAGATGTGATACAAAGCCATGTCAGTTATTAAATTTCCTTGTAATGCTTTTGTGTTGTTTGATTTATGTGTCAAAACCTAGTTTATACTTGATACCAAATCAAACCAACTAATTCCAAATCCAAAAAAAAATTATACACACATAATTAGGAATTATTCTTCTAAAATTATAGGTCAAACAAAAGTGACATGTTAAAAATTGGTCTCAATACTTATCTTGCTTTTACAAACCATGAAATTAGGCTTCCTACTTTAAACTAAAAAGTCTTATACTAATCCAAATTACCATTTTAAAACAAATCAACCTTCTTTGCAAGGTCAAATAAAGTCTCGATCCAAGATCCAATTCTAGTCCAATTGTGCCAAGAAACATTCCTTTAAGAATTCAAGAGTTTAAAGCTTAGTTCAAATCTTGATTTTCCATTGTCAACAACGACTACTTATTATTATATACTTTACACATTATAAAGTTTCTAAAGTGTATCAAATAGGTCAATTTTCATTTCTTTGTTTATGAATTCAATATTCCATGATCAAAACCTTTCAAAACAAGACCAAGTTCAAAACATTTCCCAAGTCCAAACTTTGAGCATTTATACTTGAAAGCATTGTTCCCAAAACTTGTAGGCATACCCTTTGAGGAATACATTGGAAAAATTTACATTGATATACCTTTTTTTAGTGTATTAAAAATTGACATTGACCTTAACATAAGCCAAACATCTTACCTCAAACCAATTTCTAAGTGCTATTCTAATGGAAGTCATATACCAAGTCAAGCCATAGTGTAAGGCCTTCAAGACCCTTTGAAGATAAAGATTATAAACTTAGAATTGCTTAAGTACACATGTAGATTATCCATTTATAACCCCTCAATTAGTGATGAGGTTATTTAAAATCCCTATGGGTATGATCAATATGTAAAGGATGAACAAAACCAATAATACCTTGCTAATGCACCATCTAATGTTGATATTAAACAACATAGCCCATACCTTATGATTGTATCAACTAATGTTAAAAAAGGAAAATACAAATCATACCTTTCACATGTGCCATTATTGAGCATATACCTAATCCATCATATCTTATCAATGCACCACCAAGTGATGAATATCAACAAGATCAATTTAATCGACAACTATTTGACAACAAAGATGAACATGTTTTTAGATTATTGGAGATAGGTGCAAAATTTTCCCTCAGTTTTCCTATAGAGGATTTGTGATATTTGGTTAGAACACCCAAGGAAACACATTTTATATTGTTAAATAACCAAGTTTCCTCTAGCCAAGATCAAGTTTTCAATCAAGCCTTACTTATATCAAACAAAGGAAATGGTCAACTGGTTGAACCTCCTACACAAATCCAAATTATTTCTTCATAAATAGAACAAGTTAATATTGTTATAGCTACTTTAGCTAATTTATTATCCACATTGAGAGTTATAAATCCCACATTATTAGAGTGAAATCCAACAATAATTGGATTTATTTACCTATACCATGTATAATCTGAAATTATTTTCCAACATAATATTAATTATGAATATGTTTAACACACCCATACTTGAAACCAATTTAGTGACTAATCATATTTCATATCTCCTTATAGATTATACACAACATATGGTGGATAACTATTAAGTAGCATATTTTAACCCACACCAAGTACCAACCAATATACAATAAAACATTATTATGTCTTCTCCACAAACTCTTCCTTCCAATATTCTAAGCCTTGTAGAAACAAGTTATAAACCCACCTGCATTGAAATAACATGTTTCAAGTACCCCAATTCAACAAGTGGTGACTAATCCTCTACTTTAACAAGTGGTGACCAATCCTCCACTTTAATAAGTGGTGACTAATCCCCCACCTTAATATGAGGTAACCAATGTTCCATTACAATAAGTTTCCATTAATCCCTAACCAACATTGTCTAACCAATATCATGCTTCTTTTAGTCAACCAATTTTAATTTACATTCAACAAGGAGCATCTTAAATCTAATAGTCTGTGTTGATTAATAAACAACAAGTTCCTCCTATGCGTATGATTCTTAGGAATTAACAATAGATTTCCTATAATCCCAATAAGACTTTTTCAATACACAACATAAAATTCCTCCATTTAGGCCTCAATTCACTCCAAATCAATGCCATACACAATAAGTGCCTTACCAAAAAAAAGATCCATATCATTAATATAACTCTACTCAAAGAGTGAATATTCCTGGTAGAACCTATATGTACATAATAATTTAAAACTTTATCAATTACTGATGCTTTCTCTCTTATAGGAACCCATTGAGTCTCAATCTCTTTGAGTACATGCCTTAAAGGGTGCATTGGGAAAGGGGTGGGTAGACCATTGGTGATTTTTAAGATTGTTGTCCCCTATACCAACACTTGCAATCAACACAAATCTCTTTTATACACTTACCTAAACTTTGACACCTACCTTACACACTCCTCCAAGAAATTGACCACCTTAAGAAACCCATACCTAAGCCAAAAACTTTTTTTGACTTTTACTTAACAAATTCAGCTTGGGTTGACCCTATACTCAAAATATATTAGCATGTTACAGGTTTAGGTCAGCCTCAACTGACCCATTATGGGAACTTACTTTTATTAATTAATGATACAGGGTTGATTGGGCCAACACTATTGGTTATATTTTTAGAAGGTTTTAGGTTAAGATCTAGCTATATATACACATCCTTGTCACCATTTCTTAGATATATATAAGAATAACATAATTATTTATGCATCTCTTTATCCACCATTCTACTTGATGAGCATTGCTTAGGGTTTCAATAAAACACTTGAGGATACATATCTTGTATTCTATAGAAGTATTTTGGATGCATAGAGAATTCATGTAGCCTAGAGCTAACCTATCCTTGTTATCCTTACATACCAAAACAACCCCTTGTGAAGCATATTGTCCAAGGTAGATATTAAAGCTTGGTGGGTTTGTCTTCAAAGGTAAGTATTCCTAACTCTTACTCCTCTATGTTAAAGTAGATATATTTGCATATGTTAGATTTTATGATTCTCTCTCCATGCATTAGGATTTATTATAAATTATCTTAAGTAGAGATATTTTATGCATGTTTTATTTTATGTTTATTAACCCCATTTTTTGCCACATTCTTTGATGATCTTTAGGTTAGATTTTAATTTGTTTTTTATGTACTTGAATAAAGAAAATATAATACCTAGCTAGGGTTATTACATGGTGTTATTTGATTAGAGTATTTGAAACCCTCTCTAGTGATATTATTGTGGTAAGGGACCCCTTTGTTAGGTCTAGTAGATCCATCTTGGTCATGATCCTAATTTTTTAAATGTACAAATAAGTGGAAGGGTAAGTGTGATTAATCTTCTCCAAGCTAGTATTGATTTGTAGATAATATTCACTTTCCCTTGTAGACATTTTGGTGAACCCAAAATGAATCTAACCCTTGTAGGTTTTATTTCATGCATTCATTTATTATATATTTTTATTCCTATAGTATAATATCAAACATGTTGATATAGTCTAACATTTTTTGCATAGGTTTAACACACAGTCACTTTAATAGAATCTATATTTATTTATGCAGGTCTTATCTAACAAAAGGTAACTAGATCGATCATCTCATCTCAGTTCTCTTTTTCAAGTAGTCAACTTTGTTCACATGTCATTTTCATCATACATGGTTTGTAAACTTCATCAACCTAGTTGACTTTGTTAGCAAAATATGAAAATTAGAATTCGAGTAACACTACATATAATAAAAAATTCAACATATTTAAAAATTATTAGGTACATTCTTACCTTCTTAGTCATTTATGTTCTTCATTTACAATCTTATTTTACATAGTTTGTAGTCTATTAAATTTTAACCCTACAATGAACTGGGTTGAATAAATTGAAAAATTCTATAGCTTCATTTCATGTCCTCACTCAACCTACTAAATTATGCTCATCTAAATCTTGCTTCCATAAATGGCATCAACCCCATCAACTCTATTCTATACTATTTACATACAGTGTCACTTGAACTCGCTTTGCACTCTTTAAAAACAAAGGAATTAACCTATCTTACTATACTTAATTCATTTCTCATTTTTATTGCTTACTTGCTTAGAGTAACAAACATAGAAGTTATTTATAAGGTCTACCTACTTGAATTTCATTACCAAGGGGGAATCCAACTTGGTTTTTTGGCCAAGTATAAATACACGATTAATGGTATATATTTTCAAAGCACTCAACACCCTTATCGTTGTGGAATTATGAAGTGAGAGAGTAGGCCCTAATACCAATCTAGTACCATCATCAATATAGATCCATTTTAGCCTAAATTACCTAAAACCATCCATAGATTACTTTTCTAGTTCCTTCCTATATCCAACTCATTGTCATACTAATTTCAAAATTTATTATAACTTAAAAACATTTAGGAATGACCACTTAGATTAGATTTACATTCCAGTTTTATTGCTTATTCTTTGCAAATTGTATTTTTTATTATAAAATGTGTATTATCTATCATTGGTACAAGGGTTTTTATATGTGATATAATTAGATTAACCACATTGATCTAATTACTTGTGTGTTTAATTAAATTTTCTTAGCTATTATATTTCAAAAAAATTCCCTATCTTTAGAACATTGTTGGCCCTACCGACTTCGTATATTATAGTTTTTTTTCCTATCCTTAATACACAATTGACATATCTAACTAAATTAATTTTTAGCTTGCTTAGTTTCTTCATCTATAGTACATAGTCAACATGTATGACTTTGTCCTTTCTACCATGATCTATTTTTTATCTTATAGGACATTGTCAATTGGTTCGACTTTGTATCTTATAAGTTGATCCTTGTTTCTTCACAAGTTTTTATTCTCCCTCATTCATCATGAATTTCCTATTTGATGACAATATATAATTGAATCAATCAAACATGATTTTTACCAAACCTGATAAGTTCCCCAAGACACATGTTTTGGCACTTACCATGGATCAAAGTAATGTCCATGTTGTTATTTACACCCAACTATGGACTCCTCCCCATTCATCCTTAGCTCTTAACCATTTATTCTCACTAGAATATGAGCTTGATTTAGAGTACATAATTTAAAATCTCTTTTTCATCAATGAATTCAATCAACATAGAGGAAAATATCCTAAAACCATCTATAATCTCATGATGGGTCCTTAAATAGGAGAACCCCATTCACCCTTCCCTACATTTTCACATAGATTTGGGGAACCACTTTATTTTCATCTCAACCATTCCATTTTATTATGTCTCATTCACATACCATGACATCATATTATATGTCTTATTCAACCTCAATGCCAAGCATTTATACCAACATGGTAGGTTCCACTCTTAGTGGACCTGTTCAAAAGACCCATACCCTTAACCATGTTACTAGTGCATATTTTACTACCAATTATTCTCATGACACTAGTGATTATTTTTATACCATTTCTACTCATTCCATTAGTTCATCTCATTATACTACTTCATCCCATACCCATACTAGAACTCAATCTATTAATACTAACACTAGTGCATCACATGTTGCATCCACTAGTCAAAATTGCGCTTAAACTATCCAACTCCCATTAAAAAAACTTAATCAAATTCATACCTTTCAAACTAATAATGTAAATTAGATGATGCAAAATCAAATTCATCTCATTCAACTCCAATATCAACCTCACTATGTTTCATGGGGAGTACAAAATCTTAATTACCCCCACCCCCTTAGGGATTCTCATGGTAACCTTATACCTCAACCACCACTCATCAAAAAACCACAAAAATATAAAAAAAACCTATATTGCCTAAAATTTTTCACATTGACATAGGAGGTATCACACCCACCATCACCTATAATTGATCCATTGATCCCACTTTGTATTTAAAAACATTTGGTAACCTTTATAAGGGTTGGATATTCTAGTGTGTATTACATTTATTTTGATTATTTACAATTTTTAAAATAATTTTTCCATTTTATTTTTAACCATGAATGTGTATCACATAATTATATAAAATAAAACATACATCACATATTTCCCATAGAATATAAAATGAAAGTAAAATAAATGTGCTAGAAAGAAAGTATATCCATACATCCATCCACATACAAGTACAACTCATATACTAATGAATTTTCCATATCAATATATATCATGATTTTGGTATAATATAAGTATAAAATACAATATCTATAGCTCTAAGGTTGTGCTCCATCATGCCTATCCTATGGCCTAGCCACACTACCCATGGATGCCTATGACTAGCCCCTCTAAAAGGTGCATTGTAAGGAGGTAGTACAAGATCTCAAGCCATAACTTGACCGTATAGGTTGGCCACCTAGTCTTGTACCTATCTTAGTTGTATATTGGTCACTATGTGTAGCTTGATCCTATGCTAAAATATGTCAAGCTTGAGCCTCTCTAGCTCCTACCATTACAGGTGGTTGTAAACCATCTCCTTATGTCTGCAGCTATCAAATAGTGTTTTTCACTAGCATAAACTAGCTAACATGATCTAGGTAATATGGTATCATAGGATCAACCAAAGTGAAAGGCTCATAATATGACATCACCCAATCCAAAATATCATGGTTCACAACCATAATCATGTATCCACATTTGATCTCCTATATAGTAGTATCTACAAAATTAGAAACTAAATATACATTAGATCACATCTATATATATTTAAAATCATCTATCAATCATAAATAATGATGAAACTAATTATCTATGTTAAAAATTAAAATAAATCAAAACATTACTCACTAGTGTTAGTATAGTTGACCACATCCTCCCCATCTTCTCACCTATCAAGAACCTCCTCTATTGGTTTCCTCTATATAAGTGAAAAACTAGCAGTCACCACTTGAGCTCATAATGACATGTCCTCTGTAGTGTCCTCTTTATCAACCAACTATATTGTGGAGCCGTTATAGGATCACCCCATATGACTGTCAGTGCATGTGTCTTCTCTTGTTAATAGTTCCTTCATCTTCAATGAGATCATAGTGGTTATTTTTGCCTTTATTCTATTCCATGTTGTGCTCCCACATCTCCTATATCCACTTTCATGGCATCATCTCATGTAGGCCTGACTACTTATTGATGGTGTTCCTAACCTACCCATGGTCTCACTCACCATAGCCTAATCATAATATCTTGATTGGCACCCCTTCACCTCCTATAACTCTTAAGTCTCTAACATGTCATGTACATAAAGAAGGCACTACTATAGGGACCATTAGATGCAGTAGTCATAAATATTTGTGTAAAAAACCACTAGATATGACTCCAAACATGATGTATAGTAGCCTATGATCTTCACACATGTCAAACCAACAATAATAGTCACTTAACTTGGCCATATAGAAATAATGTGTGTAAGGCTTCCACACTATTTACCCTTATGTAATAGTCTAAAAAGTTGTAACATGGTGCATAGCATGTGCTACATGGTCCTACCTCCACCATACAACCTGAGGTAACCTATCATCAATCACATGGGGTAACCCAATTGGCCAATATATAGGGAATCTCTCATAGATCCACATGCTCATCAAAATGATGGGGCCCATCATCTTTTTCCCTCAGGTTAGCATCCCATACATATCATGCATGAGCTAGATCTAAAAGATATAACCAAGGAAAAATAATGCACCCTGATTTAAGATGGATTGATAAAGGCTATTGCATACAATGGTACCTTGACATCCAACTTATGACATAGTACTCATACTATCATAAGCCCTATCAAGGTCTTCTAGACATATGGAATGGTTGTGATACAAACATAAAATAAGATAACACATAACCTAGGATATATATTTTTTGAGATTATTGTTCACTAGGCTAGAGATCATCTCTCATCCTCTAACTCTGGTATAAGATTTATCATAGACATCCTATCAATAGAAAGTCAAGCAAAGCATGGACATCCTCCAAGGTGAGAGACACATTTATAGTGTCCCTATCTAGCTCCCATCATAAAGTGTTGGTTAACCATTCCCATGCTCCTAAGAACATGATAATGAGATCAACACTTAATGGGATCTGTCTCATCACCATGATACCTCTAAAACACAAGGCAACTAGTTGAGATCTATCCACATCTGACAAATGCTCAAAAAAATTTGGTAGCTAGGATGCATACACCAAATGCCAAAATCTCTATCACCTTTGTAAAATATTAAACAATAGAGAATGTATTAGATTTTTATGTCATAAATAATGAAATACATTCTTAAATATTCTAAAAAATCTACAAATTAACTACTTCATCAGCTTGTTTGTATTATTTCCCCATTTTCATACAAAATCAACCTATTAAATACTAAATAGGCCCTATTGCATTTTTACCATTATGAATCATCTTTTTGCTACATATTCAGCCTATTCCTACAGATGTAATCAACTTGTTTGATACTAAATCATCCCTTTTCTATTTTTAGCATATTACATCAGCCCTCTACCATGTAGTCACCCTTATTTAATAGATTATATTGGCCACATAGTATGTATTACATTGGATAGAAGGTACTATGTCAACCATTCCTTAATTTACAACTAAATTAACCCTCTGCTACATATTCATCCACCTCTAATGATACTATATCAACCCACTACTACACAGTCGCCCCTAGATTTTTCTTACCTTACAAACTAAGTCAATAGGGCCAACAATTTTCTTAGTCTATGGTGACTTTTTTTACCATTTACCATAAATGACTTAGGCATATATTGGTCTAATTTTTTCCTACCTAATACCCCATTCTACCCTGGTCTACCTAAAATTTTCTTAGGTTCATTTTTAGTGTCTACAATTTTCCTAACATCTAATTTTTTTATCTAGCTTAATTTCAATTAAAATTACTCAAAATTTTGAAATTAATGCTTCACTTACCTCAACTAAACCTGTATCAATTTATAGGCATCATACACATCATAGTTATCATCTCCTCACTCTGGTCACTCTCTAAGCTCAAACTGGGTCTCTTAGGGCAATATTTTCTCAAAATAGTAAAATAACAAATGAATTAATTTTCACCCTATTTATATTTACTATTCAAAATTAATTACCTATTAATTATTTATAATCATATTCCATTTTTAAAACATAACCCTATTTCTACTAGATATTTTTCTAAATGGTAAGATGTTCTAGAATCCTAACATTGTAGAGAATCTTTTCACATATTACATGTATATTTTTCAAACAAATCAATTTTTCACTTATTTTTATTGGTTGGAATAATGTTCCCTACATTGGAAACCTTCACATTTTTTAACTTCGTCTTATTATACATCACTAAAGTAAGAAAATGTATGTATTTTTCAATTATTTCCTTTTATTAATCTTTTTCGCTTCTAACTAAAATTTATTTAGCTCAGCATTGTCTGTTATTATGTCTTTTCTTCAAGCAAAATCCCCTATTACACCTGCATGACATGTAATAATATTTGAGTGGAACATATGTATACATATAATATTTTCAAACTTTATCAATATTACCGATGCTTTCTCTCTTGCATGAACCTATTAAGTCTCAATCTCTCTGAGTACACACCTTAAAGGGTACATCGGGAAAGGGGTGGGTAGACCATTGGTGATTCACAATATTATTGTCCCCTATACCACCACTTTAAATTAACACAAAATTCTCTTATACACTTTACTAAGCTTTGACACCTCCTTTACATACTCCTCCAAGCAATTCACCACCTTAAATAACCTCTACCTAAGCCAAAAACTCTTTTTAACTTCTATCAAACAAAGTCAGCTTGTGCCAACCTTGTACTTAAAATATATTAGTATGTTATGAGTCTATGTCAGCCTTAGTTGACCTAATCTAGGACCTAAGTTATTTTTATTAATTAATGATATAGGTTGATTGGGTCAACTCAGTTGGTTAATATTTCTAAATGGTTTAGGGTTAGATATAGCTATATATACACATCCTTTTTTCCATTTCTTAGATAAATAGAAGAAGAAAATAATTATTTATGTGTCTACTTATCCACCATTCTAATTGAGGATCATTTCTTAGGGTTTCAATACTACACCTGGAGATATGAATATTTTCTTGTGGATAAGTCTTTTGGATGCATATAGAAGTCGTGTATCCTAGAAATGACCTATCTTTATTATATATATTTACCACAATAACCTCTTGCAAAGCACCTTAGCCAAGGGAGAGATTGAGGCTCATTAGGTAAGTAATTTTAATTATTACTTCTTATTAAATTACATGGATTTACATTTGTTAGCTTATCTGCTTCTCTCTATGCATTAGGACTTTCACTACATTGGCTTAAGTAGAGATATTCTATTCATGTTTAATTTTATGTTTATTAACCCATTTTGTGCCACATGCTTTGGTGAGTAATAGGTTATATTTTAATTTATTTTGTATTTAATTTGTGAATAAATAAAATATAGGACCTGGCTAGGGTTATTTCATGGTGTTGCTTAACTAGAGGCTTTGGAACCCTCTATAGTGATATTATTGTAGTGAGGGAATCCTTGGTTAGGTATAACAGATCCATCTTGTTCATGAACCTAATTGTCTAAATATACTAACAAGTGAAAGGGTAAATGTGATTTATTTTCTCCAAACTAGGATTGATTTGTAGATCAGATTCACTTTCCCTTATATATATATATAACTAACCACATGCACATTTCCCAATATTCTATACTACCTCTTTATCTAAGTCAAGGTATTTTAACTTTTAATACCCAATAAAAAATTACCACTTCTCACTTTGGTCCTACCTTTTAAATTTTTCAAGAGGTAAAAGATGTAGTTTCATCCATTCAGGTAGGAAATCAGAGTAATAAGTTTAAATTAGATGACATATACTCCTATATTTTTGATATGGATAATCTTCAGATACCTTTTCCATGTCATTTTGAGATGCCCAATTTTAAATACACAAAGGAAAAGGTGATCCCAAGGAGCATCTTAAATAATTATTTGTTACATGTCAAGAAGCTACATATAGTCCTATATACCTACTTAACTTATTCCCCCATAGTTTGATTAGGTTTGCCTTAGAATGGTTTCGTAGTCTACCCAAAAAATATGTTTATAACTTTGATTATTTATTTGAGAGATTCATGCAACACTTCTCTTTAAATTTTAAACACAAGATGACTATGGTTGATCTATGTTAGACTAAATAGTAAGGAGAGAGATTTGATAATTATTTACAATGGTGGCACTCCTTATCCAACCAAATTCCACATTATCTCCCTAACAAATAATCAGCCATAATTTTCACTATTATTTTATAGTTTGATGTCACTGATAACCTCAAATGTGTTTGTGATAATACATTTGAATAAGTTATTTCCAATGGAATACATGGTGAGCAAACCCTCATCAATAAAGGCATAATCAATATTTAGTCTCAAAAACAAACCTAGAATGAGGCTCAAGTGCAAACTCATGCATAAGTGCAAGCAAGTACATGAGAAAATCCTAAACCATGTAATAGAAATATAAATGTTATAAAAGATGGATCTATGAGATATTCCCTATATACTGAATGAGATGTGAAATATCTCATTAGATCTAAGTCTTCATTCCCATTCTAATTATAACAACCCTCTACTAACTTGAGGTTGTGCAATCAAAACTTGATTCTCTAAGGTTACCATTCAAGGTACTCCACCTCAAAATACCAAGACCATTGCTCATATTAATGATAAACCTTATTATATTGTGGAATAACTACAAAATAAATTTATGTAAATTTCTTTTTTATATATTTTACATATGTCAAATGTCCACAAAAATATATAGAATGAGCTTTTAAGTCAGTCTAAGGTTCCAAGTGACATTGCACCTGATAAATTCCAAATGCTTGTAAGTCATCTAGCTTTACACCCAAAACTCGCATTTGATCAAATAGATATGTCATCATTTGGACCCTTGCATAATAATCCACTTTACATAGAAGTAATAATTTCCTATCATAAAGTTAACATAATCCTCATAGACAATGGTTCAAGGTTAAATATTGTAAATTTTAAGTTAGTCAAACACTTGGGCTACACAACAACATATCTTCATCTAGATAACATCACTATCAAAGCCTATGATAATGAGAACTTTGAATCTCAAGGTACCATTTGTTTAATTTTTATTATTGGGCCCCTAACCCATAATAATTTGTGCCATGTTTTTAATTTAGAACTATCATATAACTTGATTTTTTGTCAACCATAAATTCATGAAGTGTGTGTTGTACCTTCTATTCTTAATTAGTTTATCAAGTTTAAATGTTTTGGGTTATAAGTTACCATTCTTGGTGACTTGTAGCCATACCAATTATGTAAACATTTAGAAGCAAAGTATGAAAGCTAAAACTATAACTTAAGCATGTATCCTATCCCCAAAAAGGATAATAATATATTTGATCAACCACCTAAATCCAATTACACTTTCCTCCACTTAATCTCTACTATCTACTGAAATAGCCAATCATTTCACTATTCAAGATAAAAACCTTGGGAAATACAAAATTAGAAATGCATTTCATATAGTGAAACTACCAAAAATGCCTAAAGCATAAGGTACACCTAAGGAATAAACTCTTAAAATGGACTAGTGTAATAAGAATGATTCTTGTTAGAAAGGACATGTGGTTTTCAACAAAACCACTTCTCAAGAGCAAGAAAAATCAAGGCTAATGATGACTCATGGCTATACAATGATGATTTTTCCACCTACTACAAAAACACAAATTATCCTATTCTAAACAAGATAATTTATAATCAAGCCTAGAATGGAAAAGCCTTTGGGGTAAAACAATGAATTATTAAGTTAGTATCAATTTCCAAACATAAGTAACTTAAGGTATTAGATATAAACTTCTTGGGGGTGACCCCTTGGATCTCGATAGTGATTTTAATTTATCATCTAACATGTAAAATATCAATAGTGATGTAGAGTCCTATTATATCATCTATGATGAGTTGGTTATAACCAATTTATTTCACCCTAATACCATTTGTACCATTATTTTTGTGCCATCTAATCCCCCTCTTTTCCTCAATCATCCCCAATTGATTGACTGTGACCAAAATGACTTTTACATACCATTAGATGATTTTTAGATCAATGAAGTAATATATGAATTTATGTACCTTAGATATAATGTGCCATTTAGTGATCAAAAATAGAGATTTGCTATTATATTTTACTTACTACCTATTTTTGAGATAAAATGAACTTTCCTGGTCAGAAGAAAAAATACAAATAAAATCAAACATTGGTGTTATTAAAATAAAATCAAACCTTGATACAAGTTCAATAAAACAAAAATTGAGAGAATTATACCCTCGTATAGCCATATTGTCAAGAAAGAATTATAAAAAAAATTAGAGGTAGGATGTATTCATCCTATTGATTATTCATATTGGATATCCAATACAGTCCTAGTCAACAAAATGCCACAAGGAATTTGATTATGTACCAACTACAAAGATATCAATAAGTCATGCCCAAAGGATGAATTATCTTTTTCCAAAATTTATATTATTATGTATTCCATGGTGATGTATGATATTTTATCTCCTATGAATGCCTTTATAAGATATAAATAGATCAAAATTACATCAGAAAACCAACACAATATAATATTCACCACTCCATAGGGAATATTTTGTTATCAAGTAATGTCATTTGGCCTCAATAATGTTGATGCCACATACTAAAATTCCATGACTATCATTTTCCATGACATGATGCATGATATTGTTGAAGACTAAATGGATGACATTTTTGGAAAATCCAAGACCAAAGCAAGACATCTAAATGTATTACAAAGAATCTTTGAATGATTTCATGACTATAAAGTTAGGCTTAACCCTAAAAAGTGTGTATTTGGTGTTAATTAAATAAAAATTATAGGTTTAATTGTATCTTTCTAAGGCATTTAATTTGATCTAACCAAGGTTAATACCATTACAAAAATGCCTCCACCTTCTAATCTTAAATAGCTCCACAACCTATAGGGTAAAATCTAGTTTATAAAATGATTTATTTATTAGTTTTTATAAAAATTTAATCCTTTCAATCATGTTATAAATAAAGGTACCATATTCTCATGTAATACCAATTATCAACAAGACTTTAAACAATTAAAATAATATTTAGCAAATCCACCTATTTTATATCCACCTACACCTAGAAATGCATTGCTTTTATATTTAACTGTGTTTCTAAAGGTGTTGATCAATTTTATATATTATATTAAAATAATATATATATAATTAATATTCTATTAATATCTAACTATGTTTTTATAGGTGTTGATCAATTTTATTTGATCTAAATTCTGCCAAGGAAAGTGGTAGTTGTACAAAAAGGCTTAATAGGCTATTTGAGAGAGATACAAGAGTAAGGAGAGAAAAATAAGGAGGTTATATTTAGTTGAGTGATTAATAGGTGTCTAATGGTTATCATATATTTAATTTATCTACATTGCTTCTAGGTTACCTAGGGTTTTGAAGCCTCCTTTTAGGTTGGAGATTGCTAAAGGACTAGTTGAGTTGATGCTTGACTAGTGAGGGGTTGGTGCTCCTTGTGGGGTTAGTGCCTCACTAAAATTTTGATTCATTGGTTATAGGAATATTATAAGATATGTATCAATTTTTTTATTCTCTAAGAGGGTTTCCCAAATATATCTTGTGTTCATGTGTTATGTTTCCACTTCTTGCTCATATGAATGATTGTTTATGAATTGCTATATCTCTAGATCTGTTTGATTGATTATTGAATGATATATGGAATTTAAGTATGAGTTTTCACACTAATTCAACCCCACCCATCTCATTGGTTATACTTCAAATAATTGGTATCAGATCTTGGTCCCTTGAGTAGACCTGATAGTCTAAGGGAGATCTCTGGAGCACAACTATGGATTTTGGTAATGAAAGTGTTTTCTTCGATTGTAATGAGGATATATCCACAATAATTGAAAAAAAAAAATTAAAAATAAAAGGATCATATGGAATAATTCACCCATATTAGAATTAAATTAAGGACTTTAGAGGCCCAAGTTGATCATGATGTAATCAAGATAAGGTCTTATCAAAAGTTTGAGGAAAGTATTGGAAAGTTTAATAATATCTTGGATAGTCAAAGATCCTTTTATGATAATATAGGTATTATATTTAGATAGTAAAAAATTGATTTAAATAAGATCCAAGTCCAAAATACATTGATCAGTTAAGGAGTGATGAAGCTGGTAGAATTAAGACCTATGCAGAAGTTGTCATGTTTGAAGTCCATCATCAATAAGCCAAAAAGGGTTTTGATTTTTCAAAATTTATCAAAGGTAGTGATGTATCATATTATGTTCATCAAAATATTAATAAGGTTAAACAATCATAGTATGTGGATTCCTTCATTGGTTATTATTTCTCTTGTGGTAAATTTGGACATAGAGCTATTAATTGTAGATGGATAAGTATAATCTTATTTTATAACTTCAACCAAAGAGGACATATTGAAAGAGAGTGTAAGACAAGATATATAAGGAAAATTAGTCATGTTGAGAAGATATAGAGTCATTTCACTATAGAATGGATCAAGAAAATAGATCTTATAGGCAAATTGAAAGAGAAGCAAGAATCTAGAGGAGAAGAATCCATGATAGCCCAAACTACTTTTCATACTTAGAGTGAAAATTTGAAGTGGTATATAGACAATGACTATTCAAGTCACATGACACGAGATAAAATCAAGTTCATCACTTTGAAGAAGAATGCCATAGATTCATTAAGGTTTGGGGATAACACATTTGCTAACATAGTTGGTAACAAGGCTTTAAGATTGGACAATAGGAAAACCAAGATAGAAAATATGTTATATTTAGATGTATTGAAACACAACTTGTTGAGTGTAAGTCAAATTTGAACCCAAGGACATACCCTAATTTTTCATGACAAAGGATGTTAGATAAGGAGAGAAAAATCAATAATATTAATTTCTAAAACCAAAAGAACTAAGAATAATCTCTATGTACTAAATGAGATCACAAAAGAGAAGTGGTTCACAAGAAAGGTAGATGAAATTTGGTTATGGCATAGGAGGTTATGCCATATTAACTTTTACAATCTAGTCAAGATTAGATCCAAGGGATTTGTGAAAAATATACCAAAAATATCTAAACCTACAAATGTTCTTTGAAAGGCATTTCAACATGGTAAGTAGACTAGGATAAGATTCAAGTTTAAATATTATTATACTACTACACCTTTAGAACTAATTCATGCTAATCTATGTGGTCCTAAAAGGATTCAAATAATTCAAGGTGATAGATAATTCATGTTGCTTATAGATGACTTCACAAGAATGACTTGGGTAGTATTCTTGAAGGAGAAGTTAGAAGATTTAGGTAAGTTCAAAACCTTCAAAGCCTTGGTTGAAAATGAGATGAATGTGAAGATCAAGTATCTTAGGTCTAACAAAGGAGGAGACTTTTTATCAACTAAGTTTGATGAGTTTTGTGAGATCAATGGAATAAAAAGACAATTATCAGTTGCGAAAACACCTTAATAGAATGGGGTCATTGAAAGAAAGAAAAAAATAGTTCAATAATGGAAAGGACCATGTTGAATGAGTCCAAGTTATCTGATGGATATTAGAGATAAGTTGTGAGTACTTTAATTTAAACTTTAAACAAATGTCAAATTATGATCAATGGTGATAAGACTCCATACGAATTATGGAATGGTAAACTTACAAGTGTTGAACACTTTAAAGTGTCTGGGAGTATATTTTATGTCAAGAGAGATGATGATGACTTAGGAAAGTTTGACTCAAGGTATGATGAATGTATTTTTTAGGTATATTCATCAATAAGTGTTACCTACATATTGTTATAACAAAAGGTTGTAAAATATAGTGGAAATTACAAATGTGAAGGTTGATGAAACAAATAAATCATATTCTCAATCAAATAATGATGAGGGAACAATAAAAATAAAGGACTCAAAAGGTCATTCTAGGTAGATTCAAAAAGATCACCCCGAGTCTCAGATTTTTGGAAACAAAAGAGTAGGTATAAAAATAAGGAGAATAATTGTGAGTGATGCCAATCAATAAAAAACTACCTTAATATAAAATTTTGAACCTAAAATCTATGTATAATTAAGTGAAGATAAGTTTTTGTTAGATGTGATGAATGAGTTAAATAAAATTGAGAAGGATGAAACTTGGGAGTTAGTACCTAGGCCTAAAGATAAAAACATCATTGGTATAAAATGGGTTTTCAGAAACAAGTTGAATGAGAATGGAGAGGTCACCAAAAATAAGGCTAGAATTGTGTGCAAATGATAAACTCAAGCAGGAGTGGACTTTGAGGAAATATTTGCTCCTATAACAAGGTTAGAGGCCATTAGGATTTTTATTTCTTATGCCGGTTTAAAAGGCTTCAAGATATACCAAATGGATGTCAAGTCAACTTTCCTAAATGGGAACTTATAAGAATAAGTATACATTGAACAATTTGAGGGTTTCTTATTGAATGATAACAAATACTATGTTTATAGGTTAAAGAAGGCATTTTATGGTCTAAAACAAGCCCCTAGAACTTATTATGCTAGACTAGGCAAGTACCATTTAGACCAAGGTTTAAAGAGAGGATTTGTAGATAGTAACCTATATGTCAAGACTAAAAATGATCATCAATTAATAGTTTTAGTCTATGTGGATGATATCATCTTTGGTAGAACTAATGAGAATATGACCAAGGCTTTTGAAGAGGTGATGAAGTTAGAATTTGAAATGGCTATGCTTGGAGAACTATCCTTCATTCTTGGACTTAAAATTAGTCAATTTGAAAAAGGTGTTTTCATTTCACAAGTCAAGTATGTTTCTATACGAGATTTGCTTTTCACATTCAAGAAAGGAAAATGAGAAACTAAAAAGAATAGATGAGGGTTTGTACGTACCCAGATTGTGGACTTATACACCAGATTTAGATGATAGCGGGAACTCCTCTTTGGTTGTGGAGGATGACACCTAAAAGAGAAAAAGACTAAAACATGAAAAATGTTAGATGACAAGAAAGTGGACTGCCAAGCGAAAGCTTGGTCTTAGAAGCACAAAAGACTTCTCAGAGGATGACAGTCCACTATTAAAAATAAAATATTGATAGAAATAGAGATGATAAAAGACTAAATGAAGGAAATAAAAAGCAAATGTGTACCTAATATGCAGTGATCTACTTTGCACAGTCACCGACGTCAGTGGCTCTACCGGTATCGGTCAAGAAAGGTCGTCGACGTCGGTTAGGATGCTGACATCGGTAGGGGAAATGACTAGCATCGGTCGGGGTAGTAGTCTTTGGATGAGGTCTGGTCAGCTCTGTGGTCTTTGGATGAGCTCTGGTCGGGTCTGGATAGGTTTCAGGGCTACAGAATGGTCTAAAAGAGTCTAGGTCTGTTTAATGGTCTGTGCAATGGTCTGGGCAGAGTTGCAGGGACAATGGACAGACTGTATATTTAGATATAGGAAGGCCTCTCAGCCTTTTTAGGAGGAAGTCAAATCTGGTCTGTGGTCTGATAGTCTAAATTTGAGTGGTGATATCACTTAAAAGCAATAACCAAAAAATAAATGAAAGCACAAAAGAAATGCATACCTGTTGCCTGCTGAAGAGAGAGTAGGAGACTTGGTTGCAGATTGATTGCTAATGGTGTGTTGCAGACTGGTTACAAATGTTTGATGTAGACAACTTCCAGCAAGGTGACTGAAGCAGAGTACCTGTGCCCAAGAGAGAGAGAGAGAGATTTTTTAGTAGATTGGCTGAGTGAAGATTGGCTAATTGTTCTAAATCCAAAGGTGGATCCGAGAATGTCTTGAAAGAAGGTCAGATAATGGATTGGAAAACTGATAACAAATAATAGATAATGGATTGGGAAATGGAAAATAGATCCTGCATTCGGGTCAAGAATGCAGTTTTAAGGGTAACCGACACCGGCAGAACCACCGACATCGTCCAAATAGTGACCGACGTTGGCAGCTGCAGAATGGGGACAGAGACTAATTTTAGCCTTCTGCCCATTCTTACATGCTGCCAGGGTCAAGGTTCATGGGAAAATGGTCGAGAGGGGCTAAATAGGCATGGGAGAATAAAATGGGGGTCATAAATGGGTCATAGGGTGAGAGAGAGAAGAATTATTAATGTAAAATACGTGATTATTTTAAATTAATAAGACATAGGTTAGGTGTGTCGAAGTGGACGAAGGGGACCAAGGGGGAGAGAATGGGGAGAGGATGACCAAGGGAGTAGACATGATTTTAGTGTCTACATTTACCCCTTTTTGTCTTGTTGGTTGTTCTGGATGAACTACAAGACAAAAATAGGAGTTGGTTGCCCCAGGTGGGATGAGGTATTCCCCCTCAAAGCAGGAGTCAAGGGAAGGGAACCTGGAATCGAGAACTGATTTGACAGAGAGTGGATGAAAAATGGTGAGTGTGAACGCTGCAAAAGTTGTGATTGCATGTATACCACTTCATGAGATGGTCAGGTCAAATTGTCACAGGTCAAGGGTCAAGGAGTGCCAAAATTGAAATAACCGGGCCCCAACATTTGGTCTTATCTAATCAGGTTATTCAATCTAAGTTGAAGCTCCAATGGTCATCGTGTTCCAGGTATCCCGAGCTTAGGAAGTGCTCCTAGAAAACACGAAAATGTCACAAGTAGTGGGGAGCAATGTGCTAGCGATCTTATACTTATGAGGGTCAAAAATAGTCTACGCAAAAGTTTGCTAACCAGTCGTGGGGTAGCATACATGCGAAAACAACCAAGGTAAAGTCATCTTGGAAGTGGTCAGGGTCAGAGGAGATAGGCATGATCCCCAAAGTGGTTGGTCGAGATGAGGCTGAGATAGATAATTGTTTGAATGAATGGGCAGATGAAAGAAAGTGGCTGAGTTAACCTCAGAAGACGGCATGTGATCTGAGTGCTGCCTAAATAGCCCCTATGTGAAGGGCCTCAGGCCAATGTAGTTCTCCCTAAAAGGGAGGAAGAGGGTCAAAGGTGGTCGATAGTTGGATTGTGGTCATGGTCAAGGTCATGGTCAAAGGGAGAAAAGAAGGTTTGTCCATCAGGGAGACAAACAAACGAGGGTGATCGAGCTAACCCCAGAGGACGTCGTGTCAACTAAGTGCTACCTACATAGCCCCAGTCTTAGGGCCTCAGACCAATGTAGTTCAAACAAATGGTCAAAATGGTCGATGAGTGGTGTGGTCATGTGTGGAAATGATGAGGATAAGATGATGCTACAGCCTTTTCCAAATGGTGTGATGGTGTAGTCTGTAACATTGGTTGAGGGGTCTTTCATCCCTAGCAATTTTCCATATTCATGATGGATGTATGCTAAAAATGAATTGAGGTCTATGTATGCTTCAGCAAGTAATGGTTTATGCTTAACATAAATTGAGTGGTTGATAGTTTCCATATGTATTGGTGTCCATAGAAACTATGTGAAATGGACTATGTCATGTTGGTAGTTTGAAAATGTTTGGGTGGGTTTGGTTGAATGTGACCAAAGTGTCAAAAGGAGTGAAAGGCATATTGTTCTTTCATTGACAAGGACCAAAATTATGGGATGGATAGGGTTTGTTAGAACAAAAGCCTCGTTCATGCATTACGTCGTTGACCAGTGGTTGTGTTAGAGAGGTAATCGAATCAGTTTGATATTTAAAATGAGCTCGAAATCCCTTGAGTAGGTGATGTGATATGGGAGAAGAGGGTAACCCATTTTAGAGCAAAGATAACATTGCCCCTTTTTATAGGAGACCTTGAGACAACAACAAGCCAAGTCCAGGACCTATTTTTTTTTTTGGTGCAGACTGATCAATGCGGGAAGTCTACATAGAGATGTCATTTTGCTTTGTGGTCATGTTGTGAAGCTGATCAATGCGGGAAGCTTCTAATAAAAGTGATGTTTGTAGCAAGATTTAGTCATAGCCATCCTTCGAGGGAGTGGTCTATATTCTGCTTTATATATTTTTGATATGACTTTGGCCTAGCTGTCCTTCAAGGGAGCAGTCTAATAAATACAACAATTATGTAGCTATCCTTCGAGGGAGTAGTCTACATTTAGAGTTGTATGACCGTGGAATATGTTTTGACATCTCGATTTATTTTGTTTTGATAGAAATTTGAGTTATGGACAAGACTATAGAAGTTCAAGGGCTCCCTTTTATTAGGACAATGCATCCATACGTTATAAAAGGGTTATAGAGGATTTGTTAAGGGGAATAGGGTTGAAAGGAATGAGGATTAAAAGGATGGGGATTACTCAAGGGATGAGCTCAAGGTAAATGTCAAGTGAGTGAGTACTCGACTAACAGTAGAATGGTCATAGCTGTAAGGCATTAAGAGGCTCAAGTTCTGGTCGACCTTCAAGAGAAGATAGACAATAAGTCCCTGATCCATACTTGTGCGTGATGATGTAAGGTCTGAGCCAATTAGGAGAAAATTTGCCTCATTTACTCCATTCCATATTGGTCATGTGTTGGTTCTCTTTGAGGATGAGGTCTCTGATGTTGAAATCTCATTCTCTCAAATTTTTGTTATAAGCTCGTTTGATGTGATTCTGATAGACATGGAGATGGTTGAGGGCAGCAAGACGACGTTCGTCGAGTAACTCAAGTTAAGCTAATTTATCTTGACAAAAGTCATCATTAGAAAGAATGTCATGTAGAGAGTTGTGAAGAGATGGGATTTGTACTTCGAGAGGTAAGACAGCCTCTGTTATATACACTAGAGAGAAAGGGGTAGCACCCATGGAGATTCGGATGCTAGTGCGGTAGGCCCACAAAGCAAAGGGAATGTGAATGTGCCAATCCCTTCCAGTGTCGTTGACCACCTTCATGAGAATTTTAGTCAATATTTTGTTGGAAGCCTTGGCCTACCCATTTGCGTGTGGGTAGTAAGGCGAAGAGAAGCTGAGCTTGATGCCAAATGAGTCACAGAGTTTCTAGACGGTTTTGTTTTTAAAGGACTTGCCGTTATCGATGATGATTTTGTGAGGGACACCAAAACGATAGATGATGTGGGTGCTGATGAAGTCAAAAATCTTGTCAGATTTTGTGGAGATGAGAGGAATGGCTTCCACCCATTTAGTGAAATACTCAATGGCGGTGAAGATGGACTGATGACAAAGAGATGAGTGAGGGTTAATCTCACCAATGAGATCTAAGCCCCACTAAGAAAAAGGCCAAAAATCCTGAGTGACTTGTAAGGCATGGCTAGGAAGATGAAGCAAGTTAGAGTGCTGCTAACACTTGATGCAACACCGAACATAGTCGCTATAGTCTTGATGAAGGGTCGGTCAATAATAGCCCAGGTGAAGGATGCACTTGGAAACCAAGTTCCCACTGAAGTGCCCACCACAAATCCTGTCATGGACTTGTTTAATGGCATGAGACACTTTAGTGGAGGTTATAAAATGAAGAAGGAGGCTGTCAAATCCTCTCTTATAGAGAAGACCCCCTAGCATGGTATAGCGAGCTGTGCGCTTGATGAAAGCTCACCGCGCATTGCTAAAGAGATTGGGAGGAATGACAAAAAGAGATAAGTAGTCCACAAGTTGCTTATACCAATCATCTCATGGGCTAGAGTCTATGGCGTTGACATGGTTGATGTTAAAATAAAGGTAGGAAGGCAACGAAAGATGATGCACCATGACAAAAAGTCTAGATGAAGATGACGAAGATGGGATATGCGAGGCGAGAGAAGCCATGGTGTCAGCAAACTTATTCATGGATCGAGGAACAGTCTGCAAGAGGTAATGGTTGAAAGAGACTAGGAGAGTGTCAACATGGTTTTTATACCTTTGCAAAATTTCATTTTTATAGAGGTATGAACCGTTGACTTGATTGATGACAAGCTGTGAGTCACTGAAGATGTTGATGGACTTGATGCTGAGAGAAAGGGTAATTTGAAGTCCAAAAATTAAGGCTTCATATTCAGCCATATTATTGGTACAATCAAATTCAAGCTTGAAAGATAGAGGCATGGGCTCACCTTCGAGTGGGATGAGAATAACTCCAGCACCCCCACTAAGTTGACATTTGGAGCCGTCGAAGAACATGGTCATTTGATAGACGATGTCATCGATGGAAAGCATGGTGATAGATTCATTGGGAAACTCACACTGAGAAGGTTGATTGTCAGGAAGAGGGGCATCTACCAATTGGTCAGTGATGGTTTTCCCCTTGATAGATTTTTGCTGGATGAATTCAAGGTCAAACTCAGTAAGCAACATGAGCCACCGAGCCATACGTTGATTTTGATATGGCTTGGAGTGCATATACTTAAGAGGGTCGGTGTGAGTGATGACAAAGGTCTTATGGTTGAGAAGATAATGGTAGAGCTTGGTAACGGAAAAGACTAATGCCAAACAGAGTTTCTCAGTATGAGTATATCGAGTTTCATAGTCGACCAATGTTTGGCTGATATAGTAGACCGCTTGCTCTCAGTGATGCTCATCTCGATGCACAATCATGGCACCTAACGAATGGTTGGTCATCTTTAGGTGGAATGAAGACTGGTGGAGAGACCAAATATCATTTGAGGGCTTCAAAAGCCTCTTGATAGTTCTTATCCCATTTAAAGGAGACATCCTTCTTAAGGAGATGATGAAAAGGTTGGCAGCGATCAGAAAGCTGCAAGATGAAACGGTGAATGGACTGGAGCTTCCCTTGTAGACTACGAAGCTGCCTGAGATTGGTCGGAGGTGACATCTCGAGGATAGCATGGATCTTGGTAGGATCTATCTCAATGCCATGGAAAGAAATGATAAAGCCTAAGAGCTTGCTGGAGAGGACCCCAAAGACATATTTCTTGGGGTTAAGGCATACATTGTATTGAATAAGGTGAGAGAAGATGATCTTGAGAATGGTCAAATGGTCACGGCAAAGCTTGGACTTGCCGAGCAGGTCATCCACATAGTCCTCCATGATTTTATGGAGGAGATCATGGAAAATGTAGGTCATGGCATGCTGATATGTGGTGCCTACGTTCTTCAAGCCAAAAGGCATGACCCAATAGCAGAAAGTCCCCCATGGGGTGATAAAGGTAGTCTTGTGCTGATCTTCCATTATAATTAGGATCTGATTGTATCTTGAAAACCTGTCCATGAGTGATAACATCTCATGGCCAGCTATGAGATCAACAAGCTGGTCAATGTTGGGAAGAGGAAAGTCATCTTTGGGACAGGCTAGGTTAAGGTCGTGATAGTCCATGCAGATCTAGATCCCCCCAGTTACATTGGTGACAGGAACGATGTTAGAGACCCACTGCAAATAATCAATGGGTTAGATGAAGGAGACAGAGAGAAGGTGCTGAAGCTCCTCTTTAACAAGGAGCACAACACAAGGATGCATCTTTCAAAGATTTTGCCTAACAGGCTTAGCCTCTAGTTTGGTGATGATGTTATGGGTGGAAATGTGGGGGTCGATGCTAGGCATGTCACTGTAGGTCCAGGCAAAGGCCTTGTTATGGTCTGAGAGGAACTGGGTGTAGTCTAGCTGCTCTTGAGTGTCTAAAGATTGGCCAATCTTTAAGATGTGAGGAACATCGGAAGAAGGGAGGTTGATGTCAATGGTTGATTCATTTAACATAACCTAGGTTTTAGAAGGGAGGGAGCGCTGGATGAAAGAGTCGTCAGTGCCCATATAAGAAAGAATGGCATCATCGTCTATGCAGCAGACAGTGTGAATGGTCATCGACTCATCCTCTATCTTGTTGGGAAAAATGAGAGGGAGAGACCTGGACACCCCATTTCACTGATAGGTCAGGCATTCCAGGAAGATGGTGTTTATACAAAAAAATAGGAGGGATGAAAACCACTGACTCCGTAGGTGAAGGGAGAGAAACAGGCAAGCTTGGAGGAGATTGGTCATTGGTGGGCTCAGGACAGAGATCTACAGAGACCTGAGTGGGGTTGTGGTATCCCAGGCCATATCATTTCTTGGCATCATTATCGTTGAGAGGCTCGATGGGCTGATGGGAGCCTTACTCATAGCGGCCAAAACCAAAACCCTTCCATGCACACCTGTAAAGGTAAGTGTGTGCAAAGGCGGGGTTGCCAAGAAATGAGAAGTCTAATGTGAATGGTTGTGGTGAAGAGAGAGGATTGCCATCAGTAGGAGCTTGATTGAGCCCCCCCATAGACAAGGTTGGTTCAGAGGTGAGGAGGACCATAAGGCATGACCATCCCGATCTGATGGTCATAACTAGGGCTGTGGTGAAGGCATCCATACTCTTGCAGAGTTTGGAACATGTCTAAGGCCAACAAGCGATATTCCCCAAGTGAAAGTCATCAGAAGATGTCTTCCATGGGGTTTTTGGTTACCGCTTGAAGAGGAGGGGTGAGGGCGACCGCCGGTTGTGAACTGGTCGAAGCTTCTGTGGATGGAAGCGGTGCTGGGGTTGATGGATTGATAGGAATGAGGACGTCATTTGGCTGATAGGTTGTGTTACAAGTTTTGAAAGGTGATGGGTCAGCAGGAATGGTGTGGACTTGGCCGTCATGTTTGAATTTCACACAATAGTGCAGGGTAAAGGGAACACAAGCCATGGCATGGATCCAGGGTCGGCCCAGCAACATGTTATATTGAAACTCTCCTTCGATGATATAGAAGAGCTCTGGGACTGTGCGTGGGCTAACACGAATGTGAAAGATGATTGTGCCAATGGTTGTGGTAGTGGTGTCATTAAAGGATCACAAGATTACATCAGTTTTGGATACGTAATTCTTGGGGAGGGCCAATTGATCGAAGGCATGGGTGGAGATAATGTTGATGTTGGCACCTTCGTCAATCATAATGTGCTTGATGTGGGTTCAATCAACATAGGTAGTGATGAAGAGAACAGCATCCTGATCTTCTGTGTTAGATGTAGGAATCTCAGAATCACTAAAAGTGATGGAGGCGACGGGGGATAAAGAGTGGACTAGGGCAGCGAGTGGTTGGGGATCCTTGGGTTAGACCTCCGCTACCTGCAAGGCTTGGATGAGGGCCTAATGATGCTACGGTGAGGTTTGGATGAGGTTATAAAGGGACATCTTCACGGGTGTTTGGTGAAGTTGTTTTAACATGGAGTCATGAATCACCCCTAAAGAGGAAGAAGAAGAGGGTTGAGATGCACCAAGGATAGAAATCTTAGGCTTTGGTAGTTGAGGTGGCTTGATGAAAGGATAGGTCCAAGGAATGGCGGATTTTTCTTTAGCCTTGTCCTTTTGTGACCTAGTGGTTATGTGAATGGCATTGATTTTGAAGATAGGGGGTGAAGGAGATGAAGGAGTCATGGCTTGCTGATGAGATGTTGATGTGGTTGAAGAGGTTGGAGGAATGTGAGAAGGTGTCGGGGGTCAGTCGATGGTGTCCTCAAGAAGGAGAGTATCTTTCTCCATGTGGCGGTGAATGACAGCCTTGAGGGCACAACAAGTCTCGGTATCATGTCCTGGCGTATGATGATATAGGCAAATCTTCGTATCATCGAACCAAGAGGGCTTAGACCTGAGAGGTTGGAAGGGTCTGATGGGTGGAAGGGTTATGCTAGAGGTCTGCAAAAGTCAGTGCAATATCAAAGAGTATGAGCCTACTAAAGGGTCCGTGCTAGTTGATGTGTGAGATATCGGTGAATTTTGCTTGGGCGGTGTTGGAGGAGGCTTCCATACCATCTTCTGGGTTGATGCTGTAGCGGCAAGGGAAGACAACACTTTCTTCATGAGAGGTGCCAAAATTTTTGGAGAGAATACACTGGAGATAGGCAAAGGAAGCAGGGGAGGTAACTGGTTTTGATTAGAGGTTGGAGTGGGGAGGATTTTGATCAAGGTCGAAGGATGAGGGCCCAAAATAGAGGGAAATGGTGATGGGGGAGGAGGAGTTCGTCTCTATGGTTTGGCATTCTTATTTGATTTGGTTTGAAGACTACTATTGGTCGGGGCCTGGTCTAAGTCCACCTTCACTTGCGGATGAGTGAGGTTAGAGACAGGGTGAACATTGAGTGACTTGATAGGTTTTGATGGGATAGATGAGGGTTTTGGTCTTGATGTGGTTGGTTGAGGTTTAGACGGTCTAGAAGTGGAAGTCTATTTTTTTGTTGAGAGTCTCAGGAGATTCTGCCATGGGAGGATTGGCAGCATGAGATGAGAGGGCACGGGCATGCTGATGAGCTCAAGACGCTCCCACAATACCTAATGCTCCACTTTCCTTGAAGGGAGAAGTCCAATTTTCTCCACTAATCGGGAAAATGGTTGAGAAGATGTTGGATGAGGCTTGGGTCCTTGAGAAGATGTTGACAGTTGTGGGGCTGAAGATGAGACTAGTGTAGCAGTCTCGGACCTGAGGCATGATGAAGTCGTGACAGGTTCATCTTTGGTTGGAGATGGAGGAGAGACAGGTTCTTCCCTGGATGAAAAAGAAATCAAAGAATGAGGCTCCTCAAGAGGGTAAAGGGTAGGGATGATTGTGCCCTCCACTTGTGGTTGAGGAGTAGGAAGGGTCGGGTCCTCCATAGGTAGCAAGAAGGAGGATGGTGAGACCAGTGGTGCCAGTATGGTCGAGGTGTCCTCCAATATAAGAGAGGTTGACGGAGAACTAACTAGAGAAGGGGGTTTGTCCACATGTGATGGACTGATGGGTGGACTAACCTCTTGAGTTTGTGAAAGAGGTTGGTTGGGAATGAAGGGTGAGACCATATTGACTGTTCGTATATTATGTTCATGAGTGTCGTCAGTCATGGTCTGGACATTGTTTTGGGTTGAAGGATGATTGGGGAATGGTTGCTTAAAGATGTCGAGGCCCTAATTTGGTGGCACATTGGGATTGTCAAGGATGAGGTCACCCTTTTCCAACATGTCTTGGATGATGTTTTTAAGGGTCTTGCAGTTGCCTGTGTCATGGCCTTTAACATGGTGGTAGTTGCAAAAGTCATTTTCCCTATACCACACAGGGATGGCACATGAGGGATCAAATTGTGGAGGTGGTCAGATTTGGGGGAGATTGAGAACCCCCTATTTGACAAGTTTTTCCAGAACAGACGCGTATGAATCTCCAAGTGGAGTATACTGTCACTACACGTATCTCTGCTAGAATTGGCAGGTGATGCTTTGAGACATGAATGGCTCAGGCTGGTTGGTTGAAGGTGAAGAGGATGAAGGTCTGATTACTATAGCGTTTGTTGATGCCTTAGACTTAGGATTAGATGAAGAAGGTTTAGAATAAGAGGAGTCATTGGTCTTGGAGTTGAGATTCTTACTCTACAACTTGACTTTGTTCTCCTCGATGGCACTTAATTCAAGCTTATGGGCCATCGTGAAGGCTTCGTCAAAGGTGCAGAAGGTCTGAACTCGTAAGGTAGAAGAAATATGCTTGGCACAGGCTTGAGAGAAAAGTTTGATAAGTTGGGGTTGGGGTAAGGAAAATGAGAGCTGATTGATGAGGCCTCTCCAGTGAGCAACAAAATCAGCTATGGATTCATCCTCGAACTATTGGATAGAATAGAGGTCTGTGATTGAGACCTTTTTGGTGATGTTGATGGAGAAATGATCAAAGAAGAGTTGTGCTAGTTGGGTGAATGTGAAGAGAGAATGGCTAAAAAGGGAGTTGTACCAGTCAAGAGCAGCACCAGAGAGTGACATAAGAAATGTGCATAAAAGTAACACATTATCGTGTGCAATGAGATAACAGGCATGTCTGAATGCCCGTAGGTGCTGCTGTGGGTCTTATTTGCTTTGGAAATGAGATAATTTAGGAAGTTCCCACTGATTGTGATACAGCCTGATTGGGATGGAGGGATGAATGGGTTCATTGCAAATTTGCTCATATGAGAGGGTATTGCGTGAACCAAAAATAGAGGTCTCTAGGCTAGACATCTTGTCCATCAGCATTTTGATGATGTCTGCTATCAGATTGGTTGGTGGAGCACCCCTAGGTTGTAGGGCACTTGAAAGAGGGTAGAGGAGGCATACAACATAGTCAGTTGCACTTGTAAGGGTGCAACATACTGATAACTAGTCGTTGGGATGGAAGTGGAGGCTAAGGGTGGTTGGGTAGAAGGCATGGCTAGGCTCGATGTTGCCACAGGAAGTTGGATAGTGGTAACAAGGGCCAATGGATAGGTAGCCATGCTGGTGTTGATAGGGGTGAGGGTAGGTGGAATAGAGACAACCAGATTCTAGAAAGGGGTAGAGATTGGTTGAATAGGCTGCGGTTGATAGGGGGCCAAAACCCTGGTGGAAGTGGGCCTAGAGATGGAGGGAGAGGCCACACTTAGAATGTTGGTCAAGGGCTGGTCATTGGTCGAGGTGATAGCCTGGGTGTCTACAGGTTGAACTATGAATGCTGTCGATACGGCCACAGTCTCGACTAAAGAGATCGACATCCCATAAATCGGGTTGCCCAAGGAATCTCGCGTTCGGCTTCACGTGAGATAATGCTACAAGGCTTTGACATTGAGGTCCAAGAATATTTTGAAATCTTGGTCCCCTTCAGGGATGATGGGAGTCTAGGTCGGGGTCAATCGAGTAGGAGTTTTTTCAGTCTCTGAGTGGAACTCCATTATGGGACTGGTTATGGATGGGGAAGATGGAAGCGGTTGATGTCTCGCTTGGTCAAGAAGAGCCTTGGTTTGACTGCATGTCAAAACCATTCAAGGAAAGAAAGAACATCCTCACAAGCTCAAACAAGTAAATAAGAATAGAAAAGATGAAGAACACAAGCAGACCCTAAACGTTAAATCCCTAAGAATAAATTATTAGGATCGTGGTGGCTTATGCCTTAGAATGTGTGTAGGAAGATTGGCTTTTGAGATGGGTCCTAGAAGAAGTAGTCTATGGATGGTTTTGGGTTTGTTTCGGTGCTCAGAAGTCTGTGTTAGGTTCCATACTTGGCCTGGTGCTAAAGAGCAAGCTCCCCTCACTTCACAAACCCAGTGATGAGCTGGGCCTGCTTAGCTAGTATATACTTCCCCTAGAGATTATCCTCTGCCAGAGAACAGAGTGGGCTTTCCCCTTGGTGATGAAATCCAAGTAGGATTGTCAGGATGGGTAAGGTATCTGTTGGGTGATGAAATCCCAGTCAGGCCTTGTCTCAGGTGAGTTTTGATGTTTGATTTTTGCAAGTGATTTGGTTGTGTAACATAAAGTGGACTACGATTAATTCATGATGCGTTTATTAATTACTAGATGTGGACTAAGTATGCAATCAAGAAGAAATGAAATGCAGTGTGTTTTAAGCCCAAGTCAAAATGTTAGTTCGTATGAAGACAAATGGAGAAAGGGTTGAAGAGTATGACTTTTGACTAGTCTATGATGCAAGAAAAGAAAGAAGAGTTCTTTTTAATCCTGCTTATGATGTCCTTTGAAAGAGATATAGAAGAAAGAGGTGAAAAGGAGAAAACTAATGCACCCTATATGAAAAGAAAGAAAAGAACCCAAGGAAGACCCTAGTGTCCCACCGGGCGTGCCAAAATGTTTCTATATGAGATTCACTTTTCACATTCAAGAAAGGAAAATGAGAAACTAAAAAGAATAGACGAGGGTTTGTACGTACCCAGATTGTGGACTTGTGCACCAGATTTAGATGATAGCGGGAACTCCTCTTTGGTTTTGGAGGATGACACCTGAAAGAGAAAAAGACTAAAACACAAAAAATGTTAGATGACAAGAAAGTGGAGTGCCAAGTGAAAGCTTGGTCCTAGAAGCACAAAAGAATTCTCAGAGGATGACAGTCCACTATTTAAAATAGAATATTGATAGAAACAGAGATGATAAAAGACTAAATGAAGGAAATAAAAAGCAAATGCGTACTTGATATGCAGTGATATTATTTGCACAGTCATCGATGTCGGTGGTTCTACCAGCGTCGATCAAGAAAGGTCATCGACATCGGTTAGGCTACCGACATCAGTAGGGGAAATGACTGGCGTCGGTCGGGGTAGTAGTCTTTAGATGAGGTCTGGTCAGCTCTATGGTCTTTAGACAAGCTCTGGTCAGGTCTGGATAGGTTTTAGGGCTATAGAATGGTCTAAAAGAGTCTAGGTCTATTTAATGGTCTGTGCAGGGGTCTGGGCAGAGTTGCAAGGATAATGGACAGACTGTATGTTTAGATATAGGAAGGCCTCTCAGCCTTTTTGGGAGGAAGTCAAATTTGGTCTGTGGTCTGATAGTCTAAATCTGAGTGGTGATATCACTTAAAAGCAATAACCAGAAAACAAATGAAAGCACAAAAGAAATGCATACCTATTGCCTGCTGAAGAGAGAGTAGGAGACTTGGTTGCAGATTGATTGCTGATGGTGTGTTGCGGATTGGTTGTAGTTGTTCGATGTAGAAGACTTCCAGCAAGGTGACTGAAGTAGAGTACCTGTGCTTGAGAGAGAGAGAGAGAGAGTTTTTTTAGTGGATTAGCTGAGTGAAGATTGGCTGATTGTTCTAAGTCCAAAGGCGGATCCGAGAACGTATTGAAAGAAGGTCGGATAATGGATTGGAAAACTGATAACGAATAATGGATAATGGATTGGGAAATGGATAATGGATCCTGCATTCGGGTCAAGAATGTAGTTTTAAGGGTAACTGACACCGACAGAACCGCTAACGTCAGCCGAATAGTGACCGACGTCAGCAGCTACAAAATGGGGACAAAGGCTAATTTTATCCTTCTGCCCATTCTTACACACTGCCAGGGTCAAGGTTCATGGGAAAATGGTCGAGAGGGGATAAATAGGCATGGGAGAATAAAATGGGGGTCATAAATGGGTCATAGGGTGAGAGAGAGAAGAATTATTAATGTAAAATAAGTGATTATTTTAAATTAATAAGACATAGGTTAGGTGTGTTGAAGTGGACAAAGGGGACCAAGGGGGAGAGAATGGGGAGAGGATGACCAAGGGAGTAGACATGATTTTGGTGTCTACAAAGTATATAAACGAGATGTTAAATAAGTTTGAAATGGAAGATTGTAAGGCTATAAGTACACCTATGGTTACAAGATCCATGATTGGGAGTTTTTTTTAATAAACTATTGCCTATAGACCTAACATCATGTAAGTATTAAGTCTTGTGGGAAGATTACAAGAAGATCTTAAGGTCAAGAGGATACTTAGGTATCTCAAAGGAAATATAAAATATGGTTTATGGTACCCAAAGAGAAAGAAGTTTGATCTAGTATCCTATACAGATGTAGATTGGATTGGGAGTTTAGATGAAAGAAAGAGAACTAGTGGAGGAGACTTATTATTAGGTAAGTGTCTAGTCTCATGATTAATCAAGAAACAACCATTAGTGGCTTTATCTACTTGTGATGATGAGTACATTATAGTATCTTTATGTTGTACTCAAGTGTTGTGGATGAGACAAACCTTGAGAGACTATAGGGTGGAGTTTGATGGTCCTATTTCTATTCTTTGTGATAATACTAGTTCCATAAGGGTTTCAAATAATCATGTCATGCATTCAAATACCAAACACATCCCTATCAAGTATCATTTATTAAGAGAATAAGTGAGTGAATAAAGTATAAAGCTTGAATTTGTATCTAACAAGGATAATATTGTAGATATACTGACTAAGACTCTTCCAAAGGTTAATTTTGAACATCTGAGACAATAATTAGGTGTGATCTATGTTCTTAGTAGTCACTAATAAAAACAAATTTATTATGGGGAGTTAATGAGGAGGTGTTTTAGCTCCATGAATAGGAAAGAAGTGCACAAGATGTGAGATCAAATGGGGAGTCATATCAATATATCAAAAGAAGTTATCTGAGATATGCAATATGATAAGGGGAGTTTTATAACATGATATTTAATTTATTTATATTTAAGTGTTGTTTTAGGTAGTGATTTATCATTAATGTCAAAGGGGGAGATTGATTTGCATTGAGGAGATGTATCCTAATAAGAGAAGCATCTTTGAGTAGGTGACATCAATGAGTGGTTGCCATCAATGAAAAAGGGGGAGATTGTTGAGATTGTGTTCTAAAATATGCATGAAATTATCATTTATGTCATGAAAGTGTCATTTATGTCATTCTATGTTGTCATTATTGTTCTTTATGTTTAGTTCATAAGCCATGTACTTAAGAGACCTAGTGAGAAGGCATAGGCATGGTAACATGTTGAGGTGATTAGTATGAGTATTGTGTGATGAATTTTTATGATTTATAATAATTATATGAGTTAATTTAACATGTATATGAGGTATTCTTAGAAATTCAATAATTTTTAAGGTGTGATCATGGTCGTAGTATGACTGGTAGTTAAAGGTCTAGTGTGTAAAGAGACATAATGTGGCCTAATGAGGGATCAAGTTAATTTCCAAAGGTTCCATAACTATTGAGAGAATTTATAGAGGTGTGATAGGTTATATTAAGTTTTTTTACCAAGTTTGAGTTCATATCTTAAAGTAAAAATCATGAAAATTGGTGATAAGGTTTTTTATGTGCACAAAATTGGGTATTCCATACCTAAGAAGGAATTTCCTATATTTTTTGGCATGTGAAACATTTACATGATATCATAATAATATCATGTAAGTTGGGTAATTTCCCTATCTTAATTTTATTAGCATTGGTTTTGTATTTGAGGAGCAATACTTTATGAATGATTGTTAAGAAGGGAAACTAGTCAAAACCCTCCAAAATCCCTCATAACAACTAGATAGGAGAGATCTTGTTAGTTATGGATTATAATAGTTTTTTTAACAAATTTTTATGTTTTTATCATGTAAATTACTCTTTTGGGTTTCTCTAAGTGGTTTTGGTTTGTCATGGTAGTGAGTAGAAGCTACAAGAAACCCCTTGTTTCTCAAAATTTTGATGTAACAGGCAAGGTTGACTAGGTCAAAGCATGCAAATGGATGGAGGATGATGTGTGAGACTTTAATTTTGTTACCATGTAAGTTTTTTTATCATATTTCATACCTAAAAATTTGTAAACTAGTCATGTAATTTGATCTATCGCTAAACATGCCTAATGAGAAAGATAATGAGAAAACTAGGCAAGAATGAGAATGAGATTATGGATTAGTTATAGAGGATTAGAGATGGATAAAAATTAATGGGGTAATTATTAAATAACTATGCCTAATATCCCATTGGTTTTTAATTATTTATTATTCTCTTAAATATGCTAAAAGTTGTTCTCCAAGTAATCTATCTAACATAGTGAAGTTTGTGTAGGGTGAAGATGTGAGATTAGTCTATAAGACCAATGTTGATATATAAAATTGTAATATATATATATATATATATATATATATATATATATATATATATATATATATATATATATATATATATATATATTAACAAAATTTATAATAATTTTTAAGGATCATTATAAATCATTTTAATATCACAATGTTTTTCACACAGGTGTTTTAAATCTTGATTCTTGTGACTATGTTTTTGGAGCTACAGGAAGTTTTCTATGTGCAAGTGAGAATGATGTTTCTTAGTAGAGTTATAATATATAATTATAATTAAGGTGTTATATATTTATCATAGTTTAATTTTAATTTATTTATATTCATGATAATTCCCTTTTCAATTATGTATATTCAAATGTTCTTGATTGTATGTTGACAATGTTTGGCAATTCTGAGTAAGCCTTTCACAGGAGTGTTATTAAAGCCTTTTGGCCTATGTGGTGAAGAATAAATAACCTATGGATGTTTATTGGGTATATTGACCAGTCAAAGGCCTACATATTACTTGATGTTTCTATTAACAAAGTTGTGGTAAATAGAGATGTCATAGTAAATGAACAGATGCCATACCTTACAACAACTAATACATTTTTAGATATTGAGTCATTATTTTATTCTAATGATTCAATATCTGAAATTTTAATAGTTTTTTTGAAGTAAATCATATGCTCATCTACTATGACATCTCTATTTACCACAACTTTGTTAATAGAAACATCAAGTAATATGTAGGCCTTTGACAAGTCACTATACCCAATAAACATGTATGATTTTCTTTTTGCATCCAAATTACTTCTCTTAATGAATAAATATAATTTGGTATAATTTGTATTCATGTATTGTAATATAATATATTATATATTACTAATAACACACACATTTAATTAGTACATCATCATCATCATCATCATTAGTATTATTATATGTGTGTATAATTAGTACTATATAATATATTATATTATAATACATGAATATAAAAGGTCACCTAATAATAATAACAACCATTATAATTGAAACATAAAATAATAATTATCATCACATTATTTCAATTAATAATGTCAGAGAATGGATTTAATAATAATAGATAGACAAACCACATAATAGATATGCTATGTTTATTAATCATGTACTTTTGGTTAATGAATTATATTTAAATTGATATCTATCCTATTATTTCTAAAGATGTTTTAAACATATGGCTTGATTATTTATTCTTGAATTTTTATAATCAACTTATTGTGTTTTTTTATGTCTAAAATAATAGTGAATTGTCCTAGCTATTTGATTCTTAAATACCACTAACTATTAGGCTCACTATTATAATTAAGATAGTATTAAATTTGGTACATATGTATTTACATGGTCTAATTCAAACACCTACCCCTTCTGGATCCCATTATTTTCTATTGTTGGTCGATGATTTCTATAGGAAAAAGTGAGTATACTTTATAGTGAAAAAATCTAATTTTTTTCTTAACTTCCTTATTTGGAAATCTATGGTTGAAAAATAGATGGGATGGTCAATGAAATATTTTAGAATAGATAATGGGGATGTAACCATAACTCCATTTTGATGTGGAGTGTAAGGGGTAGTGTATTATCTGTGTATGCCTTTAGTGGCCAAAAAATACTTAAACTATTTTGAGATGAACTCATCCCCATTATCTGTTCTAAAATATTTCATTGACCATCCCATTTATTTTTCAACCATAGATTTCCAAATAAGGAAGTTAAAAAAAATTAGATTTTTTCACTATAAAGTACACCCACTTTTTCCTAGAGAAATCATGAACCAAAAATAGAAAATAATGGGCTCCATAAGGGGTAGGTGTCTACATTAGACCGTCTAAATACATATGTACCAAATCTAATACTCCCATATATTATAAGGGAGTATTAGATTTGGTACATATGTATTTACATGGTCTAATGCAGACACCTACCCCTTTTGGAGCCCATTATTTTCTATTGTTGGGTGATGATTTCTCTAGGAAAAAGTGGGTATACTTTATAGTGAAAAAATCTATTTTTTTTAACTTCCTTATTTGGAAATATATGGTTGAAAAATAGATGGGATGGTCAATGAAATATTTTAGAATAGATAATGGGGATGAGTTCATCTCAAAATAGTTTAAGTATTTTCAGGCCACTAAAGGCATACGTAGATAATACACTACCCCTTACACTCCACATCAAACTGGAGTTATGGAATGGAAAAATAGGATTGTGCTAGACATGGCTCATTGTACGGTCTAAGCAAAAGTGTCTCATATAGATATTGGGAAGAAGTGGTGAATATGGTAGTGTACATCCTCAACAAAGTCCTACAAAATCATTGGAAAATATGACTCCAGAAGAGGCTTGGTCAGGTCAAAATCTAGATGTAACTGATTTTAAAATTTTTGGTTGTGTAGCTTATGTAGCCATTCCTAGTCAAAAGATAAGTAATTTTGATGAAAAAATAAAATCATACATGTTTATTGGGTATAGTGACTAGTCAAAGGCCTACATATTACTTGATGTTTATATTAACAAAGTTGTGGTAAATAGAGATGTCATAGTAAATGAATAGATGTCATAGTTCATAACAACTAGTACAGTTTTTGATATTGAGTCATTATTTTCTTCTAATGATTCCATATATAAAACTATACTAGTTGTTGTTAAGTATGGCATCTATTCATTTACTATGACATCTCTATTTACCACAACTTTGTTAATAGAAATATCAAGTAATATGTATGCTTTTGACTAGTCACTATACCTAATAAACATGTATGATTTTCTTTTTGCATCCAAATTACTTCTCTTAATGAATAAATATAATCTAGTATCATTTATATTCATTTATTATAATATAATATATTATATATTACTAATTACACACACATTTAATTAGTACATCATCATCATTATATGTGTTTATAAATAGTACTATATAATATATTATATTATAATACATGAATATAAAAGGTCACCTGATGATGATGATGATGATGATAACAACCATTATAGTTGAAACATAAAATAATAATTATCAACACATTATTTCAGTTAATGATGTCAGAGAATGAATTTAATAATAATAGATACACAAACCACATAATAGATAAACTATGTTTATTAATTATGTACTTTTGGTTAATGAATTATATTTAAATTGATCTCTATTCTATTTTTTCTAAAGATGTTTTAAACATATGGCTTGATTATTTATTATTGAATTTTTATAATCAACTTATTATGTTTTTTATTGTCTAAAATAATAGTGAATTGTCCTAGCTATTTGATTCTTAAATACCACTAACTATTAGGCTCACTATTATAATTAAGGGAGTAGTACATTTGGTACATATGTATTCACATGGTCTAATGTAGACACCTAACCCTTCTGGATCCCATTATTTTCTATTGTTGGTCGATGATTTCTATAGGAAAAAGTGAGTATACTTTATAGTGAAAAAATCTAATTTTTTTCTTAACTTCCTTATTTGGAAATCTATGGTTGAAAAATAGATGGGATGGTCAATGAAATATTTTAGAACAGATAATGGGAATGTAACCATAACTCCATTTTGATGTGGAGTGTAAGGGGTAGTGTATTATCTGTGTATGCCTTTAGTGGCCCAAAAATACTTGAACTATTTTGAGATGAACTCATCCCCATTATCTATTCTAAAATATTTCATTAACCGTCCCATCTATTTTTCAACCATAGATTTCTAAATAAGGAAGTTAAAAAAAATTAGATTTTTTCACTATAAAGTATACCCACTTTTTCCTAGAGAAATCATCAACCAACAATAGAAAATAATGGGCTCCAGAAGGGGTAGGTATTTGCATTAGACCATGTAAATACATATGTACCAAATCTAATACTCCCTTATATTATAAGGGAGTATTAGATTTGGTACATATGTATTTACACGGTCTAATGAAGACACCTACCCCTTATAGATCCCATTATTTTATATTTTTGGTCGATGACTTCTCTAGGAAAAAGTGGGTATACTTTATAGTGAAAAAATCTTTTTTTTTCCTTTCTTATTTGGAAATCTATGGTTGAAAAATATATGGGACAGTCAATGAAATATTTTAGAAAAGATAATGGGGATGAGTTCATCTCAAAATAGTTTAAGTATTTTTGGGCCAGTAAAGGCACACACAGATAATACACTACCCCTTACACTCTACATCAAAATGGAGTTATGGAATGGAAAAATAGGATGGTGATAGACATGGCTCATTATACAGTCCAAAGAAAAAATGTCTCATATAGATATTGGGAAGAAGTGTTGAATATGGTAGTGTACATCCTCAACAAAAGTCCTACAAAAGCATTATAGAATATGACTCTAGAGGAGGCTTGGTCAGGTCAAAATCTAGATGTAAGTACTTTTAGAATTTTTGGTTGTGTAGCTTTTACAGCCATTCCTAGTGAAAAGAGAAGTAATTTGGATGCAAAAATAAAATCATACATGTTTATTGGGTATAGTGACTAGTCAAAGGCCTACATATTACTTGATGTTTCTATTAACAAAATTATGGTAAATAGAGATGTCATAGTAAATGAATAGATTCCATACTTTAAAACAACTAGTACAATTTTAGATATTGAGTCATTATTTTCTTCTAATGATTCTATTATAAGTTGTGATGTGAAATTTAACTAGGATTCTAGTTCATTAGTGGAATCACATTCTAAGGAGGGAATTATTGCTAGTCATTATGAGGTTCCAAAATAACAAACAAAGAATCCAAAGTAGTATTCTACCATAATGGAAGCACTAAAGGAAGGATATTTACCACAAGATGTGGAAGGAAGAAGATTGAGATTAGGAAAGTAGCTTGGTAATAGAGGTGAGCATGAAAATTTTCCTCTAACAACTTTTGTTTCACATGTATTTGAGCCTAATACTTTTTGAGAGGCCAAATGGAAGCATGAGTGGAAATAATCCATGAAATTGGAATATGATTCCTTGATGAAAAATAAGACTTAAGAGCTAATGGAGCTAACACTAGGAAAGAAATCCATTGGTTGTAAATGGATTTATGAGGTAAAATGAAAAGTAGATAGTTCCTTGGACAAACACAAAGCTAGACTTGTTGTAAATGGATATGCATAAGAGGAAGGGGTTGATTATGAGGAGACTTTTTCTCTTACTACAAAGATGGTAACATTTCATTTGATTATTTCTATTGCTACTCAGTTTGGGTGGTAGGTGTACCAAATGGATTTCAAGAGTGCTTTCTTGAATGGATATTTGGAGGAAGTCTACATGGTTCAACCATAGGGTTTTTAGGTTCTTTGTAAGGAACATATTATTTACAGCTTGATCAAGTCCTTGTATGGACTTAAGAAGGATATTCAGGCTTAGTATATAGAACTAGATTCATATCTTAGGGGGTCAGGTTTCAAAAGGTGTAACTCTAAACCAACTCTCTATGTAAAGGTGTTTGGTGATGATATCTTGATTCTCATTATATATGTTGATGATATATCCATCATTTGGAGTAGTGTTAATCTCATTCAATAGATGAAGGTTTATATTTATTGTACTTTTGACATGATAGACTTAACCCTACTAAAATATTGTTTAGGTGTTGAGTTTTGGCAAGGTGATTGTGTAGTATTCATGTCACAAACTAAGTATGCCAAATCATTTCTGGAAAGGTTTATAATGATGGATTATAATCCAACTCACACACTTATGGAAGTTGGAGCTAAAATTTCAACTGACACAACTTCACCTCTGGTCAATCAAATAGTGTATCGACAACTAGTGGGTAGTCTCATTTACCATTACTATCACTAGATAGGATATTTGTTTTATAGTGAGTTTTCTATCTTGAATCATGTCTAAACCATAAGAATTACACTGGTTATCTACAAAATTGGTATTAAGATATGTCAAAGATACTCTTGACTTTGGCATATTATATGAGAAGTCTATAGATTTTGAGTTTTTAGGATATTCTGATTCTAATTGGGAAGGATCAATAGATTCAATAAAATCTATATTACACTATGTTTTCAATCTTGGTTCAGGAGTTTTCTCATGGTAGAGTAAAATACAAACTATAGTGGCATTATATTCAACATAAGTAGAGTATAAAGCTATGATTGGTGCAAGTTGTGAAATTATGTGGATAAATAAAATCTTGAATGATCTTTAGTTTGAGTCATCAAGGCCTACTTTTATTTTATATGACAAATAAAGTGTTCTAAATATGGTGAAGAATATTGTATTCTATGCCAGGACCAAACACATTGAGGTTCACCATCATTACATACAAAACTTGGTTACTAATGATGACATTAGTCTCTTCTAGTACCCCACTATAGATCAGCTAATTGATATAATGACCAAACCACTTGGTGCATATAAGTTCATAAAATTTAGAGATAAACTTGCTCTTGTTTCTAGTTTTGTCATTAAAGGAGGGTGTTAGCATAATTATGTATTTACCTTGGGTTATTGACTAAGGTAATATATATATGGTTAGTTGCCTTAATTATTTGGGTTAAGAGGTTAGTTTATTTTATTGGGCTTAGCTATTTCATGCTAACCAACATAGGTTATTTCACCCACACTCTCCATGATTCTCAGGTGGTTATTTTCTTTTCTTATTTAATAGGCCTTCATGTATGGTTTGAATATGTGTGATCATGGGTGTTGAACAGAACCTAAATTTGTAAGGGTGATTTTTTAGGCATATTTGAGGCCATTAGATTATTACATAAAGTGTATATGCATATCATTTAGGTGGACAAATCCCTTTTTACTATGTTTGTTGAGTGATGGAACTCAAATACCAACACAATTTGTTTGTCGATAGGGGAGGTGATTGTCACTATAAATGAGGTGTGGAGGATTTTACACATCTAAATTTGAGGATGAGGTATCCATTGGGTGACACAGGTATGGCTATAGATATTATAGACATTAGTTATCTTCACTCATGTTATTCTATGGGATATACTAGTTGACATTAATGTATTGATAGTAGAGCTAATAATTTATAGAGAGCCTTTGATCTTGATGTCCATTGTCAGTGACATCTTACTACCTAATAAGAGTGGTAAATAGATTCATATGGTCTTAGGAGGATTAATAATGGATATGTATGATGACATAGTTTATTTTTATTGGGGTCCTATGGTTCTTATAAAATGATATAGATAATTACACATGATGGCATATAGATGTGGTCAAAGTATTAAACCATAAACACTATTGTAGGTGTGGTCTTGTGAACACATCATGATTGAGAATCCCTTAGGGTAATGAAGACATCATGCACTAAATGATCCCTTAAAATATGTATTTCATATCATTCAAGGAGGGTTAAGATGACACAAAGGATACCTCATATTTTATCATAGGGTGATAGATGAGCTAATAGATCAGATGTGATTTGAAGGATCTATTTGTATATTCAATTTGAATGGCCAAAGGATGATGATTTTACCAAATATATGACCATATTTTATTACATTATCAATTGACACAAGTTGATAGTTGATCACTATCATCAAGATAAAATATAGTGATAATTTAGGTTATAATAAGATGTATCAAATGGGCCCCACTATTTTTCCCATGTCATACGAGAGATCAGTGAGTGGGGTCCATCAATGCCTAGAATAGAGTTAGTGATAGGTTAGATAAGAGTAAAAATAGCTAGCAATGAATATGAAAATAAATAGGCTGATGTAGGTATTAGAGGTGCATATGTATTATAGTGGTACAACATAACCCTATTAGATTGATTAGTTCATAGCTATCATGAATTTAGTCTCTAAGTTAGTATGTTCAACATGTATAAGTTGACCCTTAAGAATAGATATTGAGAGGCACACATAGGAAATTAGTGTGAGATCATAGGTATTGTGATGGGGATAGATATGGAGATGGAGGGTAATCACATGGAAAATTATAGTTATAGTTATAGGTACCTATTTAGGTATAGATCATAATGAAGGTCTAGTAGCCTATCACCATGATAATCAATAGTGGAAGGGATGAGGGATAGGGATCTAGATAGGGTAGAGGCCATGATGGGGTTAAAATCAGATGGGTTATGGTGGAGGATAAATATGAGTAAGGTAGAGTACATATTTTTTAGATCCCTAATACACGTGAGTGTATAGGACTAGTGCCTCACTAGAAGATAGTGTATAATAACCACTCCACCATAGTGTATGATTTCTTTCCTTTGATGACTATATCAGATAAAAGAATGGATATAGAGGATTTAACATGATCCTACACCTATACCAAGTTAGTTGAGGACTAGGATGGTATTGATATATTACAAAGAGATTACATTCAAGGTAATAGAGATATCTTAGCTAGAATAGGAGGTGACCATATTATGGACTCAATTATCAAAGACCCATAGAGAGCCCTCAAGATTATATGGATTTATCATTACTAGGGACATAAACATGTTTAGAGGATAGTTTTCTCTAAATTACAACCATATAGGTTCATTTATCCATGAGAGATGCATATATAGTGATTATAATAGGTAAGCAGGATATAACATGTGTTGATGTTCACAAGCTACAAATGGACCGACATGCAACTAGACATATTATTTCTCAGCTGGATTTGGCCAAGGATTTGCTAAAGAATTTATGGGACAAATATGAGGTTGGTTATTATAGGTGATTATATGAGAGTGCAATGATCAGAGACAAAGGGCACCATCCTTATAGGAGTATATTAATGTGAGATTAGGTCAGGCTTTGAGGATGCACAAAACATCAACATTTAATATATTAGTGGGATAGACATTTCCATAGATAAGGTTGATGGGGCCTTTCTATATAACTCATGCATGTATAATAAGACATAGATTCCACCAAGATAGTCAGAAACCTAGATCTCTTGAAGGGATTCCACTGCTTAGGGAACATAACAAGAGTCGATAAGACATGTTGGATTATATCCCTCATTTTTTATATATGATATGTATATATACATGTAATGTACATACATTTTGATTTGTATATATAAATTTTGTTTTACCATGGACTCTTGATATATGTATATGATAATAATTTTATTTAATTTGTTTTGATATCTAATGTTGATCTGATGTATATATGCTACTCTTTAATGCACTTTCTATTGTATTAGATTGCTCATGATTATGATAGGATGGACCTTTTGGTGTGATTTTTATGCTTTGATATTTATGTTCTTGATATGTATCATGATGTAGGATATTGACATGTTTTATGATCGATTATCTCAAATATGTTCATTTATATAATGTAAACATATTAGCTTATGTAATCATTATGATAGTTGATGCTGTCATTATGATTTAGCATGGTAGTACACTTAGCCATGATGCTGATAAATGTAGTAATGGAATGTGTTTCATGCACTTTTAAACATCCTTTAAAATTTGATTTTTGATTTTTCAATTGACATGATGCACCATAATTATAAAATAAATCATGATAATATTTATGCCAAGTGCATAGGGACTAGCTCAAATGTGATAATATGACATCACACATCATGATATAAAATATCATGATAAAAATATACATGTCTATACGCTAATTCAAACTCAATTAAAAATATAACACAAACAAAAATTCAAACCCTACTCTAAACCAAACAATAAAAAGTTACATCATGTGAAAATGTTCAACAAAGCTCATGTTTGTAATGACCTTAAGTTAGGACAAGTTTAATATTAGAAAATATTGGAAGTTTGACTTATAAATATGAAAATAGGTAAAGTGGATTATGGTATGATGGTTAGGATGGTATGGGTAATATAAAAACACATGATTACAAAGGTTAATTTTATGGTTAGTATGAAATCAAAAATAATTGAAACAAACCACTAACCTAGGCACATGTCCTTTGATAGAACAAGATAAAGAACATGAAAAATAATCAAACAATTAAACATAAACTTGTATACATTACTTCTCTATATCCTTGTTTAAAAGAGTTATTATGTTTGGATATAGTTGTAAAAGGTGTGTATAGTGCACATGGATGATCTAATAGTCTAACCCCTTGATAACTTGATGATTTGATGATGCATGATAGAGGTGATTGAGTCTTTGTAAGTCTAATTGAATATCTCTTCATTGTGTATTTAAATATTATTCTAATGAGGAGAGGTCTACTCAATTATAAATTTGTATTACATGTGGAACATTGATCCTAAATGAATATCAATGGTTGAGGATCAATATTACAATGAGAGGAAAGCATTAAATGTTATGACATAGAGTGTGTAAGTGATTTTAATGAGCTCCATTCATGAGGTGTTAGAGTGTGTAAGTGCATATCATATACATGTCTTGAACTCCTCTTACCTTTCATTAAACTTTCCTTGTGAAGGGCACCCCTGACTTTTAAAAAATGAATTTACATAGCCAAGTGGATGAACTGATGAAGGAAAGTAATATTTGACTGATTTTTAGTAAATATGACATGTGCATTGCATGGATTTTCATATTACCAAAGGATTAATTTAGCTAAATGAAATTATTTATCTAATTGAAGAGTGATTTGGATAATGTGGTCATTTTTGTTATGTTCCTTTTGATTAATCATTTGATTTAATTGAACCAAGGTGACATTATCAAAGTAACCGATTGACTTGGAATGATTTTGACAAACAAGATGATCTGATGTGGTGTATTTCCCCATTTAGGGATGCACCAATATGTTTTGAGATATGTATAATAATTTTGTAAATGAATTTGGGATAATTAATGAAATTGTGTTTAATTTGTGTGTTGTTGCAAAAAATTGTTCTAATATAAATGTTGAAATGAAAGTGATAAAATTGGATTTTTTGTCTCTCTTTCAATGGGTGTTTAAATTTATTTAAAGAAGTAATATACTTTCAAAGCAAAACTAACATAAAATATGATCATGCCCTAGGTGGTATGGTTGAAATTGATGATCTTCCCTTGAAAATGGGCTCACTATGATGCCTTGGGTGAAAAAACATGCCCAAGGATGCCCTCTTAATGGAGTGGATGAAAAACAAATTTGACATACAAGCCCTCAAAAATAAGGAAACATGATGTATCATGGTGAAATATGTCTCAAAATAAATAAATAAATAATGTGAAAATAGGATGAAAAATGGTCAAAGGAGGTATAAATATAGCTCCTAAAAGCAAAGGGGATGAAATAGGGGGTTTAGAAATTATAAATTTTAGGTTATAAATAGACCCTTGGGAAGAAAATAATTCATTTTCACCCTACCTCCTAATAATTTTGAGCTTCTTTTTTTGTACATGATTGTTTCAATAATAATGGCTAATATCCCACACCACAAACACCTTAGAGATTTCATGAGAGAGTAAAAGAAACCATTCATAAGTGATGTGTCATACTTATAATTTTTTGATTGAAATTTTCACATTAAGTGCAATAAATCGTAGGTCTAAATATGCAGTCTAGTGATTTTTCCATTGATATAAAATTTTAAAAGTGGTGGAATAACTCATACAAATGGTAAAAATGTCTTTATAAATGTAAAATCATCATTAAAAAAGTAAAAAATGTGATGGCAATGGTGATATCATAAATAAAATTTGAGATCATAACCAAAATGGTGATATCATGACCAAAACTATGATAACACCACAGTAGGGTCAAAATCACCTAAATAGTGAAAAGGGTAAACTAGGGTCAAAATCACTTAAATAGTAAAATCATCTTACGAAATGATGGGAATGATCGACCAAATGGAGATAACATATTGATAGTGTAAAATTTTCCAAATGAAATAAAAAGTAGTGAGAGTGTTTGGCTTAGTGATAAAAAAATCCTTTCATAGTATTTAAAACACTCTAAAATTTTGTGAAAATGATGGATGAAAAAGGACAATCAAAATCATTGATCAAAGAGGATAAATATCCATGTGTAACAACTCTCCTTGTATAGTAGCAAAATTGCCTAGACTATGAAATGGATTATTTTATACTGAATTGCATATGATTGGAGGTTTTGAGTTTATTATTTGTAGATGATTATTGAGGTGACTAAGTGTGATAACATATCTTGATTATAGGATCATATTAATGGATTCATAGCATATGAACAATGATTTTGGGTGCTAAGTAGACCCCACATTTGGATGGACAAGGTTTTAGGCCTACTAGGGGTCATTGGATTACTACATATAGTGTGTATTTCTATCATTCATGCAGACATAGCCATTTTTATTTTTTTTATTGATAAATAGAACTCAAAAATGCCAACACATTTTGGTTTCCAACAAGGGTGGTGTATGTTACTATAGAGGATGTGTAGAGGATCATATGTATCATGATTTGAGGATAAGCTCTCCATTAGGTTGCATAGGGACAACTAGGGATGCTATATAGATTAGTTGGAATCACTGATGTTGTTCTAAAAGACATAATAGTTGACATTTATGCATTGATGTTAAATCCAACCATTGATAGGGGTATTTGATCTTGATGGCCATTGTCAATGAAATCCTACTACCTAACAAGAGTAATTGATAATTTCACATGGGCCTTGGAATAGTAGTGATGGATTTGTAATATGAATTTGACATTTTTATTAGGGTCCTATCATTCATACATAATTTTACATAGACTTACACATGGTGGTATATAGATGTGTCCAAAGCATTGAGTCATCGACCCTAATATAGGTGTGGTCTTAGGAGCACATCATGATTATAGTCCCTTAGGGAAGCATATACATTGGGCACCTGAAAAGATCTTGACATATGTATGGTATATCATTAGAGGAGGGTGATGATGAAATCGAGGAGAACTCATCTTCTATCACAAGGTGATATATGAATTGACATATGTAAATGTGATGCGGAGGCCCTATTTGTATATTCATTTTAGATGGCCTAAGGATGATGATTTTACCACATATATGACCATAATTTGTTACATTATTGGTTAACATGAGTTCATAGTTGAGTGACATAATCCTAATAGATTTCAGTAGTAGTTTGGGCTACAACATGATGTATTATATGGGCCCCACTATTTTTACCATGTCACATAATATATCTATGAGTGAGGTCCACTTGTACCTAGAGTAGAGGCAGTGATATGCTATATTAGACTACCATAAGTTCCATGGGCCTATACATATAAAGAAGACAATATAAGTATTATATGTGCATATACAATCTTGTGGGCACAACATAAGCTTATTAGATTGACTAGACCATAACTATCATGAACTTTAGCTCTAAGTAGCATGTTTGAGATGTACAAGTTAACCCTTGGTGATGGAGATAGAAAGGCACACATGAGAGGATGGTTTAATCTCATAGGGGTGGGGATGGAGATGGAGATGGATGGAAATCATGTGAATAGGTATAGGTATAGGTACCTATTTAAGTACATATCCTAATGTAGGTCTAACAACCTATGATTATGATTATCGGTCGTGGAAGGGATGGGGGATAAGAATATAGATAGGGTGGAGGCTATTATGTGGGTTGGACTAGATAGGCTATGATAGAGGCTAAGTATGAGTAGGGTTGAGTAGATATTTATGAGGTCCATGATACACCTAAGTATGTAGGACTAATTCTTCCCTAGACCACAATGTATACTTACCACTCTACCATAGTGTATGATTTATTTCCTTTGATGACTAAAGTAGAGAGAGGAGTGGATGTAGATGATTTAATAGGACCCTTCAGCTCTACTAGGTTAATTAAGGACTAGGCTACTATTGATATAAAACTTAGAGAGATTATAGATAGGGTGATAGAGATCTCTATGCTAGAGTAAGAGTTGACTGGATTGCAAGCTCAATTAGGAGGGGCCATAAAGAGGCCACGAGATCACAATGATTGATCATGGCAAGGGACACATATAGAGAAACATATAAAGGACAAGTTGATTAGATGATGTGTTTCTAGGGTCAGTTATCCATGAGAGGTGTTGATCTAGTGACTGTGATATACAAGTGGGATACATCATGTGTTGGTGTTCCCAACCTCTAAGGGGAGAGATGCAACCAAAAAAATTATTAGTAAGGTTTGGCTCAGGATTTTTAAAATACTACGCAAGTTAAGGATGAGGCTAGATATTATAGGTGATTATATGAGAGGTAGTGCCTTATACCTAGAGGGTACCATCCTTTTAGTAGTATAGTAGTGTGAGTTTTGGTCAGTCCTTGAGAATGCACAAGACATGCACTTCATAGATATTAGTGGGATAAACACTACCATAGATAGGGTTGATGGGGCCTTCGCATATGACTCTATTACATAGGTCAGGATAGAGCTTCCACTAGGATAGCCTAAGACCTAGATCTTCTCAAGGAATTCCACCTTCTGAGGGATTGTTAAACCTTAAAATGGTAGAAACTAGGTTTGTGTTATCTAGATTTCATTAAAGGGGTCTATATAAATTAAAAGGCACAAGGGTGATAAATAGATCTATAGTCGACCAATTATATTTTTAACTCAGATATAGGCATACACTAAATTTATTAAGATGAGATATTCTAAATATGGAAAGTATAAATATGATAGATATATAAATTATAAATAATTGAAGTAATTAAATTATTATTGTAATGTACTTTAGATATAGAATAGGTTGAAATCATGTTAGAATTAGATTATAGAACAATCATTAAATTTTGTATCTAATGCTTCTGGGTCTCTAAACAGTAACATCAACCTAGGATAGTTATGTCAATGTTATTATCTAGATTAAACATTACTGTCTTATATGTAATAGTTAATGCAATAGGATATGACCACTTGGATGCTTCTATGTTTTACTCCACATTCATTCTAGTGCATTCAAATCTAGGTCATGGATAGTCGTTGCTTATGAAATGGCAAAACCATAGTTTTCCATCTTCAATGTGACTTTGGAAAAAAATGGTTTAGTATGCACATGGTGTCGAGTTGACCCTATGACATTTCTCTCAAATGTTGTTTCCTACCCATCAAATACTCCAAAAAGGGCCTTAGATTGATGTATTTGTCCCCTACATGTTGGCTTGTGTGTAAATCATGTAATGCATGCAAAGCAAGTACAATAGTGACCTATCTTATAACTTGAAAAATTGAGTTATTAGGTTACTCCTTAAGTACTTCAAACCTATATATGTGTTGTAACTATGAATGGTATGGAAATAAGGAAGTTTATTTAATTGAATGCTTGATAGAGTGCTTCTAAAGTATGCCCTCATTGAATATGAGAAATGATATAAATGCCATATTGAATGAATGTGAATAACATTCTTCCAGAGCATGCCCCCACTAAATATGGTAACTATGAATGTGTATAATCCATGTCCATATGACATGCCCCCACTAATATTCCCACCCTTAAGGTGAGGTAAATATAGGAACTAGTAGTTACCTCACCTCAATAGGGTAAGACAATTGTATACTCTATGAGTAGAACCATGTAGAATTTAGAAGGAACATGTTTAGGTAAATATATAATTGAAGAGCATAGAAACAACATGATCACATGTAGGCCTAATATAGTAATAGTACAATATGAACAATAAAATCAAGCACACATACAAGAGCACTAAAAATCAAGTTAAAAGGTAATGGTCTAAGGAGACTACAAACAAGGTGCATGTTCAAATGTCACAAATTTGAAGGGACGTGACTTATTAAAATTTCCATAATATCAATAATGAGATATTCAAATGTTCATATAACAAATAATGACATATGAAAATTTCAATGAAATCATACATAAGCATGGGGGCCACAAGAAAATAAGCATATTCAAAAAGACACTCAAGGAAGTGCATAAAGTAAAACATAAATAATTAGAATAAACATGTCATAGTATCACATGGATCCAATGTGTTAGGAAAACTATGTCACGTGTATAGCATATCAAGTACCCTATGTAAGATATAATCATGGATAATAGGCATGTGTAAGTACATATGTAAGCTCAAACATTATAATGTAAAGTGATCGTTGGATCATATACCCTGTGTATCAATACTAAAGAAACATATGCCCCTAATATCCATATGGCATGATTAGAAGGAAGGTCCAACATCCAAAATATGAATGTATCATGTATCTATGTATTCCTATATCACACTTAAGTAGAAGTGTGACATATATGTGTATGTTGGAGTAGCTAATTATGCCAGCCATTAATATGGAAGTAACACATATATTCCAAGGAGCCAATATAACATGTTTGTGTCGAAAGTATTTTTGGATTTTTGAATTTTATTTTTATTTTTTTAGTATTTTTGAAATAAATGAATAGGAAAGATCATGCTATGATTCCATCCAATGGATGGCAATAGAGATCTCCCCATTTTGAATCTTACAACCTTATGTTGGATATTTTATATTTTTTGCATCATGATTGGATAGGTTGAAAAGGCACATAGCATGTTCCTCCTCACATTTTGCATGTGTAGTAGAAGATGTAATGTTTTCATTTGAAAAATGTATTAATTTTACTTCATGAGGAGAGGAAATAACTTGCTAATTTGTATAAATATTTGCTTCCATTTGGTATATCTAGAGAGTTCCCAGTGTAAATGCATATGGAGATGTAGTAGGCATAACCCAAACCTATATTTGTATTACTTTAGGACCACATGAAACTGGTATTGTTATGTTGCCTAAAGAGTATTTCCAAGTGACCTTCTTTTGTAAGTCTTATAGGTTAAAACTAAGTTGTTGAAAATTGTTTATATGGCAAGTGGTTTTGCTTTATGTAGGATCAATATGGTTATGCCCAAAATAAGCACTGCCCATGTATAATGTAATCATTAAATATTATTGACATGGATTATTTTTAGGTTTTTATGAACATAATTTCTTTTGAGGATCCTCAAATATAAGTTTTTATTCATTGATAAGATCTTGGATCTTGTGTTTTAGGGTAAAGCATCTACTTGTAAAATGTCCTAGTCTTTGATGATAATCATAATAAACATTCACATCATATCCTTTGGGAATATTTCTACTCATATCAACCTCGATAGGATGAGGTATATATATAAGCTTGTATTATATTAATCATAAAATTAATAAAGCTAGGGACTCAAGTAAAAGTGTAAATTATCATTTTGGTACCTTGGATGGCATAGTCTGATTAGGTTTTTATACTAGTGTGTCTATTTTAAACTTATATTTGAAGTGTTTTGGTTTAGTATTATCTATTTGTTGGACCATTGCATAGTGTTTGAAGGGATTAGGATTTGTTGAACATGTGTAAAGGATTCCTTGATGACAAAATTTTAAGCATGCATACAATGTAGAAGGAATCATGTGCATTTTATGTATCCAAGACCATCCCAATATAATGGTATAGTTCAATTCATTTGGCATAATTTTTCATAAAGTGGGTAATGTACGAGTACCCATGGTAATATTCAATGTAATTTGACCAACCAAAGGGATTTGTGATTTATCAAACCATTTTATTTTCATAATTATTTTTTGAATAATATTTAGGTTAACACCCATAGTGTTTAAGAATTATATGCTACAAATGTTTAGGTTTGATCCATTATCAATGAGCAATCTTTTGATACATTTACATTGTATTGTGACCTATATGAATAAGGGAAAATTTTGGTCAACAATATATTTGGGTGGTAAATTTGTTTTATCAAAGGTAATAATGTTGTTATAGTTCTTTAGATATTTCATGATATCCACAAAATAATCAATCTCAATATTAGTTGGAACTCGTGTTTCACATAATGCTTTACATAGGATATCCTTATAAATAATAGATTACTTTAAAAGCTCAAGGATTGAAATCTTTGTAGGCATATTTATTAATTGGTTGATAATGTAATTCCCTTTATGTTCTAAATCTATGGCATTGCAAAAGGAATTTTGAAGAGAGACTAATTGTTATTTTCTTCTTAAAACCCTCTTATTCTAAACATTATAATAGGGAGGAGTTTGAAGGAATGAAAGTTTTGCATCCCTTATAGATCTGAATGAGTTATTTAGGTCTGAGATGTAATAAGTAATAACCACTAAAAGGTATTAGACCTTGAAATAACTAATATAACTATCCATGACAAACATGATTGGAAAATATATAAAAATTTAGGGATCAGTAATAGAAAAAACCAAAAAACCTTAAGTGACATCAATTTTGATATTGAAAGATTGGCTTCACCAAATGTTTAACCCTAAAATGGTAGAATCTAGGTTGGTGTTATTTATATTACATTAAAGGGTTATATATAAATTAAATTGTGCATGGGTGATAATCAGATATATAGCATGCCAATTAGATTCTAAACTCGGATATAAGCATACATTGAATTTATTATGTTGAGATAGTATAAATATAAAAATTAAAACAATGCTAGATATAGAAATCATAAATAAGTGAAGTATTTAAATTTTTCTAATTTTAATGCAATTCTAGATCTAAAACAGGTTAAAATTAGGTAGGAAGCAGATTCTATAATAGTCATAAGATTATGTATTTAACTCTTTTGGCTCTCTAATTAGTAATGTTAGCCTAGAATGGATACATAGATATTAATGTCTATGTTCAACACTAGTGTCCTATTTATAATATATACTAAATTAGGATGCAACCACCTAGATGATTTTGGGATCTACTTCACCTTCACTCTGGTGCATTCAGATCTAGGCCAGGGATAATTATTGCTTGTGAAATGGAAAAACCCTAACTTTCCATCTTCAATGTAACATTGATAAAAATGGGTTAGTTGGTGCACAATGTCAAGATGACCCCAATGACCCCATTTTCAAATGACATTGCCTATATATCCAATACTCTAAGAGGGCATCATATGCAGTTAGTTCTCCCCTACATGTTGGCTTGTGTGTGAATCATGCAATGTATGCAAAGAAAGTACAATAATGACCTAGCTTATAATTTCAAAAATTAGGCTCTTGGACTAATCATTTAGTAATTTAGATTTGTAGATGTTTTGTGCTTATGATTAGTATGGAAATAAGGAAGCTTTATTAAATTGAATTCTTGATAGAGTAATTTTCATAAGTTGCCTTGGTTCTTTGGTATTTTACTTGAGGAATGAATGAGGGTTGATATTATATTTATATCAATCCCTTTGGATTAAAAACTCACATTAAATCACTTAGACTGATTATTAGGATATGTTTCATTTGTAAATTGGATGATGTTAGGTCATTGGACAATTGCATTAGGATAAGACAATAACATTAATGCTACTATCTAACCTAAACATTAGTGACTAAGGATTAGGAGAACATGTATAGGTTTAGAACTTATAGAGATGGAATATAATCACATTTTAGTCAATCTAGGAAATAAATAAGACATGGGTTGTCAATATAATATTGATCAAACTAAGAGATATAGGCCAAGAGGCACAAGGATAGAGTAGATGTGAGACTTGAAAAACTGAGAAATGTAAATAAATAATAAGAACTACCAAGGTCTGAGTTTACCAAGTGTATAATACTAAGGTGTTATATAATCACAAAATATCATCTACATGGACATAACAAGAGTTGATAGGACACATTGGATTGTATCCATCATTTTTCATATACGAGATGTATACATATGTGTGATGTAGAGACATTTTGATGGATATATAAACATCTTTTTATGCTCATGGAATCTTGATATATGTATATGATGTTCATTTGATTTACTCAATGTTGATATCTATTTGTTATGTAATGTATATATATATATATATATTTCTCTTTATTGTACTTTATGCTGTATTAGATGACTCATGACTATGATAGGATGGATCATTTGATGTGATGTTTATGATTTGATACTTATGTTCTTGATATAGATCATGATGTATAATATTAACTTGTTTGATGATAGATTATCTCACATATGATTGTTTGTATAATGAAATCATGTTAGCATGTGCATCCATTGTGATAGTTGATGTTGTCATTATAACTTAGCATGATAACACACTTAGCCATGATGATTATATATGTAGTAAGGTAATGTTTTTTATGCACTTGTAAATAGCCTTTACAACTTGATTTTTAATTTTTTAGTTGACATGATGCACTGTAATTATAAAATAAATCATGATAACATATGTGCCAAGTGCATAGGGAATAAATAAAATGTGAGCTTGTGATAGCACACATCAATGTTTAAAAGATCATGATAACATTATGGATGTGTATGCACTAATCCAAAGACTTAATCAAAAACATACCACAAAAACAATCAATCAAACAAACATTCACACCCCACTCTATATCAAATAATAAAAAGTTACACAAGATGAGAATGTTTAACAAAGGTCATGTTTGCAATGTCCCTAAGTTATGAAAATTGTAAGATCGGGTGATGTTAGAAATTTGACATAGAAATAGGACAATATGGAAAATAAATTTTGGTATGATGGTGTACGAGATGACCCTATCCATCCCATGTAGCTAAGTTTTGCCTCCATAATCCATTTGTAACTCAGGTTGATGTAGACTCATAATATGGGAAGAATGGGAATTGATGATGTGTAATTAGGATGATTATGATTAGATGAATGATACCCTCCCCATAAATGTGTATAAATTCATGGGAGTATAATGAAGGATGTCATTTTCAATGACATTTCCCTAAATATAGAAAAGAGTGGAACCTAAAGCTAGAGAGGATGATAAAGTAGACAAAGATTTTGTGGTTTTATATATCTATTTGGGATTTTCTAAATTTCCAATTTTTTAGGATTTTAGGAATTTTTTTATGTTTATGGATTTTTAGAATAGGTATATTAAATATTATTTTATATAAGTATATACAAGGATAAATTTGGACACATATACAAATAAAACATGAAATAAAAAAAGGGGAAAACTGGGACATAAGTTCAAAGAGTGACTAGAAAAAGGAAGGCCAACTCTAGCAATAAGGGAAGTGATGCTAGATGGGGAAGATATAGGGATAAATTAGATATGGTTTGGGATGAAGGAATACAAGGACCAATAAAAGAAAACATGGTGAGAAGGAAATGTCCAAGTATTACAAGAGAGGGAAACCTTCCATGTGGTCATCTGGTATCCTACTACAAATATGTTATCATATTCTAATTCTGCTAGATCTTCTACAACTTTTAGTAATTATACATCATCAAGGTTAAGACAAGAAAGGGAAGTTGGGACATGATTCATATTTTCTCATAGATGAAAAATAGATGGAAAGGATGTGGAAGGGTGCCCCCAAATAGGTGTGCTCATGATAATGCTTTTGATAAATCAAGCATAAAAATGCTTAAGATGCATGATATCCATGGGTTCATCTAACTCTTTTCCATATTTTGTTTCCAACATATATGCTTTTTAACCATATTTTTTTGTGATGACATATAAATCTAACCATTTAGGCTCAAAATTGCCTTTCTTTTCATGATTTGCATTAGTATTCCATTGATTTTATTTAAGCATAAGATCACCAATTTCAAACTCTCTAGGAATGATATGCTTATCATTGTTGTGGAATAATGAATTTTGATATGCATTTTAAGATGGTTCAAGGAAACTAACCATTTTTCACCCAAGATTCCAGCTCTTGTATCTAGGTGACTCTATAATCCTCATCAATAAGATACTGTAATGAAATACACATGGAAGGTAACTTGATCGATAGGGAAAATAGCTTATGAGCCATAAATTAGGGAATATGGTGTGACACATGTATGAGTGTAGATATTGGTTTAATAAACCCACAAAGAAGGAAATAAATGTAAGTGCAAATATATACAAGCATCATTGATAATATCTTTTTAATTTTTTTCAATGCTTTTATTGGATGCCTCAATTGTCACTAACCATTACCTTGAGGGTAATAGTGAGTTGACCATTGGTGTTTAATATGAAATTTAATACAGAAGGATTTAACCTCTTTATTATTAAATTACTTTCCATTACCATAAATATTATGGATGTTATCTAACAATGAAAAATTATGTGATTCAAGATGAATGTAGAAATTTTCTTGCCATTTAAATGAGTAGAATGGCCTTAACCCACTTAGTAAAATACTTGGTAGAAGTAAGGATGTTTTTATGGCCATAAGAGGATGTGTGATTTATCTTCTATAAAAAATCAAGCCCCCATTTATAAAATTATCAAGGAGATGTGATCATTTGAATTACTCATAACATGGAATGGATCAAATCACCATGCTTGTGTAAAGTAACACACTTTTTAACATATGCACATGCATCAAATTCCATTTTTGGCTAGTAATATCCTATATAAAGGAGTTCCTTAGTGATGATAATTCTACTAGTGTGAGCCCCACAAATCCCATTATGCACATATTTGATTGCTAATTTCACTTCTACTAAATTTAAATAATGAATGAGCATCCCTTCATAACCTCTATGATAAAATGTGTTGTTAATTAAGGTGTAACAAGAAGTGTTATTGATAAATGATGTTTTTTGAGGATGGGATAAGTTAGTATGAAGGATATGGTCTTAGAGGTAAGTGTAGATGTCATGGTACCAAGGGGAACTTAGACCAATGATTTCACATACCATTTCTAATTCTATATGATCATATGTTTTCATGTTGAGTTATTCAATGAGGAACTGATATTCTTGGATGTTGGAAGACATTTACAAAAGGGACCCAATAGTGCCCATTATTTTAGATGATTTCTTATCTACCCATGGCACTTTCTCAAACTTTATGCAGTAAAAATAATGCTTTAATTTATTGAACATGCACTTGTAAGGCACAATATTATCATATTTTATTTGGTATTAAGTATTGACTTTATTTATGATAAGCTAGGAATCATTGTATATTACAAACTACTAAATGTTCCATTTAATTTCAATATGTATTCCTACCATAAGTGCTTCATATTTGATAATATTTTTTGTGAAAAAAAAACCCAACGTGAAATGATTTTGGGATATAATCCCTTATGTCTAACAAAAGGATACCTTTCCTTGATCCACGAGATGTAAAGGGACCATCAAAATATATCTTCCATTGTCATGATTCTTTAAGGGTGAAAACTAACTTATTTGGAAACCTAAATGTTAATGGTTGTGTATCTTCTAATAGAGCATCTACTAATTTATTGGAAAGAACCTTTCATTTAATAACCTTTTAATTGGTATTTCAATGTCAAATCCACTTAAAATCATAATGTTGATGGCGTAAAATTATGCTAGGTCTTAGCCAATCAACAATGGGAAGTTTCAAGCTGTGGGACAATGTGGCTTGAAACAACCTCCAGGTTTTAAAGAAGCTGGTCTCTTCTATTTTATAGGTGTTGGGGAAAAGGGATAGGAGACTAAACAGAAACACAAAATGCAGGAATTGAAACCTAACTATGGTGATGCACCTAAGAGTAATCCTAATCCTAACCTGAGCCTAGAGAAACTATTATATGATTCAATTACATTTAAGAGCAGACAGGTGCATGATCAATGTAAATGATTGGAATAATAGAAATAGAGGCTCATAATAGGGGAGTCTTTTGCTAAGATACAAGAATTGTCAGCAAAGGCATAGTGTTCAATCTTCTTAATAGAACCCTTCAATCACATAAGAGGCACATAAGTCACGCATAGCTATGTAGAACTTCAGATTCTAGAAAATGAGACAAAAACAAATAACATTTCCAATCACAACACTAGCAAATCTACAGCATGGACTATAGTGTAAATGACATAGATAACACCAACCAAGGCATGGAGCTTAAATTTCCTTAATTCATTCAGCCACATAAAGGGCACAGAAACATGCATGATTATATCAACTTTACAACTTCAAGAAATCAAGACAAGAGCAAATGATATTACTGGTCAAAATTATAAGAAGTCTAAACTATCAAAAATCTCCCCCCTTGTTTAGATTTTACAATTATGATTATATAGCTTTGGATGCCTCCTTGATCATCCCCTTTCCCACACAATTTCACTCCATCCTTCACTTTTAGGAGACAAAATGGATGGTGCATTCAATGCCTTGGATGCATTCTAGTCTTATCAGGAACTACCCTTATTACGGCATGGCAATCCATGTCTAGTACCTTTCTTCACACCTAAAATTCCTCATTCCATCACTTCTTTGGCTGCTCAAATGTCTACTTTGTCTCCACTATTATGGGACAAAAAAAAGGTGCCTTCAATACTTGTAAGCCCCAAAAATATACCCGGTGCACTGTTCTATCTACCAAGAATAACTCTTGCCAAATTTCCCTCCATTTCACTATAATAGGTTGATGAGCATGAGGACACTTAGTTAATTTATGAAATTCCTCTCCTTTTTTCTAGGAAGCAATAGAGGATGACACTTGACCATTTTCGCTTTCTTTATATTTCATCGAGGAATGCTCCGCCTTTGACACCTGTCACACTCTGCTTCCTTGGTCTTTTGAAATATCATCTGAGACCCACCATAATCTTCATTCAGTGATTAGGTTCGAAGGTGATCTCTTGGAAGTTGATACATGGTGACCTCCACTACTTCTAAGAAGATACATGGCATCTTTTGCTTCTCCTACTGGGGGTATGTGGTGCCTTTCGCTTTCTTTAGGGATGGAGTAGAGAGGGACCTAGAAGGTGACACTTGGCAGCCTCCACTGCACTTCGATACTTAGAAAAATGAATGATGTCTTTATGCATTGAATGAAAAGCATTAGACCCAAGCATTAAAACAAAGGCTCTTGGTAGTTGACACATGGTGGCTTCTGCTACTTCTTCAAAAGGGTAATTCAGGGCCTTCGCTACTGCCACCTGGCGCCTTCTACTCTCTTTATTGTTTAGCTCGTTAGAAGTCTTTGTCAAAATAGGAAACATGGGTGCCTCTTATGATACGTGGATGATGACATGTGGTGCATTCTATGATTCTCTAGAAAGCTATAATGAGGTCCTTGAAAGTTGCCAGCTATCCATTTTCATCTCCCGGAGGCCGACACGTGGCCGCTTCCACTTGAATCCAATACTTAGGCCAAAATTGAAATGAAAGGAACAAAAGGGGAAAAGGATCCATGTTCTGAGGATGACACTTGGTAGCTTCTACTGCACTTTGACACTTAGGCAAAATGAACCCATCCTCTGCATTAAAACTCTGCGGCTTCATCCTTGATATGCAAGAACCAAAATTGCAATGCTTGAACCAAAAAAAAAATTAAATACGGTGTAGAGTAGGAAATTACTCTACACATAATTCATTTGGCCATATGACCTATCAATGATGTTATCAATAGAAGATACTTGAGTGGATCAAATTTTACAATGATTATATTCTTGTTATAAAACATGTATTATTTCATCTTATGAGATGCAAAAAAAATTATAAACTTTCCCTTTCGGTGGGGGAATAGTCATGTTCATATGTGATCAATGTCCTACTCAAATAATACACCACATGTTATTTGCCTTGATCATCATGTTGGGATAAAAGTTTCCCAAATGCATGTTGGGTCATTGATATCTAAAATAATAGGGGTGTTGGGTCCAACATGTCCTATACTAAAATTTTCACATGGGGACCCTCTTGCTTTAGCATAGTTGTTTTCTTTTCATATTCTTGCATACTAGTAAGACTTAATTTTATGAATACCACTCAAATAGTAGATATTTGGTTTCATTTATAGTCTCTAACTCATGAGCCTAACTTATTTATCACTTTACAATTTATTTTTACATCATTGATATATATTATCCTTGTAATTTCAAATGTTAAGTGAAATGTTGAATCTTGCACGATTATTTTATCTCTTGGCCTAGCCTAGAAACATTTATATTATGATTCATAGATTAAAATGTTCCTTTAGTGGTTAAGTGATTTATTGTACTCAAACTTGTGTTTGTTTGGTCAAGTTTACATTGAAATCTAGGTGTATTTAGCTTTGTCAACTTTATATATAGCTAATTTCCTTTTGAAGTGAAACTGGTTTTGAAATTTACCTAGTTTGGACCTAATTATTGCATGTTTTATTCATATTTATTTATTCATGCTTAGATGGATTTTATTTTTTAACTAACTTAATGACTATTTACCAATTCTTATTTTCCTTTGTATTGATTATAGTAATTTCCCAGACCCATCGATCTTTGTCCATGTGCTAAAATACTGTCAACTTAGAGAACTTTGTATCCAAATTTGTTTCAAAAGTGACTAAGTCTTATTAAAGCTCTAAAGCCCCAAAATCATGCTAGATGGCATGATTTTAGTGACATGAAACCTAAAAACCCCATAACCTCAAAACAATATAATAATTAAGGTATTATCTTGATGACCTAAAATTAAACCAAGAAAGTAAAGCTCTATGCCCCTGAGGCCTTGACTTTTAAACACTTCGCACCATCCCAACATCTTAGAAGATTGACAACATTAACCTAAAATCTTAGATATTTATCAGTTTTAAAACATAAAATAATGAGGATCTTAAGATCCTAAGAATAATCCATGTGACCATGATGATGATAGAGGTAGACATGAAGGTAAATATCAGGAATGTTGATAGAATGCCAAGTGGCAAGGTAAGACTTGATGGGAAAAGCCATAAAGTATAGTGAAAGGGAAGATAAGAAGGGGTGAAAGGTGACAAGTGAAAATGAAGTAGACATATATGCATTACCCTCATCATATAGTGAGCCTAAACTTAATGTCCCATTAAAATATCAAAATGAAAACCAATAACTAGTTATTCAAGGGAGTAATTTGCCCAATTGCATAGCTTGAAATTAACCAAGGCCAAGTAGAAGATGTGAGCTTAGACAACTTCCTAAAGTAGTTAAAACATACAACTTAGTAATATATGTGAAAGATCAAATATAGAGATATATTGAGCTAATTTCAAATGTAACATGGAGTAGTAGTCATAGCAGTGGGTGTAGAAAAGTAAAAAATATAATATATGTAAATTAGACTTGAATTGAGGAGAAAATGAGATCAAATAAAATGTGTGAATCATGAGTTTTCCTCACTAGTCAAAGGCATCAATAAGTTATTCAAAAATAAAATATGAACCTATATATAGGTTGGAATAATTTATTATTATGATACTGCTTAGTTAACAAGTAGTTAATAGATAAATAATGCATCTAAAAGTAATTTTGTTACTTTGAGATAAGTATAAGGGATTAGGAATGAATAAAAAAGAGTATGGACAAATTATTCCATCATTGGGTTTGGTCTAAAATGAGGTGTCTCTTCCTATTTGGGTCGCTAAATAGTCGGTGGAAGAAAATAAGTACCATAGAGTTCCTATTGATCATGGGATATTAGAGTGCATTGGAGACTGAATCCACTTCCATCTTGAAAGTTGTATATAAAATTTTTCCATAAAAAGTTTGGTCCTATCTTCTTCCTTCATGATGTGTTATCATAAAACACTAAGCTATAATTAGTTATTTCATTTAATGCTTGTATCAAGATCATTTAATTTATGGTTGTGCATCATAGCCATGATGGAATATGATTGTCTATATAAGCAACATTGCTTTCTATTATTAAGGGTTGGAAAATTTGATTGCAAAAATCTATCAAAATCATGCCATGATTACACCTATTGTTCCCTCATGCTTTTTAATATTTTATTATTTACCTAGGTTGACACATGTGAGTACCAAAACTCTATAGAGATTGAGCCAGGATTTCGCCTACCCTTCCTCATAGTTTTAACTTGATGGTTTGATAAAGATATGGATTTGAGAAGTAATTTATGCAAATAATTTTTTTGATGTTATTGGTGTGTAAGTAGATATACAATTTAATTATGTAATATCTAGTTTAATTAGATTTGGGAGCTCATTAAAGTTATCTTGAGGCTTATATTAGTCATAGTGTGAAAATAGTTTCAATATTATGTAATAAATTTCTTTTGATTTGAGTTATAGATTTCATTTTTGCATATTTTTCCTTTGAGTCTTGCTCATTATGGTATTCTAGTTTGTCAGTTAGCTACACTTAATGCCTAGTGTTTATATTATAACCAACATTGTTCTAATTTTTGAGTATTGGAAGACATGTCTTAATCAATGGATTTATATCTTTTTTCTCTACTCTCTCTCTCCCTTTCTTTTACATTTTTGTATGAGAAATGATCTCTACCCATTACATTGTAAATAGTCCATTTGTAAAGGAAACCAATAATGAGATCCTGAATATCTTGTGGAAATCAATTAAACCTTAGGTAGAAATAATTACATCCTACCGATGCTATATCATTTGGATTTTATTAGTCATTGGATCAACAACAAGTCCTTAAAAATGAGGACTTTTTGTCCCATGATATGTTGACTAATTTTTTTCACTTAGATCAATTACTTCTTAACTTAGATTGAGTGGATCACAATTTTAGCTTAACAAGGGGCTTCCCTAGTGTTGGATGGTCTAACACTAGTGGGTTATCCAAATAGTACTTTAATTGATCAAATGCATCCTAACATTAAATGTTCCAATAAAAAGTGATTCCTTTCTTTAGGCTGCAAAATATGAAATGAATTAGTGAATAGCCTAAATTTTACCTTGTAAACATCTTAGTTGCTTTAAATTATATAAGGAGGCATGTCCTCTATGGATTTGAATTTAATTAGTTCCACTTTAATAGCTCACCTAGAAATAATGAAACCTAATAATTTTCTATATGTGACATCAAAGGCACACTTATTAGGATTGAGATACACTTTATATTATATAATCCATTCAAATATTCACTAAAAAATCATTAGATGACCTACATGTGTCTTAAATTTTCCCAAAATATCATCCATATAATCTTGCATAATTTCATGCATCATGTCATGGAAAATGACACTCATCACCCCCTAATATGTACCACCATCATTCTTCAAGCCAAAAAGCATGACCTGATAATAAAATGTTTCCCAAGGAGTAGTAAATATTATTTTATGTTGATTCTTAGGTGATATATTGATTTTATTGTACCTATAAAATCCATACATGAGTGATAGCATCTTATAACATGTTGTGGATTCAACAATCATATCAATGTCAAACAATGGAAAATTATTCTTTAGGAAAGCTTTGTTTATATCTCTAAAATATATATAGAGGCAAATGCCTTTAGATTTATTTTTTATAGGAAAAATATTGGAGATCCACTCTAAATAATTGATAGACCTAATGAACCCATATTCCAAATTTTTTTCAAGTTCCTTATTGACAAAAATGGTAATACATGGGTGTATATTCTACAACTTTTAGTTGATGAGTTTAACATTGGGATGCATCACAACATGATGGAAAATCAAGGACATATCTAATCTAATAATGTCATAATAAGACCATGTGAGGATATCAATAAAATATTTGAGGATAAAAATGATGAGCTCACATTCCACCTTATTGATAGAAGCACTAAACTTAATGATGTGTGGATTGTCTTAATTTCTAAGGTTGACATCAATGGTTTATTCCTCAAGCAATAGGGAACCATCCTCTAAAATATTAGGTACTGAAGCAGACTAAAAATATTCATCTAATTATGTTTAAATTGGTTCATTAAGCTCACCCATTTATAAACAATCAAAATCATTCATCTTAAGTAATGACCACTCACTACATGTCTACATAAATTCTTAGACCAATTATTCAAATTTGCATTACTCCTTAAGACTGACATCTAAGTCAAAGATGATGTGGATACTTCTAAGAATATGTGATTCTTTATGGAGATAGTGGACTTCCCTATCCATTTTTGCCTTAGAAATGTCTTCACCAATGAACTCATCTTTATTTTTACTTTCTATATTGTCTAATAGTTACTTGGAGAGGTTTTCGCAAGAAGACATTAATTTTTTATTTTCTTTTTTTTTTACAAAAGAAATTAAGATACTCTCCAAATTACATAGTAGGGTCCAAATTGATCCTAAATCCCTATTTATGGTCACAAATTTGGAAAACATCTCAAAGCCCAAAGAATTATAAAATAGCCTCATCATTTTGAAATTCATCCAATGGTATGTAATAATTTTGGTCAAAGTCAAATTCAAGATAATGGAGGTTAAGGCCAATTATAAAGAGATAATTGGTATTACAGAGATTTATATTAGCAAGATCATTTTAGATACTATAATAGGACTATGAATCAATGTCGAGACAATCATCATTAGAAATCATTGCTATGTCACCTTTAAGATCTAATGGGTCACCCCCTGATGGTTTGAATCTAATACCTCAAACTCCTTTTTGCTTGCTTGGGGTAATTGGTTCAAGAATGCCCTCTATTTTCCCCTTAATCATATTCCCTTATATGCATAATTATCCATGATTTTTTTAGGAATAAAGTATTTGGAATTCTAGTAATATGAAGCAAATCCATCATTATATAACTATGAATCCCCTAAACTACTATCCTTCTCTTGATCTAGAAGATCATTCTTTAAAAAAGCTAAGCGACCCACTTGATAAGAATCAACTTTTCTATGCCACTCCATCTTAGGCCTACCATGTGATTTAGGTGACTTAGGGAGTTTGGAAATGTGTAAAGCATCATTGATTAGGTACTCTCCATAACCCTTGTCCTTAATGGTAAAATGAGAGGATGATGTAGGATGGGGAGGACCTTTGGATGAGGATGTGAGGCTATCAAGATCAATGTAGGAATATTTTGGAGATTCTTGGATCAAATTCTTATCCTTTTTGAGTACACATTTAATGATTGTATAATAGTATATACTATTGATGCAGTTTTTATGAACACTAATTCATGAATGAAGTAACCTATAACATTTTTTGATCTCTATGGAGATAAACTCCACTCCAGGACATAAGTTACAGGTATAAGTTGAAACAACTAGGTGGTTTAATAGTTAGTTAAGGTAGGTTGTTAACTAAGTGAGAATGGGTGAGTGAAACCTAAAAGAAACCAAAATCATATTTAATTTAAATGGGTGATAGTCTAATCTATGGTGGGTAGATCATAAAATGAATTAAACAAGGGGGAAGTAAAAGTAGAAAAGAAAGTTTTGTGGTCAAGAGAAGGATTAATTGCATGGATAAGTGTCTTTGAAACTAATGCTTTCAACTAATAACTATTACTTACATACATACAAACATAGTGAAGGAGTCTAAGGGAAAAGGATACAGTAAAATTCAAGGTATCATCTAAAGTTTTTTCTTACTTAGAGTAGTTATTGCATGCCATTTTAATAGAGGATTTTGACTCAGATCAAGGAGGTATCTACAACAGTTATTTCTCACTTTATAAAGCTATATCAATAAAGACACTTATACACACTTAAATAAATAAATCATTCAACCTTATTTGCTTATAATTATGATATCATCCAATATTCAAATAGTTGTTGCACATCCTAAACTAGCATATATCAATAATGACAATCAAAAATTATAATTATTATCTGCACACCTCAAATTATTGAATCAATAATAGGGAATAAATCATAATAAATTAATAGATTTGGTGAAGAAAATAATTAACACAATTATATGACAATCTAAATATTTCTTCTTGTATTGATTAAAATTTCAACTCCCTTTGAAATGGGATAATTATGAGTATATATGGATTTCATCAATGGGCTAACTCATCCTTTAAATTCATCCAAAATGGAACTTAAATGTTACCAACTATAAAAATAATTATATTCAATGCAAACTTTGCATGTACAGTTTGAAATGGATAAAATTGTATTTATAAAACAAGATGCATACTAAAATATCATACAATATGTGCATATTACAATACTCCATATTTAATACTTAAATGCATCATGAGTAGAGTATAAATAGAAGCAAACTTAAATTACATGCATTAATTATCACGTAAAGATAAAAATATAATATTATCTTAGGCCGCTAAGGTTTACTTGATGTTGGAACTTGCATGGATGAGGGAGTATCACTTGAAGTGGTTGATGGAGTAGGAGTGGTAGGAAGATTTGAATTGAAATTTCCTATTGTAGTTTATTTATTCACCTTCAAGTTGAGATAACACTTGTATGCTCAATCATATTGAGATTTTATTGTGTCAATGTTGATAAGGGGCAATATATGAACCCTAGAGACTTTAGTGAGTAGGCACCCATGCTCCTGATTTGAAGTTTTGAATTCCACTTTAATGATTCGAACCGTTATCACCTTCTCCCTATAAAAACCAATCTCTTTCTCAATCTCATCCCTTGTTCATCCCTAAAGATTTTTTTTCAAATGTAAAACACTAATATGTAGTAACTTATCAAAATTAGACTTGTAAATCAACTTACTTAAAGTGTCCTTTGCCTGAGACAACTTCAATTCTTGAAAAAATTGTATATCATAGATCTTGTGTTTAACCAATTTTGGAATTAAAGCATGTGCACAAGACACCCATTCACAAGCCTCTTGAATTTTGATAACTAATAAATTTATGGAATTAGATTCCTTAAGAGGAGTCATCAGATCTAAATGTCTAAAGGCCTTATTTTTAGTTTAAGTTATGATAAAGTTCAATTTATTTTTATCTTCCTTCAAAGCAGAAAACATTTTAATAGTCTTAGTCAAATAGTAAAACATTTTAATCTTTATTATACTAATAGTTTAAATAATATTGTAAATCCTAAGGGATAATTTTTTCACATCATTGTCTATTTCTCTAGGGATATGCATAATTGGTTGTTGATCCAACACTTTATTTAACTCTTGTTGTAGCTCTTGTCTGCCCTAATTAGTGATTATATGGAGTTATATTAAGGCCTCTATGTGTATCTATAAATAGGACATAGAATCATCATTGTATGAGGATTCCCAAATTCTCTAATTCTTCCTTTTGGATAGATAAAATACATCTTATCTCTCTTCAAGGATTAGGCCTTGTCCAAATTCATCTTGTGTCTTTCTCTTACAAACCTTCTAAACCATCCCTGTGGATTTATCAAAAATAGAGCTAACTATGGGAAGCTTTGAAATCACTAGGTTTGGCCTTTGAGTAGCATAGGTACTTAAGTCCTTTTCCCATTGTGTAATTATTAATTACCTTGTATTAGTTGGCTGAGTGACCTAGTTTATTCCCCTTGATAAAATATTATTTTAACCTTTTAAAGTTTTACTAATTTTTTTCCTAAGGGAGATTAAAGGGATAAGTTGTCTAAATTAGTGAAATAATATGCAATAAATAACCACTAGTTTGTTATAGATTTTAAATTTCTAAAAATAGTAATAAATATGTGCAAATAGAGATTTATCTAGAAAATAGCTATCAAAGAAGATTTGGGTAATGAAAACTAGCTTATGGATAGGTCTAAGTGTCTTCAATAGGGTCCCTAGATATTTAGTCTTCACTAGATAGTAGTGCCCCACCTAGATAGTAGTTATTAGTGTACTAAAAATGGTGCTATTGTCCTCTTTGCAAGACTATTCCTATTTTTTGGGATTACCTATGCCTATGTTTTTGGGTTCTTTTCCTACGTGCATAAAATTTGGAACTATATATTATGCTTAGAATATTTGATATAATATGAAAAACCTAATACTCATTATAAGTATGACATGAGTTGTAAATGTGTGTTCATTAGTATGATAGATTGGGCATCCTCAACACCCCACTATGAAGATATTTTCTTACATACCAATACTCTGAGGAGGGATCAATCTTGATGTAGTTCTCCCACCAAGTGTTTGGTGCAAGTTCAAGTGAATGCTAGAATTATAATGGTCTTGAATGCCTTGAGTGTGCTTAAGATTAAAAATACTTTCAATTTAGGATTAAGGAAACTGTAGATGGAAGTATGCAAAAGTAGGGAAAAATAAGGATTACTAACCTTGATTTTACTCAAATTATTTTTTATTTGAATAAGTTTTTTGCATCTATTTTTCATCTAGTGGATAGAAGTTTAACATTATTATATTTATAGTGATCTGTAGCTTGTGTAGATAATAAATATGCTTAGTTTAAACTTAAGAAGATCATACATTTGAAAATATATATTCAAGAGAGTTATGGTAAGGGACACTAGTGCCAAGTTGGGGACACTAGCGCCATGTGGATTTAGTGTCCTTAATGTGGTGCTTGTATCCAACTTGTAGGATGTTGGGCATAATAGGTTAGGATTTAGGAATGTAGTTTTGGGGCTATGTTTGAGCTGACTAGAGATGTATGTGGTCTACATAATGGATGAAAAAGTGTGATAAAGGATATAGATTAGGTTTAGATCTAAACTAGGAATAGGTTATCTCAAATAATGCTCTTATCATCCAAATACCACTTTTAGGTGATTATATTTACCTCCCATTTTTGTTAGAAATGTAGAAAAGCAAAATAACTATTTTAAAGGAAAAATATGCGTACCTAGACTTACCTAAGAAATGAACCCTGTGTAACTGAGTCTGAGTATGTGAAGTTGGGTTTTCATATGTTAATCATGATCCAAAGTAATGACCTATAATGAAATGTGCATAAATTAGTCCTTATTTAAGAGAAGTCAAAATAAAATGACTATGTTGAATAAAGTAACTAAGTAAAGTTGAGTAAAGAGATAGGAAAGAAGAAATAAATTAATACACCTTGTTGGGTATGTGAGCCAATGCATGACCCTAGTGATAGCCTATGTGCATTCTTGTATATAGTGATCAAATCATCAAATATCTTGGACTATGTTGATAGCTTGCTCAATCCTCATATGTGGGTGGCTCAAGAACTCAATCTAATTTTGGTTCCATCATTACCCACCTCTGCTTGGTGGATTATGACTTGTGAATGGATTGGATAAGATTGTAAGTGTGTCTAACCCTCTCATGTAGGTGGCTCAAGAATGCACATAGGATATGACCTCATAATTTCCCACCCATGTGTAGTAGATGCATCTAAAACTAAACTATGTAGAGTGTTGAAGTTATATAACTAGGTATATCTAATTGTGTATGTCAACTCTATGACCACTCAAGCACATTAGGTAGCTCTAAGCCACTCAAGAATACTAACCGCTATAGTTGGAGTAAGGCATGAAACTAGTGACAACCTAGAATATGATATCAAGTGTACATAATGTAGAGAATGGCATGGATTTTCCCATTCCATATGATCAACCTATGTGTAAATGAACATATATAAACTATGTGACATGCACATGTACCCAATCTAATATTTAAGTATGTTGATTCTAGACTAAGTATGCAATAACTATATCTATTTATCTAAATATAGTGTGGGAGTGATCATTCCATGCATAATACCCCCAATCTAAATAAATGGTATGAATTTGAGCTAAAATGAGTGTATCTAAGCAAAATATAAACATGACTATCAAACTTATGATTATATCTATGAAAATATGTGCTACACCTAGTGTATTATTCTACATAATCTAGCCTGCCCTAAAGTTGGGGCTAATGGACAATAGTGACATATAGTGAATAGTAGTGCCTTGTGGTACTAGTGTCCCAATATAGGTGCTAATGTATGTTTGGTCTAAAATTTGGGTGAGTAAACTACTTTTTGAGTCCCTATTTTTTCATGTGTTTGACTTGTGTCTAATTTACTAAAACTAAGCCTGTGTGCTGAAAATAATATGTGAATAGAAATGTAAGAGCTTGATATCTATGACAAATCCATATGAATTCCCCCTCTTTTTATGGTAGTTGTGGAAACTATGTAATAATTTTACTCAAAATAAAATAGCTTTACAAAATGTGTTAACTAGATCATATATGATAACTACGTGATATTCCAATGTAATGTGAAAACATAACATCAAAATGTAAAGGAATATGAGTGTCAGTATATTGTGTAAGATTTATTTTACACCTAAAATTATACAGAGATGTCAAGATAGATGTAATAAATTTGTATAACAAAAAAATTGAGTAGATACCTAGGGGATGGGGCACGATGTCCATCACGACACCCAAGTAGGAAGGGTATATGCATGATGTCCCTTATGGAATTGAAAACTAGAGTGTGTAACAAGAAAATAAAAGTGTAATGGTGAAGATACATACAAGGAATGATACATGTAAAACATATGAGGCACAAAAAATCATGCCAAGGGGCCACAATACAAGGGACGTGGGCATGTGTCACTAAATATGAGAATAGAAAATATACAAGGGAATGTTCAAATGTCCACATACATAAGCAACAAGCAATTTAGATTAGAGATACATATGAGGACATGTTTAAATGTTCACATATACAATTTAGAAAGCACATGCATGGGACATGGGCACATGTCCAAGGCATACATACATAGAAGTGGCGTAGATCCAAGTAACAATGCCATATTTAAATTCCCTCAAAATAGAAGAAGCATAGGAAGCACAATCAAGTCTAAACTAGGAAAGATAGAAATGAAAGTATGTATAAATGTTTAGTATAAATCTATGCAAATGTGAAGATGTACATATGTTGAGTCTAAACTAGTGATAATTGATAAAAAAAATCTAAGTATAAATATCAATGATTAATAACAATATATATCAATGTATAAACTTGAATGTATATAATATAAGGATATAACCTAATAGTAGAAACTATGTCTAAGATGCCCCTAAGTGGGTGGATGTATCAAATGACTAAACTTAGATCAGTATATATTCCCCTAGTGGGTAGATTATAGCAAGCCTAGATTAGTGTAATGGACCAGAGTCTTGTATGTAATCTATAATCACTTGACAAAAACAAGTAAAGCATATATGTATGATAAAATTGACTATATAAAGATAGATAGCATATGTAATATCTAGAAAGTAGAATAAATTTAATAATAGTAATGTATATAATCTATAAATTTTGTCTTTTCTAATAAATTATTTTTAATGTTTTTTTTGTTTTGACATGTTATATTGTTTTTATATTTTATGGATATAAGCTATGTATAAGCAACTTGAAAAATAACTATGTACAAGGAATGAGAGAGAGAAAGAAGTATGTACAAGAGGGTAGGAACCATATTAATTGATGAGTCTCATGGGAGACTCATTATCATTATGGCGTGTGTCAAAAATAAGAATGGTAATCTCTCATGTAGTGTGAATGCTATGTTGTAGTTTAATTTTATTGCATTAGGAATCTAAGTATTATTCATCATGATAAACATAATATTGTTCAACATTGAAATCATGATAACCTAGAATGATAGAGGGAATTGTGCTTTGGCATATTGATTGTGATTTTGCCTTTTGAAACTGTGCTTATTGTAGACATATGGTGTTTTGGGGGCTCTTTTGCTATAAAACTTATTTTGAGAATGTTTTTTTGTGTAGCATGATTTTGACTTTTCAACTTAAGATCTTTCTCTTTCTGTAACATTTATTATGTATCTAGATGTTTGGCCTCAATAAATTGTATCTTTGACTAAAGTGTCTTAGGATATTCAATAAACCCTAAACCCTATTGACCAATATTATCAACTGCTAGAATAGGAGAAGTGATGCCTTGGGCCTATTTTCCCAAACCTTGACCATGATAATCAAATTATTGTAGATATTTGTGACCAAAATTATACCATATTGAATGTTGAGCCTCATTTTGGAGAGGTAGATTTTCGTGTTTATCTATGCTTGTTGTATTGTTTCTTGATCTAATTATGTTTTTTGAACCTTATGTTGTTTCTAAGTTATTTTTTGGTAACATTTTTTGTATTCTTTCTAAATTTGACCCTTTTTGAATTGAGAAGGAGATTTTTTCATGTGCATAAGATATGACATTGAAACTTGAAACATATTTATTAGCTTGTATGCTAAATCCCCTATATGTGTATAGGTTTACTTGTTAATGTAAATCCATATAGGATAAAGATAATATGCTATGAAATATGATGTATATTTTAATTGATATAAATCATCATCTATACATGTGTTTATTTCTTTTATGAGTTCATTCTGAATTAAAAGGAAAAATAATGAAAATGAAAGTATTAGACTTTGCAAAAAAAAAGTGATTAATTTCTTCTATCATTATGAACATGATTGTATGAAATACAAATTAGAAGATATATGGATCTGAAATATAAGTTATAAAAATATAAAACCTAATGTGAGATTGATTTAATAAGCTAGGTTATTCAAAAAAAATAGAAAAACATAAGTATGTAAACCTCATTGAGTGCACAAAATTTTGAAAAATACAAACTAGGTATTTTAGCAATATTCGAAGCAAGTCAAGTTCACCAAATGTTTAAACCATTTGGACTTTTACTAATGTTTTTCCTAAGTTAGATTAAAGGGTTGAGTTATCTAAATTAGTGAAATAATATTTAATAAATAACCACTAATTTTCTATATATTTTAAATTATTTTAACTTTATAAAAATATTAATAAATATGTGCAAATAGAGACTTATTTGGAAAATAGCTATCATGGAAGATATGGGTGCTAAAAATTGGGTAACAGACAAGTTTGAGTGTCATTAATAGGGTCCTTAAGTCTAATTCTTCATTGGATAGTAGTTCCCCCTAGAAATTAGCACCATGTAGATCTAGTGTCTTGAAAATGACACTAGTGTCTTCTTTTTAGGACTGTCCCTATTTTCTAGGAGCACATACACCCATGTTTCTAGGTTCTATTCTTGCATGCATAAAATATGGAACTATGTATTCTACCTAGAATATTTGATTTAGTGCACAAAAATTAATCCTCTTTGTAAGTATGGAATGAGCTGAAAATGTGTGTTCATTATTATGAGAGGTTAGACATCCTCAACACCCCACTCTAAAGATATTTTCCTACATACCAATAATTTGAGGAGGGATCAAACCTAATGTAGTTATTCCACCTTGTGTTTGGTGCAAGTGCAAATAATGCAAGAATGATAGTGGTATTGAATGCCTTGAATGTGCTTGAGACAAAAATAATAATTTAAATCTAGGATTAGGATAGTTGTAGATGGTAGTATGAAATATTAGGGAAGAATAGGAATTAATAACCTTGATTTTTCTCAACTTGTTTCTTATTTGAATAGGATTTTTCATCTATTTTCCATCTAGTGGATAGAAGTATAATATTCTTATATTTATAGTGATCCTTAGATTGTTCAGATAATCAAATGTGCTTAGAAAAACCTTAAGAGGGGAATACATTTGAAAATATATTATTTTAGGAGAGTTAGGGTAAGGAACACTAGCGTTAAGTTGGGGGCACTAGAGCCATGTGGATCTAGTGTCATTAATATGGTTATAGTGTCCAAATGGTAGGGTACTAGGCATAGTAGGTTAGGATATGTGAATTTATTTATGGGACTATGTTTGATCTGACTGGAGATGTTTGTGGTCTGAACAATGGCTAAAAAAGTGTGATAAAGGCTCTAGGATAGGTCTAGGGATAAGATATGAATAGGTTGTCTCAATAAACACTCTTAGCATCCAAATACCACTTTTATGTGATTAAAAATATCTTATGAAGAGATAATTAAGGAACTTATTTAGAGTGGGTCTAGAAAAGATGGGAAGATAATATTTTTCCCATCCATTTTAATAGTTTAGGAAATAAGGTGCACAATGTAGGTTATATTTTTATAAGATTTTATAGATATCATAATGGTAGTTAGTTGAATTATGCTATACTGTGGCATAGACAAACCTAACTAGGTGGATTTGACTAATGGTTGTGCACCCTAATAAAAAATGTGGACTCCTACAATTTTCTTTGAATGGACTTTCTTCTCCCTAGTATCTCTTATCAAAATTTGATAAGTAGAAAAAATAGGGCTTGTGGTGGTTACTATAGTAGTTTGGGGATATAAGGCTACAATACTATCTAAATATTATTGAAAAGAATCAAAAGAAGGGGCAACAAACACTATAGAAGATAAACTAGAAGTAACAACAAGGTTAGCGACACCTTCTTATTTTTTCCTTTTTATTGGTGTCTTACATTTTCATCCTTAGAGGATCATGAGCTTTACCTTTGTAATCTATTCCTCCTCATCTTCTTCTTGTGCTTTTTCTTCAGCCTCAGGTCTCTCTTGTGACACTGTCTCAACAGTTGAACTAATATGATTGGTAATTAGATAAGGAGGGTTCTTGGGAGATCTTTGCATCTTATAAACCTTGATTTTTTTCCTTTTAATGGGAAGAGTGTCGTGGGGAGTAGTAGCAGATGAGACATCTACCTTCAAATATTCATGAATTATACATGTATCAAGAGGGATAGAGTGTGAATAATTAGAATAATCAATATTAATTGGTTCCCCTATTCCTCCAAGAGAACTTGTTGTAGTAGGGGTCTCTTTCACATCCTCTTCTTGATTCATGCTCATCATGGCATCTTGGAATGTGGTTTGGAAGGTTCCCATTATATATTAATCAACTAGGAGGGTTGTGATGACTAATAATCAGTTAAATCCCATCCACTTAGAGGTGGAAGTTGAGTTTGAGCCTCTATAATTATGAGTGATGGATCCTTTTGTATTCCCCCTCAAGAGGTCCTTTATATACCTAGCCATATGCATCCTAAAAAAAACCTCATAATCATCCTTTACATTTAAGAAGATAAGTCATGCTCATAGGGTACATGTTTGTATGGGTTACCCAGGACAATAACATGTTTCTAAATTTTTCCTCTTGGGTCCCAATCCTAGTGTGGTAGAGATATTAATTAATACATCTCTCTTATGCCCCAAAAAACATAAAAGTGCTTCATGTTAGTGTAGATCATTCATCAAATAAGATATGTGGAAAAGGCCTTTATGTTTCTTCTATACATCTTCATCTATACTCCACCAAACTTGATATGTCATTTCTTATTTTATAAACTTATTTGGAATGTATTTGGGAAAGCACAAGGGTCCCACCTTTTACCTCTCAATCATTATAAAACTGTATTTAGGATAAATCCAATAGTGTCCCCTTAGCCATAGTGTATTCTTGATAAGATTTGAGACTTAGGATAGTGGTTCATAGTGGATGACCCTCTAGACTTAGGGATATACATTCTCATCAATTCAAAGAATATTTAATGTGTAGGAGTAAATATGCAAGAAGAAATAAAAGTCACATACCATATTCTCTATATAATCTGGGGTTGGGTTCTAGAATGATCCATTACACCATATCCATGATGGCATCCAACAAGTAAGAAATCATGAATAAGTGACCATTGACTAGCCTCTTATCCTTTGTGAACATTTGATCCTAGATTTTGACACTAATGATCTCACCCAAGGCAAAGGTGAGCATTAATGTTAGTAGTAAGTCCAGTAATAGAACCCATTCCAATCAAAGATAATAGATGATAGAATACCCATACAAAAAATTTAGCAGTGATATAACAATGCTAATTATCATTCTAAATTTGGTGATTGGGATTGTAAAAAAAACTTTGAGGCTTACCTTCTCTCCTAGGATTATCCATCTTCTCAATGCATCCTTGACTATGTTGTTTTTCCTCTATAATGTGATCCTCATCCTATCATAGGTGGAATTTATGAGGGGGGGCATAGGTACCTTTGAAAAATATCCATTAAGATGTAGTTCATGACTATGTTCTTGTTCTCATGAGTAGTAAGCCATCAGATACCTTGCTTATGAATAATAAGTCCCCAAGTAGGTCGATGTAAGGCATCACTTCAGACCTTGTTGCTAAAAAATGTAATTATTGATGTTTTATGGGTATTAAGTCTTCTAATATTTGATTTTATTCATCTATTAATATTTCCTCACATGATTGGGCATCAATGTTTTCCATAACATCCCATAGAGTTGTGTAATTTTTTATAGTTATCATTGAACATAGTAGAGTCAAAAATTGTATTGATAAACTCAGTTGAATCTTTGATGGAGAATTTTGATGGTGTAGAGCTCCTTTGTATGCCCTAGATGATGAAACCATTTATTAATTATTGATTAATTTACATAAATTTCATGATAATTCAATTGATATCTTGATGGAAGTAATCACAAGAAAATGCAAAAAATAAGGGTTTTTAGTTCTTCATAGAATGTAAGTTCATTGAGGCTCTTTGATAATCAATAAAGGATATGTATCTTTAAAATTAAATTATATAGATTTAATAATGTATGATTTAATTCTAGTTCATGTTTCATTAATATCCAATATCTCTAGGCTTTTTTTACTTGTTTAATTCAAATTTGGTGACTTACTTTGGTGGGTATGCCATATAGATTTCTCATGTGTTCAAAAGATACCATGCCCCTAGATGAATGTCACTTGATAATTAGTTTTATGTTTGACATAATTATGCCATGTGGAATAATATTAGAAGTTAATTTTTATGTCTTTTATTAATTTTCATTTATCCAAATCATGTGATGCCTTAGATGTGCAATTTGTAAAGATTCACAACTTTTGCATGTCAGAACTTCTATCAAAATACTCTTTTGTCATTTTGAATGAATGCACAAATTAAAAATATGTGAATATTAAAACATGAAAATTCCAAAATTAATGATGACCAAACCACATGATGAACAAAAGTCATAAAAATGTGGAGATCAATTTGAGCAAGCCTAAAATTTGTGAAGACCAAAAATAGCGAAAACTTGAAATTCATGAATTATAAAAGTTAAAAAATGCCAAAATCCACAATCTCAAAAAGTTTTGATGACCAAAAGTCATGAAGACCCAAATTCATGAAAACCAAAAGTCATGAAGAATAAAATTTGTGAAGTACCAAAAGTTATGAAGTTTAAAACATGTGAAAACCAAAGTCCACAAAGACCAAAATGCTTAGTTCTTTCAGACTATAATTATTATTGAATACATACAACAACTCTAAATCCATTAATAATTTAGTTTGAATAAATCACATCAAGTGTAAAAAACCTTGATACATGGAAAATAAAAATTTCATTGACATAGAGTAATGTGTTTAAGAAGAACCATCAACATGAGAATTAACAACTTTGAAACCTAACATCTTATTGTGTACCTACATGACTGTCCATGAAAAGGATCATCAAATTAGAAACTAAGATTAAAATAATAATGGGCCCCTATTTGATAAAAAATAAGAGTGGGGTGTGTTGAGTATAACGAGTGCCATATTCCTCATCTATATTCTTGTAATATTGATACAGTTATAAGTATCCTATAATAATGACTTCCATACCTAAATCTGGGAACTTTAAACACTAATGCAATGTGGAAAACACTAAATGCATATCATAGATACATGAATACCCAAGGAGTAGATTATATAATAGTTCTAAATCAATTATATGTAAAAGGGTGTTATGGTGATAGGCCCAAAAAAGATAGGTAAACTGATGGTGCTAACTAATTCTCTTTCCACATTATCATATATTTTGATTATGATAGTGTCAAGTAGTAAATCCATAGGTGAATATCATAGGTGTCTGACCAATTTGACTGGATTAACATTCAATCCTAAGCCATTATCTATGAACACTTTTTTGACCTTATGTCAAGAAATGATTGCTTTAATATAAAAGGGATTGTGTTTGACCCTAAAATGAAATGTGGGATGTTTTCATTTTATACTATAAGTTAATAATATATACATGAAATGGAACAAGGGTGATAATAAAATACATATAAGACTAATTAAATGCTAAACTCAGATATAAGCATACACTAAATTTATTATGCTAAGATTGTGATCTAGGAATTTGACCCAAGAGAGGATGGTTAGTATTGTGTTAGTTCCAAAATGAAAACAAAATGAAATAAACACACTAATATCATAACATATCTAGGCCTAGACACCAGGGAGAGCTTAGTTAACAATCATGAATGAAACACACAACTAACATGTAAAATAAAACTCTTTTACCTTCCTTAGATGCTCCAAAATGCTTGTTGTGGTGGCTTGCTCAGCTTGTGCTCATGAAGCCCTTAGCAATGGAAGCTTGACAACCTCCATCTCTCCTTGGAACCTTTGGATTGTGTCTTGGCTTGGATTGGAATAAATTTATCATGGTAACACTAGTTTCTTGAAGCTTTTAAAACCAATCCTAAATTATAACTTTGCACAAATTAAGCTTAGAAATGATATTGTGATGCCTCTTATTTATAGATTTTTGGATTTGATCAGGTCAACCTCAGCCATCCATCTCAAGATTGAGATGTGTGGTTAAGAATTAATTCAATTTTGTAATTAAAATTTTTAATTATCCTCATCATGGCATTAGAATAAGGGGAAATTAAGAGGCATGGAGGGTATCATAGAAGGCATTGATGAGGCATGGAAGGCATGAATACTGATATTTATGGCATTTATGGCCTAGGGATGTCTTCCCAAGAAATGAGCTCACTTGATGATGCAAATATTCAATTTTCATTTCCAAAACAAAGTATTAAACAAGTCTCTATGAAATTCTTGATTAGGCCTTAATTTGGGTTAATTAGATCTTAAACATGATTAAGCACATTATGCACAGATTACCTAAATTGATTAGAATGCCTTTTTATTGGTCTTATATTTGAATGGATTAGAATTGGAAGTCCACGTTAGATGTTTTGGATGTGTATTCTCATTTAGGATGTTGCCAACAACAAATAACAAAGGCATGAGTATTGTGCAAAATATTTGATAGAAAAGAGCAGTCCAGAGCACATGGGTACAAAGTTGGCATTTTGACTCAAAATGAACTAATAAAAGTTAGCTATCCCATAAATTGCATTTCCCCATTTAGGGATACGCTGGCCAAAATCAGCACTTGAATATATTAGTTTCACCTCATTTAGTAGGTTTTAGTATTTTTAGGCCAAATTATGTATTTTAGGTGGAAATTGGTCAAAAGCCTGATTAGAGGTTATCAGTGGCTAGATTTAGGTCTCTACAATTTTCCCCTATTTTGGAAGGTATTGAAAGCTATAAGCATAGTAACATCTTCTCATAAAATGAAAAGGTCATGTATGCCTACAACTACAATGATGATAAACTAATTGTATGATAGCCCCTCGAGGGAATGATTGGCAGAAAGAGGTCAGAAAATGATCCCTCAAAAAGAAAGAAATGAAATGAGGGGACAAAAGAAAGGAAATATGATGGGGTGAAAACATAATGATATTGAAAAAGTAGGCAAAATCATTGAGAATTCAAGTGGGATGGTGCACAATGGTTTTCTTAAATGTAGTTATAACCATTATACCTCGATAGTGGAAAAATGGTATGATAACACAATGATTTGCCCAAAGGTGGTTATAATCATTGAGAAGATGGAGCTACCCCAATTAAGATAGACAAATAAGACAACAACATGCCCCTATATGGGTAGAAAAATTAAATTGGTGATAACTCAATGATTTTCTCAAAGGTTGTTATAATCATTGAGAAATGTAGGTGGGATGGTGTGCAATTATTTGCCCATATATGGTTATAGTCATTGGACCCTGATTATGGAAAACATGATAAAATTGTTTGAGGATGATGATAACTTAAGACAAAGGGCACTAATGAATTGGAACAACCTACTAGTAGGGAGATGCCCATTTGAACTAATAAAGATTGAAATTCTATTGTGGTCAATTACTTTGTTTGGGATATGATTAGGAGTGGATCAAGATGTCAGTACTATAGAGATGTCATCATTGTTGAATAAAATTCTTAAAGTTGAAGTTTGTTGTAGCATGTGATGGTAGGATTCATGATAGAACACCATAAATACTTGGCCAAAATATGCATAAGGATTGACTCCCATAATCCAATACTCAAGAAAATAATGCACCAATAATAGAAACCATGATGGAAATGTAAACATATGAATATGGATGGATTCAAGTGTAAGTGTGGGAAAAGAATAACCTAATGAACACACATAAATTGAATCAAGGCAAAAATGTTGAAAGCAAATAAATAGGTAGACAAATAAATAAAATAAGCAAAAATAAAGAAACAAACAATATAATAGAAACCCTACGAACATTACCCCTATAAAATAGGTGACAATTAACAAATGAACAAAATGGGGGAATAGAAGAAAAAGAATGGGGTGGCTGAGCTATCTCCATATGCACTAGGTAAGTGGATGTTGCCTACATAGTTATATGGATGTAATATCCAATAAAAAAACATCAAGCCAAATGTAGTTCTCCCAGAGAATGGGAAGAAAATGATAACTGATGAAAACAAATAACATGGATGTGATAGAAGAATAGAAATGGTGTTTCAAAATGGCAAGTGCATGAGAGAAAATACTAAAAAGGATGGGGAAACCAAATGACAAGTGATTTTCTTGTAACTTAGTAAGGGTTCCCAGAATCCTTAAGGCAAAGAAGTGGTTAAAGTTTTTGTGATTTTCTAACGATTTTTTGAAATGTTTTTGGAAGTTTTTTTTTGAAGTGTCATAACTTAATTTAGAATGATGAGACACTAAATGGTTCAAGCTCACAAAATGGTGAGAGCGTGGCTTAGGTTGCTCATAAAATGGCAAGAGCGTGGCTTAGGTTACACATAAAAAGATGAGAGTGTGGCTTAGGTTGCTCACAAAATGATGAGAGCATGGCTTAGGTTACTCATAAAATGATGAAAGCATGGGGAAAAGGGTGACTAAGCTGAACTCAACAAGTATTGAGTGATTCCTACATAGTTCCAGAGTATGACCTCAAGTCACTATAGTTCTACCCTTACAACAGAGGAATTTGACTAGTGTGGCAACCAATTCAAACAAAACAAGCATAATTGGTAAAAAGACAGTATTTCATAAGAAGTGGAAAGTTGGTATGTCAAGACTTAGTATTTCCCCTAGTTCTTCCATAGGTAGTTATAACTAGGACATAATGGCATAGATCAATGGTACTAATTTTCCCAAAGGTGATTATAATTAGTAGCAATATTGGTGGTAAGAAAGAACTAACAAATGAAGGATGTAACTACTAAAACTTCTATCACACTATCCCAAGATACGCTCCCTATCTAAAATACCTAAACCAATTAATGAATTGATCAGATACCTTGATGTTGAAACTACATAATGAATGACAAAAACTAAGGTTAAATGGGCTAGGCTTTAGAACATGTTGGGTCAATAGGTCAAAAATGGAAAGCAAATATGGCAAAGAGGATAGATAAGAATGGTATGTGTACAAATAATAATAGTGAAAAAAAGGCATAATTGAAATGGTCCTTACAGATAATACACCTTAGCATTTAAGCATAGTACTACTTGAGATGAATAATATTCATTGGCTCTAGAAGTTCATCACTATTTGGAGTGGCAAGATTGTATGCTCCTAATCCATAATATACAATGATGATGAAAGGCCCTATCTAGTTTAGTTTGAATTTCCCTTTGTGTTTCTTCTTGGCCATGGTATTCTTTTGGTCTTCTTTGAGAACAAAATCACCAAGTTTAAATGTTATATACTTCACACACCGATTGTAGTGGCCTTTGAGTTGATTATGATATGCTTGAATATTATTGAGTATGACTATGCATTTCTCATCAAGTAGATACAGCTCTTGCAGGCAAGCTACTCAGTGGTCATGATCATCTAGGACATGCTTGAAATAGATGCATAGTGAAGGCAATTCAACCTCAATGAGAAGTATGGATTCAGTATCATAAATAAGTGAGTATGGAGTGCTCCTATGGGGGTACGATGATTAGTATAGTATTCCCAAAGGGAAAGGAATATCTATAGGTTCTAATCATGATCGACATCATTGATAATCTTTTTGAGAATGTTGACAATGGTTTTGTTGGATGCCTCAAACTAGCCATTACCTTAAGGGTAATATGTTGTAGAAAAGTGTTGTGTGATGTTGTATTTGATACATAACTGGTATACATCTTTATTCTTGAATGATCATTATCAAATATAATTTCAGAGGGAATATTGTAGCGGCAGATGAGGTGGTTGAAGATGAATTTGGAAATTTGCTTTCGAATCATGTAATTGAGGGGTATCACTTCAACCCACTTAGTGAAATATCTTGTGGTGGTAAGGATATATTTATGGATGTTAGATGAAGTGGGGTTAATATTCTAAATGAGGTCAAGTCCCCATGTATAAAATGGCCATGGTGTCAACATCAGTTTCATATTTTTTGCTAGGGAATGAATCAAATTAGCATGCCATTGACATTTGTCACATTTCTTCACATATACAGTGGCATTTGAATCTATTATGTGGCAATAATAACTAGTACACAAGAACTTTTTGGATAGGACTACCCTGCTAGAATGGGCTCCACATACTCCTTCATGAACTTCTCTTAACACTAATGTAAACTCTATCAAAGTTAAACAATGAAATACAGTTCCATCAAAACTATGATGTTAAAGAGTGGATCCAAGTATAATGAGTGGAATGATGAATGAAGGCTTTGGTTTGTTTTCAAGATAGGTTAGGTGGTATAACTTGGTCATGAAGGTAGTTGTAAAGGTTTGAGTACTAGATAGAATTAGGACCAACAATATTATAAATCATGGCAATGATTAAATGTTCATGAGTTAGTGATGACAAATTCTCGATGAGGAACTGATAACTATAGATTTATCTATTTGTCAAATCAAAGAGCCAATAGTAACCATGGCATTTGTAGTTCTATTACTAGCCTTCAGTATATACTCAAACTAAATGTTGGCAATTTGCTTTTTAAGAGCATCGACCATGTCTTTATATGGAACCAACTTATCATCTTTCATCTAAAAATGATCTGTAACCTAATTGATGATTAAATAAGAATCACCATAAAATTGAAGATGAGATATATTCTAATGCACTACTTTTCAAAGTCCTACAACAAGTGCTTCATACTTGGCCATGTTATTTATACAAGGAAAGTTGATTTTGAATGATTTAGGGATTAGATCCCCTTATGGTGTAATAAATAATAGGCCTACCCCCGATCCATGTGTAGTGAATGAACCATCAAAATACAACTTCCATGGCTGCTCCTCAAGGGGTGTATCAATAATGGTCATGATTGATTCATCAAGAAATGAAAATTTGAGTGGTTGTGTGTCCATGAGGAGTGCTTCAATAAGTTGATCTACAAGAACTTGTCCTTTGATTACTTTTTGATTGACATACTCTATGTAAAACTCACTAAGAAGCATGATCCATCTAGCCATTCTACCTTGCAAATCTATTTTAGATAGTAGATACTTGAGTGGATATATTTTTCAAATGACCATGGTTTTATTATTGAACATGTAATGATATAGTTTCTGAGCTATGAAAACCATTGCTAGACAAGCTTTTTCAATAGGTGCATAGTTATGTTCATATGTAACCAAGGTATGACTTAGGTAGTAAACATCATGCTCCTTTCCATTATCATGTTGAGCCAAGAGTGCCCCTAGAGCATAATCGATAGCTGATAGGTATAATAAGAATGGCCTTCTTAGAATAGGAGGTAATAAAAGAGGTGGATTAACAAGATAGTCTTTGAATTATTTAAAAGTTGTTTGGTAGTGATCATCCTAGTGAAATGCAATGCCTTTCTTCAAAATGTGCATAAATGGATGGCACTTGTTTGCTAACTAAGAGATGAAGTGTCAGATGGACTAGATCTTACCTTGAAAACTACAAAGTTGCTTCAAATTAGTTGGTGACAACATCTCAGCTATAGCATGGACTTTAGCTAGATTGACTTCAATACCTTTACAAGACATGATAAAGCCAAGTAATTTTCCTAAAATTACACCAAACACACATTTCTTTGGATTTAGTCTAACTTTGTACTCTTATAGTCTTTCAAATATCTTATGCAGCACTATTGGATAGTCAGCCCTAGTCTTAGATTTTCCTAATATGTCATCAACATAATCTTCAATAATATCATGAATCATATCATGGAATATGATACTCATGGCTCTTGGATATGTAGCTCTTATATTATTAAGCTCAAATGACATCACCTAATAGTAAAATGTTCCCCATAGAGTGGTGAACATTATTTTATGATGATCTTTTGGTGCTATTCTAATCTGATTATATCCTAAAAAGTCATCCATGAGTGAAAGAATTTCATAACTTGTCATGGATTCCATGATCATGTAGATATTAGGTAATGAAAAATCATCTGTAGGACAAGCTTTTTTGATGTCTCAAAAATTAGTACAAATTTTGATTCCTTCAGGTTTTTTGCTAATAGGTACTACATTAGACATCCATTATGAGTAGTCAATGGATTGGATACATCCTACTTCTAAGATTTTTTCCAACTCTTTCTTTACCAATACAGCAATGTGAGGATGTATCTTACATAGCTTTTGTTTTATTGGTTTGGTATCAGGATTAACCACAAAGTGGTGTAGAACAAAGGTGGGGTCTAATCCTGGCATGTCAAAATAGGCCCATGCAAATATATCCATAAACTCTCTCAATAGAGATATAAAAATGTCTTGTTCTTCCTTAATGAGGGATGCACCCAATTTTATCCATTTTAGGTCTGATGTTTACCTCTATTGTATCTTTGACTAGGAGGGTCAAACCATCTTCTAGGATAGTAGGAAGTGACTTAAACTATTAGACTATGTCAGGGTCCTCTATTAGGAATTGCTCTTTAACTTCTCCTAGGCATGATGAATCTGAGTCTCCTAATGGGAGATGTGGCCATGTAACAAAAATAGTCAAAAGTTCTTGGATAATTTCATCAAATACTTGTTGTTGCTCAAAACTAAACTTAGATCCATAGGCAAATTCATCATTGGTGGTCTCCTAGTCTAAATTCAAATAAGAATGAATACCCCCATCTAATGGTGCCTGAAATAGGTTTTCACCACTAGACTAGCCTTTATCTTTACTTTTTCCCTAGTCAAAAAGTGCCACAAAGAGATTTTCACTTTGGGACCTCAATGTTTTACTTATTTGTTTTTGGCTAAGGGTGTTCACTCACTCTCCAAAATAGGTTACAGGATCTAATGTGATTGAGAATCTTGATTTGTGATCTCCCAATGGAACATTATCTCTAAGGTCTGAGAAATCATAGAATGCCTCATTATTTTGGAACTCATCAATCGATAGACTAGATTCTTGTTGGTCCCAATCTATTAGTTGGGGATAATATAATGACAATGTATTATGATGAATGGCTTAGGTAAGGTTACAAATGGCATTGTTATCAAATAGGTTGGTTTTAGCTAGGTTATCAAAGGTAAGGCTATGATCAGACTCTGCTTCATTGTCAACATGATCATCACTAGTCACTAGTGATGGAGTTTGAATAAAATGTGTGGGGTCACCCCCAGGCAATTTAAATCTAAGTCCATAAGGTATTTCATACTTAGTCATATAAATTGGCTTAATGGTTCCTTATTGATTCAGTTTGAATCCTATTCTTTCATAATTGTGACACTCCATGATCATATTAGGAATAGGATACTTTGCATTTTTATAGCAATCAGCTTGGTCATCATTATATAACCATGATTCATCCCCTTCAAGAGGGTCAGGTCCTAGGTCAAATGCTAGTACAAATATGATAGGTCCCTTATCTTTGTTCTTTCATTGCTAATGCATATGTGGAATGGCCTTAGGTCATCCAAAGGTTTTCAGATTCTAAGGAATATTAGCAATATGATACATATCATATGGGTCACATATTCTCCTAGTCCATTATCTTGAAATGGTGAAATGATTATAAGCTACATGAGGTAGCATGTGGGAAAGGGAATCCAAGGTATTATGATCTATGTATTTATCTGGTAAAGGATCAATAAATATAGCTTTTCCTTTATCTTGCTTGGAACTTGGATTCATACTATACTGATAATTATAGCTTTGAAACTTAGCCTCAAGATGCTTGTAGTGTTCATATAGGTGTAAATCTCCTAGAATATTTATCTCCATCCCTGAGTGGGAAAACTTGATACATTGGTGCAATGTTGATGGGATTACATGAATCTCACATAACCAAAGCCTACCTAGAAGCATGTTATATGATAACTCAAGATCTAACACATGGTAAAGTGTATCATGAGTCAAAGGCCCAATGATAAATGACAAACTAATGATGCCATGTGATTCTCTTTTCTGATACTTATTTGTTTTTGGCTAAGGGTGTTCACTCACTCTCCAAAATAGGTTACAGGATCTAATGTGATTGAGAATCTTGATTTGTGATCTCCCAATGGAACATTATCTCTAAGGTCTGAGAAATCATAGAATGCCTCATTATTTTGGAACTCATCAATCGATAGACTAGATTCTTGTTGGTCCAAATCTATTAGTTGGGGATAATATAATGGCAATGTATTATGATGAATGGCTTAGGTAAGGTTACAAATGGCATTGTTATCAAATAGGTTGGTTTTAGCTAGGTTATCAAAGGTAAGGCTATGATCAGACTCTGCTTCATTGTCAACATGATCATCACTAGTCACTAGTGATGGAGTTTGAATAAAATGTGTGGGGTCACCCCCAGGAAATTTAAATCTAAGTCCATAAGGTATTTCATACTTAGTCATATAAATTGGCTTAATGGTTCCTTATTGATTCAGTTTGAATCCTATTCTTTCATAATTGTGACACTCCATGATCATATTAGGAATAGGATACTTTGCATTTTTATAGCAATCAGCTTGGTCATCATTATATAACCATGATTCATCCCCTTCAAGAGGGTCAGGTCCTAGGTCAAATGCTAGTACAAATATGATAGGTCCCTTATCTTTGTTCTTTCATTGCCAATGCATATGTGGAATGGCCTTAGGTCATCCAAAGGTTTTCAGATTCTAAGGAATATTAGCAATATGATACATATCATATGGGTCACATATTCTCCTAGTCCATTATCTTGAAATGGTGAAATGATTATAAGCTACATGAGGTAGCATGTGGGAAAGGGAATCCAAGGTATTATGATCTATGTATTTATCTGGTAAAGGATCAATAAATATAGCTTTTCCTTTATCTTGCTTGGAACTTGGATTCATACTATACTGATAATTATAGCTTTGAAACTTAGCCTCAAGATGCTTGTAGTGTTCATATAGGTGTAAATCTCCTAGATCATACTATGCATATGTGGAATGGCCTTAGGTCATCCAAAGGTTTTCGAATTCTAAGGAATATTAGTGATATGATACATATCATATGGGTCACATATTCTCCTAGTCCATTATCTTGAAATGGTGAAATGATTATAAGCTACATGAGGCAGCATGTGGGAAAGGGAATCCAATGTATTATGATCTATGTATTTATCTGGTGAAGGATCAATAAATATAGCTTTTCCTTTATCTTGCTTGGAACTTGGATTCATACTATACTGATAATTATAGCTTTGAAACTTAGCCTCAAGATGCTTGTAGTGTTCATATAGGTGTAAATCTCCTAGAATATTTATCTCCATCCCTGAGTGGGAAAACTTGATACATTGGTGCAATGTTGATGGGATTACATGAATCTCACATAACCAAATCCTACCTAGAAGCATGTTATATGATAACTCAAGATCCAACACATGGTAAAGTGTATCATGAGTCAAAGGCCCAATGATAAATGACAAACTAATGATGCCATGTGATTCTCTTTTCTGATTATCATAGGATTTAATAGTTATTGTTTCTAGTTGAAGATCTATCATTATGTACCCAAGAAGCTTTATGAACTTGAGAGACACTATGTTGAGGCTAGATCCATTATCAATAAGGACACATTTCACTTTATGCTATTGGATACAAACTTTTATGTATAATGGATTATTATGGAGTGGACCAAGGGAAGACATTGCTTTGGTTGAATGTGACTTGTTGGGCTGGAGCTAGGTGTTTAACCAAATCTTGAAATTTATCAGAGGATATGTCACTAGCAATAGTGGATTGAGCCAAAAAATCATTCAATAATTTTTTTGTCTATTATTGACATCTGTATCAAATCTAAAATAAAAAAATTTCTTGTGTCTTCTACAATTGTTTCATAATATCAAACTTCTTGTCTTGGTCAATAGTGAATGGTTTATTCTGAGGCTGAATTGTTGGTTGGATGATAGGCAAAGTGGTGGATGGTTATGTGCATGGGATAGTAATCTTTGACCTTCAAGTTTTGATTACATAATTAGGATTAAATACCTGACCATTATTGCTAACAGATGTTGGAAATGGTGTGGGACTAGATAAGACAAGTCTCAGTTGTCAGTGCACTTGCATGTGGTCATGTGGTAAGAATGAGTTGTTGCTATAAGATACAAAATTGGAAGTCCTAGTTTGATGGTTTGCCTATATGCACTCCCAAGTCAAAGAAGGATTATCCATGTGATTTAGCTAAATATTTTTATTTAGCAATGGTCTAAACTGATTAGTACTTGGTCTAAGATTAATGGAGATTGTATTAACGCTACTCCCTGTAATATGAACTACAACCCTATTGTAGTCATGTGAAAATACATGGTAGTTTTATTGGTTGTTACCATTTTGACCTTGGTTTTGTCCATTGTTTTGTCATTATGGATTCTAATACTAATTTTTTTTATTTTATTGGTTCGACATTTAATTATGATACTATTGATTTTATTGTTGCACTGACCATTATTGTTATTGCTAATTTTTCTACTGTTGTTGATTATTATGTCAGGGAAAGGGGTTTTGATAAATCCAAAGAGTTTTATTAGATGTGGAAGCACCATTATACAATTTTATCTCCCCATTCTTTAACATATTTTCAATTAAATAATTGATTTGGACACATCTTCATAGATTATACCCATGGACCTGATGATAGTCACAAAATTCATTTTTTTGGTACCAATCAGGGTAAGGAATTCCTTGTAGATAATGCTTTGGTATAGGCGAACTAATTATATTAGCAAGTGGTAAGCTTTTGAAATACAGATTCAATAGGTTCTCCTAGGTCACTAAAGACATGATGTACAAGCATGGTTCTCCTAGGAGGGGTTTGCAATGGTAAAGGTTATTGTATTTATTGTGTATGTTTTGGTTGTTATGCTTGTGGCATTGGTGAGAGAGGTTGTTGGGTAGGATTAAGCTAAACAAGTGGTGCAGATGATGTCTGCATAGTTTGGACATGATGAGATTTAGTTACTCCATTTCTTATAACATTCCTATTTTGGTTGAATTACTTTAGTCTTTCATGATTATTGGCCTATGTGGTTGTGATGCTTTCTCTTGGATGGGATGTTGGTAATTTCTATGATTAGTAACTTGATTTTCATTAGTTGAATTAAGATTGATGACCACTTTATTGACGAGTGCTCACTCGATCAACAAACTTTTATCAATGATCTCTTTGAATGTATGTGCACATTGCATTTCCAGATGATAAGCTATCTCACTATGAAATATTTTAGTAAACATAGTGACTATTTATTTATCTAGTAAACTATGGGTGAAATGGCTTGCAAAGGCTCTTCATCACTATAAATAACTTGCAAAACTCTCCCTAGATTTTTTCTTTACTTGTGTTAGGTCTACTAATGAAATATCATGATCAATATTATAGGAAAAGTGATGCACAAATTTATCAGAAAGATCATCAAAGTTTGTTACTAAATTCTTGGGAAAATTTAAAAACCACTCCAAGGCTTGTCTATCCAAGCTCCTTGGAAACAACATCAAAAGGTATATGTCTTTATATGCCACTAGTTGACATGCAACAAAGAATTCAATCAAATGAGATTTAGGGTCACCTTTCCCTTTATAATTATCAAATTTGGGTGGTTCGTATCCTAGAGGAAATGGTATCTACAAATACTCCATGTTGAATGGATATGAACACACTTCATCCAATTTAAACTTTTTAGTCTACTTCCCTACCTAAATGGTAGCAATTTCATTCTTCATTTGTTGTAATTCTTAGGATAGGAAACTAGATGGAATATTGGTTTGAGGGAGAATATTAGTTTGGATAGATGGTTGGGAGGTAACAAGTGAAACACTTTGAGTAGGGTATGATGGAGACACTTATTGGGGTAGGTTGGTTTGGTTTCAGAATGGACCAAGAATACACATACATAGATTGGGATGTACTTGAATTTGCACATTTGGTTGCACAATATTCTAGTTTGGGTTGGTGATAAAGGTTTGACCTAGGGTATTTTTTGGTTGGGATGAAGGGATATAATTATACTGTGACTACTATGGTTGAAAAGGGACATGTTGACTAATCGAACCTTGTTATTGAGTGTAAACTTGTAGACCAAGACACTCTCTCTAAATTTATGGCACATTTTGAGCCAATGGTTATTTAGTAGGTACTTGAGAAACATAGGGACCTCCTTGTTACAAAAATAACTATGAGGAAGTGAAAGTAGGTTACAGATTTGACATCTGTTGCTGACCAATATTTGCACATTACTGACTAGTCATTGCTTGTTTTTAGACTGGTATATTATTTTGTGGTTGAAGAGGTATGTTTGTCATTACTTGGAGAGGTGTAATATTAGTTGACCCTAGTTGAGGTTTCAATGTACTCATCTTCTATTACAGTCATACACTAGATTGTGTTTGATGTTGTGGAATACCACTTACTACTTATTGAGGAGTAGGATTCATCACATTATATTATTGAGGCACAACATTAACTATTGTTTGATTATCTAAGCTTATAAGGTTTACACTTGAGGAAGTGGTTGGTTGAGGTTGGGGTACAGAAACTCCTATTCCTTCATATGATGATATGCTCATATGATTAACTATAGGCACATATTGTTGGCTAGTTGTTTGTGTGTTAGTACCACTTTGATCAAGATTAGATACTATTTGTAGATTGTCTACTATGTTTGGCTCATTATTCAGTGTAGAAGCTAAAGACACTTCTTCAATAACTAGCATATGTATCAAGTTATCTATCGAAGTGGTTTGTACAAATGGGTCAGAACTTAGATTTTCTTGTCCATTTAATTCTATCAACACTCTTGTTGAAGGTATTAGGTCAATGAGAGGCTTACCATGTTTATATGATTGAAATAAAATGCTAAATTTAGGTAGGTTTGGTATGTTGTTTTTATTTGGTTAAAGTGATCTTCCATGATGTTTTTGCCTTGAATGAATATATTGGGGTCTTGGTATGTTGTTTGGACTAGAGACATAGGATTGCTAGAAAAAGCTTGTTGATCATAAATGATATTATGGGGCACTCTTACTAGACTTGGTAAAATTTCATGGGGAAAGTCTATTGGAAATTTATCCCCTACCTCTATGGCCCTAACGAAAATCTCATCTTTGTTCTCTAACAAATGTCGCTCAAACAAAAATGGATCATATGTGGAAGCTATATTGGTAGAGTATGACTGTTGAAGTAATAACTCATCCACTATTGGTATTGTAGCTAAGTATTACATGGTTTGTTCTTGGTCCTATTTTGTGTAAGGTGGTATGTTAACCAAATAGTTAGCCAATGGATCTTGGCTTTATGCCCCTAATTGATTATTATAAGAGGGATAAGAATCCATCTCATAAGCAATGTTATTTACATAGAGGTATTTCACTATTTCTTCTTGCGTAACTACATTACTAATCCCTAAATTATAAATGAGTCCACTATGAGTGTAGGAATACATGTTGGGATTCATAGTCAATGGTTGGTGATAAAAGGTCAAAGATTTATATAAACTCTAAAAAGGATAGAATCTAAAACAAATGATGCCTTCAACTTGGTCTAGATATGTCAGAAGGATCAAAAGGTTTATTCAAATATTTGTGAGGAAACAAGCTAGTGTAAAACATCTAACATTTCACTATTCACATAAAGATGAGCAAGTAAATGGACAAAAAAATCAAAATGCCAAACTCTAAGGTCAAAGTGTTTCAAATCAATCTAATATAGGAAACTAAAAGTTATTATGTCTTTTGGCCAAACACGGTGTCAAAATCTAGACTCAAACAAGGCATATGCTATGACTCTTGGCCAAATGGCATCAAAAGATAGACTTTAAAAATAGATGAAAGTTTTAATCTAATGAATATGAAACACTTCTAACAAACACTAGGCATTCGATTCTTGGACATGAAATTGGTTAACTAGGTATAAGGTATGAAACAAAAGGCACTTTAGCAATAGTTTATTTTCTCATAAATAATTGTATAAAACTTTGTTATTTTTGACAAACAATCTAGATAAAGGTGAATAGTATAGTTATGCTTTAGACAAAGTATAAAAAGTACACTTGGATCGATCTGAATATGTAGGAACAAATTTGGAATTCTATGTAAGAGCATCCATGAAACAAATTTTGAAATTATTTGGGCAATGTAATGATGCTATACTACCCAAAATTTGTGACAAAAAGTTTGTTTCCAAAACTCTCTAAGGTAAAGACATTTTTCCATAATTTTGATAGCATAACACTTCTTTTCTTGACTCAAAAATATTGTGGTGCATAGACTTAAAGTGAAAGTGTTTAGCATAAAATGGCTGAAGTCTATCAACTGAGGACAATGATTATGATTCTTAAATGGGCTTCAACCCAAAGTGGAAATTAAACCTAAGTTCCCTCAAATTTAGTACGAATGGCAAACCTACTTAACACAACCCTATGAACTTGTAAAGGTGTAATTTCAAATTTAAATTATAAGTGGACTTAAACAACTTTGGTAAATATCTAGACTCAATTGGGCAGCATAACTATGCCAAAGTGGATGATATGACTCTCAATATTTTGATGAACTTTGAACAAGGCAAACAGATGATCTCACACGGGCAGCATAACACGTCTTTGTTCAAATAAAAATGAGGACCATGTATTTGGTTTGGGATAATTTGTTTAAACCAATTTTTGACTCCAAACAAGACTTTAATCTAGGAAAATACTAACTAATTAATCATCCTTAGATCCTTTGCTTGGTAATATTGGAATCTATCAATATACGTCATTTGAGAGGATTTTAAGTATTCATCCAAAAGTAAATGCACATTATATAGTAGGTTTCTTACCCCCCCCACTTCTCTCAGATGATAGTACTATGACATGGACCTTGAGGTGCACCTTGCACCAACAATACTTCTACAGCAAGTGGGGATTTGTCTAAAATCTAACAAGTTTCTAAATGATCTAGGGGAATCAATTGTATAATGACTTTCATGCCAAACAATGCAAAAGAAAAGCATGGATTTTAGGTCCATATCACTCAACTTGTTGCAAATAGGTCTAGTCCTTTTCACAACCACTACATCTTGTTATTCACTTAGTGTAGTGTGATGTCCAAAGTGCCACTGCATCCTATGTACAACTCTAAAGGAGTCAAATGAAGTCAATGTTAGGAGATGAAACCCTGGGTCAAAGCTTCCCTAAAGAACTTTTGGGAGGTGATGAATTCCCCTTCATAAGAAAAGATGCATAAATAAATAAATCATGAAAATAGAAACACTTTAGGGTCATTTTCAAGGTCACCTAAAATTTGATGAGTTTTTGGGGAGTGCTTTAGATGACTTTCTTTTTAAGCCTAGGACTAGGCTACTTGCAATAGGAATGGTGATTTTGATTCCAAAGGTTCCCTATAGGGGATAAATGGAAGAGCATACATGTAACATTCCTCTCTTTTCCAAATAAAATCTAATTAAATAACTATTGCAAGCAAAAATTGACAAGTTTGTTCAATTTTAAACACAAATAAAGTGTTTGGTGGTGTTCATTTGACCCCTTGGTCTTGTAAAATTTGAAAAACATTCACCAAAAACATCTAAAAATTCCTTTTTAAACACCAAAACAAAGTTCCTAATCCAATTTTAAGCATGCAAAATTGATTTAGACATGTTTTGATAAAATATCCCACTTGGTCTTGCAGCAAAATTGTTAGCATGTCCTTTAGCTTTGAAGCCTTTTTGAGTTTGAAACAAGAAAGTTTGGAAAAGAAGGTCTCAATTCTATGTTTTTAGAAAAACATAGTGACTGACATCGATCAATACCACTGACATTGGTTACATCCAACTGAGATTTGACCGATGTTGGTTCTACTAATCGATGTCGGTTAAGCCAAGTAACTGATGTTGGTATTTCTATTGACATCAATTACTGTGTAAAAAGCATGACAACCAAAAATAGAAAGATAAAGTTAGAAAACTAATTTACAAGAGTTTTAAAATCTCAAATAAGTTTTTTAATATTTTAAAAGGATCTCCTTCATGTGTAGGATGTGTCTAGTCCCACTGGGCATGCCATTATGTAATCTAGGAATTTGACTCAAGAGAGGATGGTTAGTATTGTGTTAGTTCCAAAATGAAAATAAAATAAAATAAACACACTAATAGCATAACATATCTACACCTAGACACTAGAGAGAGCTTAGTTAACAATCATGAATGAAACACATAACTAAAATGCAAAAGAAAACTCTTTTACCTTCCTTGGATGCTCCAAAATGCTTATTGTGGTGGCTTACTTAGCTTGTGCTCATGAATTCCTTGGCAATGGAAGCTTGACAACCTTCATCTCTCCTTATCAACTTTGGCATGTGGCTTGGCTTGGATTGGAATCAAATTGTCATGGTAACACTAGTTGCTTGAAGCTTTTAGAACCAATCCTGCATTATAACTTTGCAAAAATTAAGCTTAGAAATGATGTTGTGATGCCTCCTATTTATAGATTTTTGGATTTGATTAGAATCAACCTCAGTTGTCCATCTCAAGATTGAGATTTGTGGTTGAGGATTAATTCAATTTTTCAATTAAAATTTGTAATTATCCTCATCATGGAATTAGAAGAAGGGGCAATTAAGAGGCATGGAAGGCATTGATGAGGCATGGAGGGCATGAATCATGATATTTATGGAATTTATGGCCTAGGGATGTCTTCTCAAGAAATGAGGTCACTTGATGATGTAGATATTTAATATTCATTTTAAAAATAAATTATTCAACAAGTCTCCATGGAATTCTTGATTAGGCCTTAATTTGGGTTAACTAGCTCTTAAACGTGATTAAGCACATTATACACAAATTACCAAAATTGATCAAAATGCCTTGTTATTAGTTCTAAATTTGACTGGACTGTAATTATAAGTCCAAATTAGATGTGTTGGATGAATATTCCCATTTAGGATGTTGTCAAAAAAATAACAAAGGCACAAGTCTTGTGTAAAAGATTTGATAGGAAAGAGCAGTCCAGAGCACGTGGGTGCAAATTTGTTATTTTGACTCGAAATGAATTGATCAAAGTTAGCTAGCCCATAAATTACATTACCCCATTTAGGGATACCCTAACTAAAATTGGCACTTTATTATGTCAATTTCACCTCATTTATCATGTTTTAGTGTTTTTAGGCTAAATTGTGCATTTGAGGTGGAAATTGGTCAAAACACTAATTGGAGGTTATCAATGGCCAGATTTAGGTGTCTATAGAGATAATCTAAATATGGAAATTAAAAATAGGCTAGCTATAAAAATAACAAAGAATAGAATTAATTATCTTATTCTGATGCTAATTTAGTTATGGATCTATAATAGGATGAAATTAGGTAGGAAGAAAGTTTTGGAATAATTGTCAAATTTTAGATTTGGTGCCTCTAGCTATCTAGATAGTTACATCAAACCTAGATAATTCCATTAATGTTATTGTCTAGTTCTAATGATATTGTCCTCTATGGAATACATGGTGAAATAATATTCAAACACATTTATTTTTATATTTTGGGCTTCACCTTCACTTTATTGCATTCATATCTAGTTCATGGATAGTCACACCTTATGAAATGGCAAAACCCTAGCTTTCCATCTTCAATGTGACCTTGGGTAAAAATGGGTTAATGTAAACATGGTTTCAAGCTAAACATAATTATCCCACTATAAAAGGGCATTTCTTACATAGATGATACTCTAGAATAGGGCCTTATGCTCATGTATTTATCCCCTATGTGTTGGCTTGTGTGTGAATCATGCAATGTGTGTAAAGCAAGTACAATAGTGACCTAACTTGTAACTTGGTAAATCAGGCTCTTGTATTACTTATTTATTAATTCAAACCTATATATCTATAATCCATATGGATTGTATATAAATAGGGAAGCTTTTGACCAATTTAATGCTTCATATAATGTTTCTTGGTAAGTGTCATTGCCTCTTTGGTCTTTCTCCAAGTGTAACTAGGTGATAAATGAATGAGGGTTAATATTTTATTTACACCAATCCATTTGGAGTAATAACTCACATTAAATCACTTAGGTTGACCATTACAATATGTTTCATTTTAAAATCAGATTTTTGTAGGGCACCTGACACTTGCGTTAAGGGAGGATAGTAATGTTGATGTTATTATCTATCCCAAATGTTACTATCTAAGGAGTAGAAAAATAAATACATGTTCATAACTTGCATAGGTGTAATATAATTGAATTTTAAGGATTATGGGAAAGATAAAATGTCTATTTATCATTATAAGATTAGTCATACTAAAATATATGCCAAGTAACACAACATAGAGTAGATACAAGGCTTACAAAATCAAGGTGAGTGTAAAACTAAGAGAAAAAACCAATATATAATTTTTCTAAGTGTACAAGACTGAGGTGATACATAATCATAAAATATCATCTCATTTCACCCCCTTGAATCTAGTAATGAAATTGTTAGTTTAAAAGAAAGGAATAATTACCTAGGTGTGTGCATGCACACCTTGTCTTTGTTTGAGTTTAATTTGAGTGATTTTTTTGGTTATTGCCTTGCAACCAATAGCATGTTACAGTGTAAAATTAGTGTATATATATATTTTTTAAAGTACTTGAAATAGATTGAAAACTAAACAACAAGGTTTAGGATTACACCTTTGTGTCAATGTAACTTCCTTGCCTATTGGAAAGTTGTTTTGTAAAATATGTATCATTATAAGGATCTAAAACTAAGAATAGGATAAATATGGATAAATATTTAAATTTCTTATCCAAGGAGATAGAGAGATAGATATTGGAAGGCACATGACCCTAATTTTAGAGCAAATGTGAGTTGCCACCTAGCAGTTGAGATTAGCTCAACCATGAAACCAAATTATAATTATAACCTAGTGAGTCTAGATGATCTAGTCCAACCTATAAACTTGTAAATATTGATTTATTTGATCACCTCAACCATACAAAAAAGTAAACCAACTATTGTAGTAGATTGGTTCAATAAGGTTGGTAAAATTATACAAGGTATCAATACACGTAATTATTTTGGAATCTAAAATTGATTTTTATTTTTAAATATTAAGCACATGTTATATATCATATGTACCTTATATATCTCTCATTTTGAAACTATGTATAACAATGGTACCAATGTATATAATTTGCCACAACTATGAATTTGAATCATATAATTATGTGTTTGTCCAATCTGTATAACTATATGTGGAGGACATGCTTCCAAATAATGTTCCCACTATATATGGAGAAAACTAAAAAATGATATAATTACCAATGTGGAGGACATGTTTCTAAAACATGCCACCACTATAAACTAAAGATGTTGGATATTGAATAGGTGTGGAGAACATGCTTCCAAAGCATGCCCCCACTAAATCTATGAATTGATATAAGTATCATGTATTGAATGAGTGTGGATATCATACTTCTAAAGCATTCCCCCACTAAATCTAAAAACTATGAATGTGTGGAATCCATGGCCATATGACATGTCCCAACCAAATCTACAAACAGATATAAGTACCAAATACTGAATGAGTGTGGAGAACATGCTTACAAAGCATTCCCCACTAAATCTAATAATTTGAGCCAAGTGTGGAGAACATGCTTCATAATCATTCCACCACTAATATTTACCCCTTTGAGTTGAGGGTAATATAGGAATTGGTATTTACCTCACCTCAAAAAGTTAAAGACAATTGTAAAGTCTATGAATGTAACCATGTAGTATATAGAAGGTACATCTCTAGGTAGATGTATCATTGATGTACATAAAACCAATGTGATCACATGTAGGTCTAATATGCATGATAAAAATTATGAAAACATATATATGGTAATATTACAAGCTCAAAAATCAAAAAATAACACACACAAGATAACTTAAAATCAAGTCAACAAACAATGATCTAAAGAGACCATAAACAAGGGGCATGAATAAATGTTGCACAATCAAAGGGATATGACTTATTCAAATTTCCATAGAATAAACAATGACATTATGCAATTGTTAATGAAAGCATACATAGGCATGGGGGGCATAAGAAAATTATCATATTCAAATTCTCAAACAAGCTATACAAGGAACTCAAGGAAGTGCATAAAGTAAAGCATAAGAAACCAACTTAAACAATTCATAGTATCCCATGGATCCAATGTGTTAGGAAAATCATGTCAAGTGTATAACATATGAATTTCCCTGTGTAAAATATAATCATGGATAATAAGCATGTGTAATTATATATGTAAGCTCAAACATGATAGTCTTGAGTGATCATCAAATCATATAACCTATGTGTATCAAGATCAAAGCATCATATGCCCCTAATGTCCATATGACATGATTAGAGGGAAATCCCAACATTTGAAATAGGAGTATATCATGTATTTGTGTATCCATGCATCACACCCAATTTATAAGTGTGACACATATGTGTATGTAGGAGTAATTTAGTATGTGGTTCATCAATATGGAAGTAAATATGGATGCTAAGGAGCCAATATAAAAAATATTGATAGTGTTTTTGGTTTTTTTAATTTTTTTTTGGTATTTTTGGAGAGAGGAAAGATCATCCTATAATTTCATCCAAATTATGGTCATTAATGTCTCCCCACTATAAATCTAGTGTGATATCTTGTATACATAGCCAAGGAGCATATATAGGTGTAATATCTATCATTATGGTATAGATGGAACTTTGTGTATGTAAAATAAGACTTTGTGGTAATGAACCAATAGTAGGAGTAACCAGAGTAGGGTTTTTTGAACCCATCATTGAGTTCTTGTTTATTTCTTTAGATAATGGTAATAGGAATATGTGTACATATTTTAGATACCTAAATATGTTTTGTAGTAGAGGATTGGGATTCCATGGAATCCACTATATGTTTTTGATGTACTGGTCTCTTAAGTACTAGCCACTTAGTAAATGGGATTGCATGTTTCTTACCCTTTTGTGGTGGATTAACCTTAGTATGCTTGATAGCTAGTTCTATGGGTATAAGTTTCTTCAGTTCAAGAGGATATTCATATGGAATTATACAAACTATAAATACCCAATTATCATGAATGTATTTGACACAACCATGTGTATATAAGGAAAAGTGAAGTTGATCTACAAATCAATCCTAGCTCGGAGAAGATAAATCACACTTACCCTTCTACTTGTTGGTACATTTAGAAAATCAAGGTAATGATCAATATGGATCTGTTAGAACTAATTAAGGGGTCCCTTACCACAACAATATCACTAGAGAGGGTTCCAAATCCTCTAATCAAGCAACACCATACAATAATTCGAGCTAGGTCCTATGTTTTATATATTCACAAAGTAAATACAAACTAAATTAAAAGCTAACCTATTGCTAACAAAATATTATGGCACAAAATAGAGGTAATAAACATAAAATTAAAGATACTTAAAATAATTTCAATTAAACTATGTATATATATAACCCTCATGCATGGAGAGATAAATACATTAAAATGCCATTACTTATTCTACTTCTATCTACTAATATAGAGGATTAGAGTTAGAGATACTTACCTTGAATACTAACCCATCAAGATTCAATCTCTCCCTTAGCCAAAGTTGCTTCACAAGAGGTTGTTTTAGTTTGTAAACATCACTAAGATAGGCTAAAGCATCTAAGACTTTTCTATAAGACAAGATTAATTTCCAAGTGTAAACCTCAATTAATGACTCTTCAAGTAGAATGTTGAAAGATTAGATTGTAAAGAAGTGAAAATAAATGATTAACTATGTATCTCTCTAATAAAAGGAAAAATATATGTGTTTATATAGATTAATCTAACCCTAAACCTTTCCAAATGTTTAGTTGACAATGTCATCCCAATCGACCATGTATTGTTAATTGATAAAATTAAGTTAGGTCTTAGTCTAGGTCAACCAAGGCTGACCTAGACCCATAATGTTCTAATATAATTTCAGTAAAGGGTCAGCCCAAGCTGACATTGTTCAGTAAATGTCAAAAAGGGTTTTTGTCTTAGATAGAGGTCTTTTAATTTGGTGAATTGCTTGGAAGAGTATGTAAGGAAGGTTTTAAAACTTAGAAAAGTGTATATGAGAGGTTTGTGTTGGTTACAAGTGAGGATATAGGGTAAAAAAATATTGTAAAGCACCAATGGTCTACCCAACCCTTTCTTGGTACACCCTTTAAGGCATACACTCAGAGAGATTGAGACTCGATAGGTTACTGCAAGAGAGAAAGTATCATTAATTGATAAATTTTAAAAATATTATGTATACATATGCCCCAATTAAATCTCATCATGTTTCACTTAGGTTTAACATGGGATGGTTCTTTGATAAAATAACATAGAAACACACAATGTTGAAGCTAAATAAATTGCAATATTATAAAGCATAAAATAACTAAAAGTAAATGACTAAAATGAGATAACTAAAAATAAAAGTAATGTATTCAAACCTTGACTTAATTTTATCACTGGATGGTTGTCTATTGTACTTTTCATTTTGGTCATGGAAGGCATAGAGACTGCTTTTGACATACCCAAGGATACAAAACTAAAGAACAAAAACAAACAAATGCAAGAAATCTAAGATGACGGGACTGTGTAGGCATGATGTACCTATAAATTTGGTAATCTATGGTGATAAATGTTAATTTAAGACTAAATTACCAAGTCAAATTTAGAGTAAATTAGGTAACCGAATAGCCAAGTCTATTAAATGATATAAAAACTCAAGCAAGTAAACCTTAAGTAAGAAAGGTAAATAAACCAAGTCAAACTAAGGATACAAGTGAAAATAGTAATCAAACATCAACATGAAATCAATAACAATCCTTAAATAAATATGGGAAAGTAATGGTAAAACAATATTGATGAGTGAGCAAGAAAAATACTTACTCAATCATCAATGGAACAAGTAAATGAAAGTGAAAAACAACATTGGCAAGTAAGAAGTAACAATCCTTACTCACTCAATAATAATAAAAAATAAATGAAAAATATAAATGGGCATAGATATCTAAAAAATGGGAAGTACAACAAAAATATATAAATGGATGTAGTTGTCCAAAAAAAAGGAATGATAAAAAAATTCAAATAAAGCAAGGTAATTATAAAAATGTAAAGTAATGGTATAAAGAATATAATCCATAGTCATCAAGCATACTATTTTTTTCTAAGGATAGATTAAACTGAAACAAAGTAGTGTTAGCATGTTTTAAGATGTGAAGAAGAGGGATTATAGAACTGGGAAAATATATTTAGAATCAAACTTACTTATTGAGGGGGGAAATGAAATGGGTAGTGGGGCGAAGAAGAAAAAAGTAAGGTAGAGAAACTCTTTATCAAAGTTAAGACACTAAAAATTAGGTTTGTCAAAACAAGAGGACTTTCAACATTAAGGACTCTAAAGAGCTTCTCCTAACCACACAAATATTAGGTTATCAAATGAAGTATGAATATCATCCCATGAAGGATATATGCATGAAAATTAAAATGGACCTACATTCTCAAAATGTGCTCCCCATTCTTTAGGATCCCTTATAGAGTCATCGGTTAACTATGAATATTGGGTAATTATGTGATAAAGTAGGTACCACTATATATATATATATATATATATATATATATATATATATATATATATATATATATATATATATATATATATATATATATATATATATATTTGAGTTATCTTATCCCAATCTATTGGCATACCACACCCTAATGGACCTCGACTATATCATGAGGCCAACTTTAGAGTTTGAACTTTGATGAGAGATAGGAGATGTGCTATAAATCATGTCTTTTGGTGTGATATTTGATTTTTTTATTTTTATAATGTCTTTTGATCATTGTATTTTGTTTTAAATGATTTGGATTTTAAATTTTGATGTATTTTTCTATTTATCCTCCATACGTATTTAGAGAACCAATCATGGGTGCTAAAAATGACTATCATTTGAAAACTTGGGACTTAGTTTCTAAAAAAGATAACTTAGAGATCATGGTGTCTAAGAGACTCATTTATTCATGTGAAATAAAAGTGTTATCTTGACTTTGACCTTATTTTATCTAAAGTAAAATGAAAGGAAAGGAAATCAAGGGGAATTAACATTAAACAATTTTAATTACTTTAAATCACAAAAAATGTGATAAAGTGAAATGGGATACAATGAAAAGTAATTATGGTTCCTTATCATAAGAATGTATGTAAGTGTAGGGAAACATGCTAACATAGTTTTTGGTGTCAAGTTTTATCTATAAAAAGAAATAAAAATTTAAGCTAAGAATATGGGATCACAAACCTATAACCATTTTTTAACATTATAGAATACTCAATTTAATAAAGGTATTTTGAAATAAAATGTTGGTTTTATAAGGAGAGCCTATTATTATCCATGGTCTTACATTGTAACTCAAAAAATAGAAAATCAAGTATATTAAAAAAAGGCAAAAATGGTATTTGTGAGAAGGGCCTAGTCTTATCTATGGTTTTACATTACAACTCACAAAAGAAAAACCCAAGTAAGCAAAAAAATCATTGAAAAATAAACAACTTGGTATGAAAAAACAATACATGAAAGTGAAAGGAATTCATGAGGAAAATTGGGTCCTATCCACAGCATTACAATGCAACTCATGAGAGAAATAAACTAAAGGACTATGGGAAGGAACTACGATTTATGTAAAAAGAGACTACTACAAAGGGTGAGATCCATGTAGAAGTCATAAAATAAGTGTTAGTAGTACAACATATATAAATATGATAAGAATGGAATATATAAGAAAAATATTTATTCAAAAAATATGTAGTAGTGGGTTCTTTAAAAACATGTCCTTCATTAGTTTTTAGGTGATAGGTGTTAAGAAAAAAATGTCTTTCACTAAATAAGGGCCCCACCATTTTTGGGAATATTTACCTTATTTATCATGGGTATTGTCTAATTTAAGGACTAGATCACCAAAATTAAAAGTGTAAATGTTAACCTTTTTATTATATTGTTTGGTGATATGAGCCTTATATTGGTAGTTATGTTAAATAAAGGTTAGATAATGTTTGTCAAGAAGATTGAGGGAATGAAAGAGATATTCACATAATTCTTCATCGGGAATGATGTTGTGAAGAGATATACATAAGAAGGGAAGTTTAAATTCTAATGGTAAGATGGATTTAGAACCATAGACTAGTGACAATGATGTTTCCCTAATGGCAATAGGTATGCTACTATGATAGGCCCAAAGTGCATGAAAGGTTCCAATCCATGTGGGGTTTTGGGATGATCTTTTTTAGAATTTTTTTAATAATTTTATTAGTGTACTCAGCTTGGCTATTACATTATGGATGGTAAAGTGATGAAAAATCTGTGGGATATTTTAAATTTAGCACATAACAACTTCACATCCTTAATTTTAAAATTATCACAATTATCATAAATGATAGTATGGGTAACTCCAAAGTGACAAACTATTTGGTTAAGGATAAATTTAGAAATAGTGGTTCCCATGACATTGATAAGAGGCATGGATTTACCCATTTAGTAAAATATTCAGTAGCAGTAATGATAAAAACATGACCATCTTGTGATTCAGATAGTTTGTTAACGAGATCTAATCCCCACATGAAAAATAGCCAAGGAGATTCCATAGTTTGGAACTCAACTATTGGTGAATGGATTAGATCATTATGAAGCTGGAAAGGACTATACTTTTTAGCAAAATCAAGTGTACTTTTTAAAAATAGTCTAAAATTATCCCATACATAATCATTTATGTGTTCTATCATGTCTACTATAGTGACCACCATAAATTCCCCCATGTGCTTGTTTAAAGAGAGGAGGGACCTCTTATTTCATTGCATAGTATAGTAGGGTACTTTATGCATTATGATAATAGATGGTGTTGTATCAAAATACATATTCAAAATTTTGTTTATGGATTCTAGTCTTTTCACAAGAATTTGTGTCTATAGGATAGGTTTGATGTTTAAATAATTGGATGATGTTTTTGTAACATGCACTCTATTAAATAGTGATAGCCTCAATGTGATACAGAAGTGAATCATATGGTTGGATAGAATATGGTGACTTTATTATTTGAATAATAAATTAGGAATCATTAATTACATAATGAGGATGAAATAGAGATGCTAAAGAAGCAAGAGAAATAGTGATAAAGTTATGATCTCTTATAATTGACTCAATGGTAAAGGAGGAAAACTCTTGGGCAAGTTTTGTAGCCATTTAATGATAAGTGATAGGATTTTCAATTTTACATTGGTAATCACCATTAACTTGCTGGTAGATAAGTTAGAAATTTGCCAAAGCATGTAAATATGGGATATCTAAGTCAAGTGCCACTTTCATACCTAAGATTAACGCTTCATATTCTGCCATGTTATTAGTGACATCAAAGGTTAGCATAAATGTCATAGGAATGATCTTACCATGAGGGTTATTAAGAATATAACATACTCTATCTCTTTGAAGACATTTGGATCCATAAAAGTGTAGGGTCCAACTATCTTCATGCAAATCAATGGTGACTTCAGGAAGCTCTTTGATAACTACTTTGGATTTATTAGTATCAAGAATGGTATAGGTATATTCTTGATTATTTTCCTATAAATTAATAGTGAAGTTATGGAAATAATCTTTAAGAGAGAGAGCCTGATTGAGACCTTCAATATAAATAACATTATTATCAAGGAGACTATCTGAAAGGTGGTTTTTAGTGGGGATGGGTGCCACTGTAAGTTAATCAACAATTACTTGCCCTTTGAAATTTTTTTGTGTTATGATTCAAAGGTTAGATTCCATCAAGAGAACCATCCACTTGCTAATTCAATGTCTAGGTAGAAATGACTTAGATAAGAAATGATGAAGTGGATCAAAATGGATAATGAAATAAGTTGTTTGATAAAGCATATATTAATGATGTTTTTTAGCTATAAAGTAGATAGAGAGGCAATCACATTCTATTTAGTGTAATGTTTTTGGTAATAAATGAGGCCTTGACTAATTTAGTAAATAGCATATTCTCTTTTGGTATCATATTGTTGGGAAAGCATTTCCCTAACTAATACGGGAGTAGAATAGGTGTACAAAATCAAAGGATGATCATTAGAAGGTGGATGAAGGGTGGGTAGATGGATCAATTATTATTTTATCTTATCAAATGAATTTTGACAGGGATCAGTCCATTATAAAGCATTACCTTTTTTAAGAATAGAATTAACATAATAGATATGGTAAGCCATTTGTGGGATAAATCATCGAATTGCCCCAAATTTTCTAAGGTAAGTGAGAATGTCTAAAATGGAGCAAGGAATGGGCCATGTTGACTATAGCATTAATTTCAAAGGGATCAACATCAATACCAAAAAGAGAGACTAAAATCCCTATCAATTTACTAGATGTAATAGCAAAGACACATTTGTAAGGGTTGAGTCTAACTTTATAATTGATTAATCAATTGAATATGATGGCTAGATCAGAGAGATGGGTTGTGAGAATTTTTGATTTGGTAATAATGTCATTCATATAGGTTTTCATAATATTATGTATAATATCATAAAAAATTTTGATCATGGCATGCTAATAGGTAGCTCTGACATTTTAAGGCCAAAAGTCATTTTAACATAGAAATAGGTGCCATATTCCATAGTGAATGTTTTTTTGTGTTGGTCTTAGGGGCTATGTGAATTTGATTGTAGCCCAAAAAACATCCATGAGTGACAAAATTTCATATTTAGTAGTGGAATCAATGATGGCATCTATTAAAGGTAATATATAATTATATTTGGGATAGGTATCGATGCATATGCAAATAACCATGGGGATTTTTTTATAAATGGAAATAATTTTTGACACCCATTCGAAATAGTCCATGGGTTTAATAAACTTGGCATCTAATATTTTGATAATTTCTTTATGGCTTCAAGTGGATATTTTCATTATTTTTACCTAATGAATTTGGAATCTATGTATGTTATTATGTTGTGCACAATGATACTAGGGTCCATACTTGACATGTCCTCATATGACTGAGTGAAAGTCTCATGATATTTATTGAAAAATCAGATAAATTTATCATGGTTATCAGTGTGAGTTATCTAGAGACTATTATAGGTCAAGGACATGAGGGTGTGTTATATTCTATTCTTTTTGTTTCTTCAATTATCATAGCATTTACATATTGAAAATTATATGGAACATTGTGAAGAGAATAAATGGGATTTTTAATAGGATCTACACTAGCAATGAAGTTATTAAAATGAGGATACTTTCATTTGAAATTTCTAATTTTATGATGTTACTAAGGAATTTGACATTCTCTAGCATGGAGTAACTCAAGTATGGATTCATAATTATGTAACATGGGTAAAGGTCCATATGTACTTCAAGACCAATGATTTTGTTTCCATGGTGATCATATTCAGAATGTATTAGTAATGCATTTGTTACCTTGACATCAAGGGTAATCTCAAGTGTAGGTGGAAATATTAAAGAAGGTTAATTAGATTTAATTGGATTAATAATAGGTGTATTTTTAGAGTCATTGGTAGGGATGGGATTTGGTAGTGGTTGGTCAAATAGGATGTGTAGAAAGATCTAGAAGTTTTGAATTTATGATAGGTAAGATTTGTTCAACAACCCAAGTAGTATCAAGAAGTGGAGAATTAATTGGAGGTAAATCACCTTCATACTCTAACTCAATATCCATGGAAATGGAATGAACATATCAATTGAAAGAATTTATTTTAGATAATTTTTATTGATAGTGATGAACATCCAAGCCTCGTGATTGAGCCTGGGCCATGATGTAATTATCATCATAGGTGGGAGAGATAGTACATGCTTATGTTTCTATAGAAGCATCAGAAGGACATACACCTAGATCACTAAATTTATGAGCTGAAATGGTTAATGGGTCTTGTAATAACTTAACCACTCCATATTCATTAAAAGTGAATTCATCTTTTGTGTAAGATGCTTCATGTTCATTACATAGAGGAGGAAAGTAAGTGATCTCATTGATGAGAAGGATGGTGAAATCATGAGGTAACAAGGAAGGAGGGAGCCACTCTAAAATGAAATGAGGTATATTGGTAGTATTGCAAGTATTTTTCAAATCATTTGGTTCATCATTGTCAAAATTAGAAAGAGTGACCTTTAAATCTTGATTCATATTGACAAATTTAGGTTAAGGTACACTATTAATTCATGGAATAGTTAGAATATGATACTGATATTTTGGATTAATAAGTTGAATAATCCATGGATTAGGATCAACCTCATGTTTATACCATTTTCCATTATGAATAAACTTGATACATTGAGTACCAAAAGAGGTAATATCCCTCATACGATGTGTCCATGGGTGACCTAGGAGTATATTATAGGATAATGATAAGTCAATAACCATGAGCTTGTTATGTATACTTTTGGGTCCAATAGTGAGAGGGAGCCAAATACAACCAAGTGGTTTTTTATTGGTCTTGTCAAATCCATGACATGTTAGATGAGTTTGCTTGAGATGTTTTTGTTATACCCAAGTTATTAAATTAGCCAAAGAGATGTCACATTAATTCCTAACTCTTCATATACTAAGAATTTGAAAATAAGGGTGGTATTAATGGTGATTTTAATAAATAGAGGTGGGTCATTGGCTCAAAAGACAATTTTATAACTGATCATGTCTTCTTCAAGGAAATCTATGGAAGGTTTCAAAGAAGGACAAATAGTTTCAATGGTATGAACTTTTGTCATTGAAGGCTCATGAGAAGGTTGTTCCTTTTCTATGGAAGACGGTTCTTCAATTTATTATAGTTATTGAATTAGGAATTTATGATGATATGGAGAAGTGAGAGCTAACTCCATGAGAGGTAATTTACAAGGTATAGAGTTAAGTTTCTCTAATAAATTCTAATGAGATTTTGAAGATTAAGAACCAATACAAAGTTGCGAAGGTAAAATATGTTCGGTAGGAATAGAGGTAGTCTAGGGTTTGGATTGAGAAAGTATGACCTCATTAGTTTCTAAAGGTATGTTATAGGTATTGGTATCTTTGAGAAGTTTCTCTTCGAGTGATGGTTTCTTTCACTTTGTCATGGGATGTTTGTGGGTAGGCTTATATTGATAATTGACTTTAGCTACATTCATGTATTGAGAATTTGTATAGTATTGATCATAATTAGCATCAATCAAACAAATATCCTTGTTTGAATGTAGGGGAAAAAATTGGGTTATTAGAGGAAGAAGGCTTAAAAGGTGATTTCTTTTTAGAAGTTTTAACATAATCATGGTGGCATATTTTGATCATAGCATCATGATCGAGTGTATCACCTGGCATAAAATAAATGAAAAATTTGGTAAGACCATGACATGTTTCATGGGAATGACCTATATCATAATGAAACCAATAAAAAAAATTAAGGTCATACCATGTCGGTGGATTATTAGCATACATGAATGTTTTGGAAGGCAATAAAATTTGTTTTATTTATTTAATATTTAGCAATGTATGGGAAGTTTGGGGATTATCTAATTTTTTTTATTGTATGCTTGAAGGCATTACATGTAATCATTTAATTACATATAATTTTGGCATCTTTTCCCATATTTCATAAATAAACATATAACATATTTACAATGTTGAGTAAGCATACATCTAAATAAGTGAGATCTTTTGGCTAAGCAAACATGAGTAAGGGGAATCCATGCCATCAAAATTACCTAGGGAATGATCATGGATTTAACTACTTGACTTTTCATGTCAGATATCTAGAAGGATTTATACCTTGGTGGATGGATATAAATAACCATCATCTTCACCATTTGGACTAAAACCCTTTCGATTTGGATTATAAATTTTAGCTACTCCTAGTTTTGGTTGAGGAGTATTTTTAGTGATTGTAATGGTGGAGTGATGGAAATATCCCTTGATGGATTTACTGTTAGGTTTGAACTATTTCATTAGAAAGACTTGTTATTTAGCTAGATTGATAGCATTGTTTAAAGTTTTGGGAGTAAAATTTTGAAACTTATATTGGAGGGAAGGTGTTAAGGCAATTATGAAGAGTTTGAACAAGTTATCATCAGTCATATTATGATCAGCTTTGTGAGCTAAATATTTACAATATTTGATAAAATCATGATCTAATTTGAAAGGGGATTGCTTATCATTAATGAATTGGCTAAGATAATTTTTAGGGAGATCATTGTGTTGAAATTCATAAACTAAAGGATTGATTAAATCCTCAAATTTCCATATATAATGTTGTGGAAGTTGGTTATACCATTCTAATACATCACTTGTGAATGTTTTAACTAAAATTTTGGTAGTGGTGAAGGTATTAGATTGAATAGACTCTTTATAAATATTATTGAATGCTTTAATAAAATATGTGGGGTCTTTAGTCTCATCATATTTAATAGTTGGATATATATTACCAATGTTAATAGATGCAATGAATGGGGATAAAGGTTAATTTTTAATGTGTTAAATCATCTTGTTGTACATAATAGGTTGAGGAATGATATTTCCTATAGTATATTTAAGATGTGGAGGATGAAATTTTAATTATTTTAGGGAAGAAGAATAGGAGGTTGATTAACCATGTTTATGAAATGATATTTTAATTGCATAATTTGAGAGGTATTATATGTTTGCATGATGTTAATTTATTTCATTATTTATGAAATAATTTGAGTGGCATCAACTAGTGTGTTGGTGTTGGGAGGAGGATTATTAGGATTAGAAGGAGGAACATTCCTCAAATCAATATTATGGGAAAGGTTAGTAGTTGTTAGATTGTTAGAAAGTGGGTTTTTGGTGTTGAGAAGGTTTCATATGGGGTTATTTTCTAGGCTTGTTCCAATTTCCCCATAGTTTAATAAGGTGACTTAAGGTGAGAATTATCTTGAGAAGTGTCAAAAGGATGTGATCCATAAATCTCATCAGTTGGATTAATTTGGACCATGTTGCATTCCAAGGATGAGGGATGAGAATAAATGCTCCAAGAGTGGAGATCCTCTTAGGTAGCAAAGGTAGGAAGAAAAGAACACCCCATATAGCATCTAAATGTATTTATGTTGTCCAAAAATATTTTGATAGGGGATTTCATGGTGTTTGAAGGCATAATCTGAGATCATAAGTCAAAGAGGAAAAATAGGGATAGAATCAACAAAACATAAAATGGTATCAACCAATAAGTATAGATTTAACTAGGTCATCAATGTCTATAGGAAAGATCTATAGAATAGGATGTAAAATGCATAGCCAAAATACTCAACTATGTTTTTTAGATGGTAAAAATGAATAGGCTAAAAAGATACATAGTTGGATAGGTCAATTACGTACTGAAGATAAACTAGATAAGTAGCTTGTAAGAGACTGTGTCGATAGGGACAACTGTATTTTAAAAATAGGGAATTTAAAAAAAATAAAATAACTAAGAAAATATAATTGAGCACACAATCAATTATATCAATGTGTTTGATCTAATTATAGAACACAACACAAACTTTATACTAATACTAGATAGTACAAGTTTTGTAATACAAAATACAATTATCAAAGATCAAGTAACAAAATTTGAATGTAAATGTTAAGCTAAGTGGTCATTCCTGAATGTTGTTAAGTTATAATAAATATTGAATTTAATGTGATAGGAGTTGGTTGTAAGAAGGAACTATAAATCAATATATGGATAGTTTTAGATAGCTTAATCTAAAAGGAATTTGTATTGGTTATGGTATTGGCTTTGTTTTGAGGCTTGCACCCTCACTTCATAATCTCAAAAAGATAAAGGTGTCAAGTGCTTTGTCAATATATACCATAAACCATGTATTTATACTTGGATACAAAACCAAGTCAACATCCCCCTTGGTGATGAAATCCAAGTAGGTAGACCTTCGAAAGAAAAATGTTTAATTATTTTTAGTGTTAAGTGATTTGGAAGTGAAAGAGTTTACAACACTCTTCATCCAAGATATCTCTAATACACTATTACCTCATCCATAAGTGCTTCAACATACACAAGGAATAAATCAACTATGAAGAAACTAATTATTATTCACAAATGAGATATTAAAATCATTTAAAAAGATGTATATTATAATGTAGATCCTTTTTCTTAAATAGGCAAGGAGAAATAAGATGTAAGATAATCTAAGAAATATGGGATAAATCCACACATAGGGAAAAACTAGGAAAAGATAAATAACCTGGCTAGAACCTAGAAAACATGAGTAATAATATACTCTACACCCTCCCTCAAGTGAAGCTAGGGGCTAAAAATAGAGGATGCAGTTTGAATCCAAATGTCCTTATGGATGTCAATCCATCTTGCTAGAGTACTTGGATGTCGAGTCACTATAATCTCCAAGTGAAAATAAGAATGGTACTAAATACAAGGATCACTAAACACAAATATTTTACTCTAAAATATTGGGTATAATGATAAACCCAAGAAAGCATTTCTTTAATACCCTCCAAAAAGATGGTGAGAAGTGATCACAAAGACTGGTGTGGATACCACACTGGTGTCATTATAAGAATCACCAAGAAGGCCCTAGAGTAAAGTTATAAATCCTCATATGGGTTCTAACAAACAAAGTGCCTAAATAAGATACCCATGTATAAAAGAGGAATCTAAGAGAAACTCAGAAAAGTGAAACATATACATATAAATCTCATAAAGTGGAAAAAAAGAGAAAACCCATAGGAAAAAATCCCCCCCCTCAAAGAGAGAAAATAAGAACAAAGAGCTAGAAAAACCCCCAAAGATGATGTCGAAGTAGTCTACACTCCAATTACTCAAAAGTCATAAAGGAACTTAATCTACATGAGTGGTTTAGATCCACTACTCAATCACAAAAATATCTAACACTAGGATTCACTAGAATAACTTCAATCAAGAATACTTTAAGTGGTGATGAAAGTATAAAATATTATTACATGTGCAAGGAACACTCAACACCTAAGAATAAAAAAATACACCACACCCCCATACAATTGAATGGGTGGAGTGGAGGAAAAAAAATTACATGAGTGGTCTGAATCCACTACTCAAGCACTGAATAAGTTGGTATTGTATACACTAGAATAACTCCATGTCACACTGAAAGAGACTATTAAACTATTAAAGAAGATAAAATGAAATTGGGATTCACCATAATAGCTGCAATTCAAGTTGTAGAAAACTGTCAACTATCATAAAATGGCATTGAATAAATAGAAAAGGTCTCTTAAAGATGATGGCCCATGGTGGTGATGGAAGATACAAATAAATGAAGAAGTAAAAAGGTGCCCAAAATAGAGCACAAAAATGCATGAAGATAAACAAGGATAAATTAATAAACCCCCATGGCACTTTATAGATCAGTGTGAGTACAATATAACCCATACACAAAAAACATTGTATAGAAATAAGGAAGACATTGAGCTTTTCAAAATTAACACCAAATGAGGACACTATTGACCTATCAAATAAGCTATCAAAAATTATGAGAGATGTTTCAAAAATAAGGGAGTGAAAAAATTGTCTCTATATAAGAAGGCAAGGTGCTAAGAAAGGGGCCTTGAAGATAAGTGACACAAACTACTAGTGTGTTAAAGTACCATTACACAAATTATCATGTCTTGGGTTTATAGAAGAGTGTGGAAAATGGTGAATAAATCCATCATGTATGAAAAAACACACCAAAAAAATATCATCAATGAAAAACAATAACCTATAAAGAACATTCAAAAGGATGTTGGGCTCAACCAAAACTATGTCCAAGATAGTGCATGCACAAAGTATAATGCAAAAATTAGTAGGGCCTATATCATAGGTAAACCCCCTAGTAGGGACAACACACTCTCAAAAATAAGATGACAGACTCAACCAAAAAATGCATCTATGGGTGCAACAAATAATGCCAATGTAATCTAGAAGATGCAAGAAGGAAGTTTTTGTTGCCTATAAAGGGGTTTGACTTCTTGCTAGATCAAACCTCACCCTCTAATATTCAAAAAATTAAAAATATAAGGTGTGTGAAAAATAATTAAAATTACCTTAATAAATGCTCACAATATAGTAGATTCATAACCACTAAAATGTCACCACATTATAACAAACCGTAAGCACAAGCTAGCACAAGCAATTTGAAGAGACCGCCCCCCCTCACGCCCCACCCCCCCCACCCCCCGCCCCCCCCCCCAAAATGTAACACTTTATATTTTAATGATTTTTATAATGAAATAGTAATAATGTGTGGGAAATTAAAAAATATGAACTTTTGAAAAAGACAACACTCAATTTTGAGTTACTGATCAAAAGTTATTACATAATCAATTTCTCATAAATGATGCCTACTTAATCAACATTTGCACTAAAATTTAAAAAAAAAACCACTGCAGCTAAGGTGGACCTATCATTATAATCACTCGTTGGAACCATCATGGAATGGGGGACCTCCTTAATTCAATAAAACTCAAAAAAAGTGCCCCTACACACCCCTATAAGCTCTAAAGTGACAAATAGCTTCACTTTAAGAGGTAAATATATATCTAAAAAAGGCCTAATAAAGCTATTTCAATTTAAATTAAAATAGGATTTAATATTTTTATGGCTCATTTAATAAAAAATATAGATGTTAGGTCAAATTTTAGGTTTTTAACTTTTAGCAAGGGAGAATAAGCACTACCATTATGCTTGTGTGAGTCTATAAAGAGGCAGAATGAAGTTGGACGCCTCTTTTTATTAGTTGTTGACTAGATAGATGGTAGATTTTGGGATGATAGTGAGGGATACTAGGTAGGTGGAAGATAATGGCAAGCACACATGGGCTTTTAAAAAAATTTATCTCCTTTGCACTCACTCTTTATACTTTGGGTTATATCAGAGAGCACTGTGAGTTGTCGATGGATCAAGATAGGTGTAGGGGTCATTAGGCATTTAGAGGGCAAAAAAGAATAGTGTCTATTGAAAACCAATAGTAAGTGGAGATAAAATCAGGCCTAGAGAATGATAGTTTAAAATAAGTGGGAGAGGCTGAATATTCTATGCCCTACAACTATCATTCCCCCTACTACCTCCTCCATGCTCATGCCCACTAACATGCCATGGCCAGTCACCACAAATCCTATGTTCCCTTGTGCTACCTCTACCACTGCTCACCTAACTCACCACACATGTTGATATCCAACAACTACCACCCTTCAATTCCCTACATGTCCTAGGTTATCCCAGTGTTACCCCTTCATCTTTGTTGTGTCATGACCTTGTTTATGTCTACTAGAATACACATCCCAAAAACTAATGCCACTTTCATGGACCTACCTATACAACCCATCACCAATGATCTAGCAACACTAAGCCATACCATAATACCACCTCTATGTCTAGCCATCTATTTTGCACTGATCTTGTAAAAACTACAAAAAGACTAATTTATTCAAGTTGGATATCAAGGAGTTTTGGCAATATATAGGTCACGTATATGAGATGTGGGTTGGATATAATATGGTTGTATGCTAGTAGTTTTGGATATGAGATTGTGTGGAGGATAGAACCAAATCAGCCTATAAAAAACCTCAACACATATGCAAAAGAAGACCAACCTGATTAATGGATGAAAATTATTTGATCATATTTGATGATGGCACAATGTGTGAATGGTGGCCATGATACCAAAATGCATTAATAACCAAAAAATTACACAAGATTCAATAAAAAAAATAGTTCAAATTCCATGTAAACCCCTAAATTTATATCCTCCATAAATAAGATCTAAGGTTGAATAAGAGAAAAAACATGACCAAATCAGATGTATGGGTAATGAGATGAACCAAGATTTAATGAAAAAACTAAGAAAGATCAAAGTTTTTGATAGAGATTCAACAAATAAACATAGATCTAATATTTTATCAAGGATTATACAAACCATATGATAAAGTCCAAAATTATAAATAGGGGATTAAAGAGGTGTATGTCCCAAACAAATGCTAAATAAGACAAGCTAAGTAATGGCTCAAAGAGGGTGGCTTGGATACCATGAAAGAGTTTACAATACTCTTCAGCCAAGATCTCTTAAATACACCATTAACATAGCCATAATTGCTTCAATATACACAAAGAATAAATCAATTCTAAATAAATCAATTGTTTTTCACAAATAAGATATGAAAATCATTATAAAGGATGTATATTACAATGTAGAGTGCTAGTTTAAATAGGCAAAGAGAAATAAGATGTAAGCTAGTTTAAGCAATGTGGGATAAATCCACACATAGGAAAAAACTAGGCAAAGACAAATAACCTATCAAGCATGAGTAATAATATACTCTAAAAGGTAGTGTGTAAAAGAGAAAAATAGTGTGACTAAATCAGTAAATTGAAAACCTTCTATTTAGTCTATGTTTTTTACTCTAAGAAAGTAAGCAACAAAAATGAAAATTGAATTAATTACTAGCAAGAAAGGTTTATTCCTTTGTTTGTGAAGAGTATAAAGTCAATTCAAGTGACACTATATGAAAACATTATAGGATAGAGTTGATAGGGTTGCTACTATCTAAAGAAGCAAGATCTAGAAGAACATAGTTGAACAAGTCAATTGAGACTTCTAGAGAGAAAGTAGGCTACAAAATTATTTCAAGATAGTAGACCTAGTTCATTGTAGGGTTATAGTTTTATATACTATAAACTATGAAAAATAAGATTGTAAATTAAAAATATAAATGACAGAGAAGGTAATAATTAACCTTGATAATTTTTGAAGATGTTTGATTTGTTAATTTTATTTTGTGTTGCTCCAATGCTGATTTTTATATTCTACAAATAGATTTGACTGAGTTGATGAAGTTTTCAAAACCTATGGTTGAAAAAGAGAACTATGTAAAGCTAATTGATCTAGTTATATGTTGTTGGAGAAGACTTACATATATAAAACATAGTTTATTTGGAACAACTATGTTAAACTTGGGCATAAGCTGTTAGATAATAAAAATATAAATATATAAGATAATAAATGAATGCATGAAATAAAACCTACAAGGGTTAGATTCCTGATGGGTTCACTATAATATTTATAAGGTAAAATAAAGTTGATCTACAAATCCATCCTATCTCGAAGAAGATTAATCACACTTACCCTACCTCTTGTTGGTATATTTAAAAAATCAAGGTCATGACCAAGATGGATCTGCTAGACCTAACCAAGGGATACCTTACCACAAAAATAGCACTAGAGAGTGTTCCAAAGCATCTAGCCAAGAAACACCATGTAATAACCCTAGTTAGGTCCTATGTTTTCTATATTCACAAAGTAAATACAAAGTAAAGTAAAATCTAACTTAGTGTTCAACAAAATTTGTGGCACAAAATGGGGGTAATAAACATAAAAGTAAACATGCATAGAATAATTCTAATTAATATATGTATAGATATAACCCTAATGTAGGGAGAGATAAATACATTCAAAACCCATTACTTATGCTACTTCTATCTACTAGAATAGAGTAGAGTTAGAGATACTTACCTTGAAGATGAACCCATCGAGACTTAATCTCTCCCTTGGCCAAAGGTGTTTCTCAAGATGTTGTGGTTTGTAAGCATCACTAAGATAGGCCAAAGCATCCAAGACTTTTCCACAAGATAAGTTTCTTCTCCAAGTGTAAACCCTATAATAACTCCTCAATTAGAATGGTGGAAGAACAAATTGTAAAGAAGTGCAAGTGAATGATTAACTTTTTAGCTCTCTAATAAATGGTGAAAATGATGTGTTTATATAGTTAAATATAACCCTAAACCTTTTCAAAATTTTAACTGACAGTGTCAACCCAACTGATCTTGTATCATTAATTGATAAAATAAAGTTAGGTGTTGGTCTAGGTCATTAAAAGTTGACCTAGACTCATACCATGCTAATATAATTTAAGTACAGAGTTAACCTAGGAAAGAATTTTTATATAAATGTCAAAAAGGGTTTTTGACTTAGATAGGGATCGTCAAAGGCGATGAATTTCTTTGAGGAGTGTTTAATGGAGGTGTCAAACCTTATGAAAGTGTATAAAATAGGTTTGTGTTAGTTGTAATTGGTGGTATAGGGAAAAATAATCTTATGAAGCATCAATGGTCTACCCACCCCTTTCCTGATGCACCCTTTAAATATTGCACTCAAATATATTGAGACTTGATGAGTTTATATAAGAGATAAAGCATCATTAATTGATAAAGTTTTAAAATATTATGTGTATACACCATGCACTATAATAAGTACTATAAAAATATTTTTTATCTAATGTCTTCCCAATAAGACATCAAATATGCCTATAAAATGGATAATTGAAATGGAAGTAACCACATGTGCATGACTAACCTATAATGGCAAGTTAATCTCACCAAGAACCCTTTGGGAAGTCCCATCAAATGATCTAACTGTTCTAGTAGAGGGGTTTAAATCATGATCAGTATAACCCAAGTTTCTAAGTAATGTATGGTGAAAACATTTACGATTGAATAATTATCAATCATAACATTGTGTATGGGGTGTTTATTAAGTTACAATGGAATGAATAGGAAATAAATATCAAATTCATCATCCTTAATTTCGCTATCATCAAAGGAAATATAAGGTCTCTAAACCATATCAGGTATATGTCATGTGTAAGTACCAATAATCCCATCTAGTGGGTGTCTATAATGTGATGGATGAGGATATGAGTTATATGAAATTTAGACTTTTAGTCCTTTCTATAATGGTCTTGTAAAGTATTTCTAAATATTTTCTATTTATGGTGATCACCAAGTTATGAACATGATTCCTTTGAAATATCCTCACATGAAAATTTTTGGTCATCGATAATATCTTGTGCTTCAAGGTAAAGAATCTACTCATAGAATGTCCTAATACTTGATGATAATCAAAATAAGCATCTACATTATATCTTATGGTAGAGTTTGAATCGTATCAACCTTAATAGAATGAGGAAGAGATATAACCTAGAACTCTAGTAACTATGAGAGTAATGAAGTTGGGGACTCAGGTAAATGTGTAAATTATCTCCTTGGTGTATTAGATAAGATAAGCCAATTGGGCTACTATGTAATTTTTTTAACCATAGTTTTCATTTATTTTTTAGGCTCAATAGTTTTTACCTTATAACTTTGTTTAATTGAAAATTGTGTACTAGATGTAGATGTAGATGGTGTGTTTACTACATATTTCAGCTTATTCAATGATATAAGTTTCATTTCACTATCCTACACAACATAACATAAGTCATCGAAAGATTGAAACTTATTAAATATAATGGACTAATGTAAATTATGAATCAAAAATTGCTTGAATATATCTTGTAACTCTTTGTCTACCATAGGATTTGTCATTTTGGCTAGCATTGTCTTATATCTCAAGACATATTCATTGATAGGTTCATTGGTTCCTTGTTTGATTTTGGTAATTTGGGAATAGGAAACCTTTTCATAAATTTTAATGGAAAATTGTGTTAAAAAATGGTATGCAAGAGGTTTTATTGCTTTTATGGATTGGAGAGGTAAATCATAGAGCCACATCAAAGCAGAGTCCTTGAGACTTTTTAGTAATAACTTGGTAAAAAGTTTATCATTGGAATTATATTCAAGCCATGTCACATAAAATGTTCAAATATATTTTTAAAGATCACCCTTTCCATCATAAAATGTGAACTTAGGTGCAACAAATCTAGTTGGCAAAGGGTGAAAGAAGATTTCAATTTCAAGAGGTTTATGTAACACATCTTGTGAATCTATAGCATGAGGAGATTTTAAATAATTTTGTTCTATGTTTGTAATCTTGTCTTCTAAGGTTTTTATAACTTTAAGGAATGATTGAATTGTAGGCCCAGTGGAAATTAGATTAGCAAGTTTAATAGTCACCAAAGGGGATGAAAACATGTTTTAAGTATTAAAAAGTATTGAAACTGGTATTTGTGTTAAAATAACCAGTAATTCCATAAGAGGTGTATCAATAGTAGTTTCAGGGAACAAACTATTAAACACATAATTTATTCCTCCATTAGATGTATTTAGTTGTACTATGTTTGAGGGGATGGATGTGTCTACAGATGTTTTGGAATTTTTGGCTTCAATTATGGTTTTTAAGACCTTATCAATATCTTCATGATTTTTTCAAATTCGATCATAAAACAATGAAATTGCATGCACTTGATCATGGTCTAATTGATCATTTTCATTTATTTCTTGATTTTCATTATCAAAATATTCTTCTATGATAACCATGTTAGCATTTTTTTCATTTTCCAAATTAGTATCATCATGATCTAAGTATGTGATCCCTTATTGGTTTGAGACATCTTGGATGGGTGGAGGGGAATATCAATATGTTCAATAGACACCCCCTCTAATCTATGGCTACCCCTAGGTTGCATGTAAAATAGTATAAATAGGAAATTAAAAAGTACAATAATCTAAAACCCTAGCTATTTTCAAACCCTAGGAATTGAAAAAAATTACATTCACATATGTTGGGTTCACCATATTTTTAACCTTAAAATGAAATGTGGGATGTTTTCATTTTATGCTATAAGGTTAAGAATATATAAATTAAATGGCACAAGGGTGATAATCAGATCTCTAGTAAGACAATTAAATGTTAAACTTAGATATAAACATACACTAAATTTATTATGTTGAGATGGTCTAAATATGTAAAGTACAACTAGGCTAGATATATAAATGACAAATAATATAATTACTTATCTTATTCTGATGCTAATATAGCTATAGATATGGAACAAGCCAAAATTAGGTAGGAAGATAGTTTTGGAACAATTGTCAAATTCTAGATCTGGTGCCTTTGGCTATCTAGACAGTTACATCAACCCTTGATGGTTGAATTGATGATAATGTTTGAGTCTAAAAATAGTATCTTGCATTTAATATCTAGTGAAATAATATGTGACCACATAGATGCTTGTGATTTTGGCTTCACCTTAGCTCTATTGCATTCAGAACTAGGTCATGGATAGTCACTCATTATGAAATGGTAAAAGCCTAGCTTTACATAATCAATGTGACCTTGGGAGAAAATGGGTTAGTGTAAACATAATGTTGAATTGAACCCAATTACCCCACTATCAAATTAATATTCTTACCTATCCAATACTCTATAAGAGTGATTCAATCTCATGTAGTTATCCCCTATGATTTGGCTTATGTTTTAATCAATTAATGTGTGTAAAGTAAGTACAATAGTGACCTATCTTTTAACTTGGAAAATCACGCTCCTAGGCTACTCCTTTACTATTTGAAACTTGTATATTTGTATTCCTTATGACTAGTATGGAAATAGGAAATATTTTGATCAATTGAATGTTTCATAGAATGATTTTTGATAAGTGTCTTGGTCTCTTTGGTCTTTCTCTAGGTGTATCTAGATGAGGAATGAATGAGGGTCTATTTTGTATTTATACCAATCCCTTTGGATAATAACTTGCATAAAGAACTTAGGCCAACCATTAGAATACATTTCATTTTCAAATTAGTTTAATTTAGGGCATTAGACAGTTGTGTCGAGGTAAGACATCAACATTAGTGTCTAAGTAGAAAAATAGGTACATGCTCAAAACTTGAAGAGGTGAAAGATAAGTATATTTTAAACATTTTAGGCAAGATAGAATGTCCATGTCATCAATAAAATACTTATTAGAATAAATTATAGACTAAGATTCACAAGATAGAGTATATGTGAACAATGTAGAAGCAAGGAGAGTGTAGAAGTAAGATTAACATGTAAGGTTTGAGTTTACCAAGTGTATAAGATTGAAGTGATACATAATCATAAAATATCATATACAAGTTATTATGTGAAGGACCAAATGGTGACATCTCATTGGTTAAAGGTGATTTATTTCCCCATGGATAAATGTCTCATAAGCACTTATAATTAAGATGGATCAATATAATTGATCACCTTCAACCATAGAATAAGTTTGTATCAGATGTGCTTATGAAATTTGGATGTGTGTAAGAGATCCAAAATTGACATTTGTGTATGAATTTTATCTAATTATTCGATAAGGTCATATGGCTTCTCAGTAGATGAAGTGGATGCTTTGTATTAAGAAAGTGAATCTACTTGGATAATGAGTCTACCACATTTATTAGTGTTATCATGGAGATGGATATTGATTTTGATGGTATCCACATGATTATCAATAATGTGACACATAAAAATATCATAATTATATTGGGTGTTATGGTAATCTACGTGGTTGGTGTGGGAATGTTGACCTTGATATTGTTGTTGATGATTCTCTAATTTTTTATAAATTTTTTGGTGATTATTTTGATTAGCTTTATTTTTATTTAGATTATGTATTGGAAATGGGTATTTAAAGATACCCATATTCTGATTGGAACACAAATCCTCATTATCAAGCATAATTTATCCTAGCTCAAGTAAGTCTTGTACATAATGTCAAATTTGCATACACCTATGTCTAGTGTGACCTGTAATGGTTGATAATCATAATATTAATTGTTTTTATACCAAGTGGGATTTATTTGACCTTCCTTAAAAGGCTTGGTAATAGGCCACATGAATATATTTATTGTTATAAGTTTTTGGAATACAATCTCGATAGGATCACCAATATTGGTGAATTTTCTTATATGATATTGGATTATAGGTGGTGGTATTGGAAGTGTGATTGGCTGTGTGGATAGAGATTTTTGGTCAAGTGGTGATTGAACCATTGACACATGCCTTGCCTCTATCACACCATCACCTACTACAATCTTGTTTTTGCTAAACACTTTGGGTTTATTTGTTAAGGTACTTACTTGAGATTGAGCTTGATTTGGAGAATAGATTTTGATTAGTCCTCTCTAAATAAATTCATTATTGGTTTGTACCCCTTAGTTAATTATCTCACCATAAGTGTTAGCATAATGTAGTGATAAGTAGAAGGCCATTTCTCCATTTAGATTAGTTACAAAGTTGTTGGCTAGTTATTTTTCAAGGAGATAATGGGGGAACCTATCGGTTAGGCCTATCCATATTTTTAAAATATGGAAAAAAATTCTCCACTTTGTTTTTAGGTATTTCAAAATTTAACCATAGAAAATTCATGCCCTAAGTTGTAAGATAAATGCTTGACAAATTGCTTAGATAAATCATCAAATGTTGTAATTAATCCTTTGGGCAAGCACAAGAACCATTTTAAAACTTAGCCACCCAAATCATAGGTAAATAAAAAAAGCAAATATATGTGGTTATATGCCACTTCTTCTAAAACCACAAATATTTATATAATGTGCTCTCTTGGATGCCTTTTCCCTTTATATTTATCAAACTTTGGAATCTCAAAATGAGACAAAAAAAGGATTTGAAGGATATTTGTATCAAATGGATATTGACATATCTCATCAAAGATGTTTTTTTTTTTTTCTCTAATTTTCCATTTGTATTCCTTAGATAGCATCCTTCATCCCTTGCCACTCTTGAGAGAAAAGTGGGTTTTGAAATGAATGTGATGCATGTTTTTGGGATTAAAAGGGTGGATTATAGTAGGTATGAGAACCTAATTTGGATGAGATAAATACCATAATGTTGGGTTTAATGGGGACATGATATTGATTATGAGGTATTTTATGTTGTTAAACAGGAGGGTTTTGTTGTGGAATTAAAGGAATTTGATGATAAATTAGGGGAATTTTCTATTTTTTTTGTTAATTGGATAAGATTTGTTGTTTTTTTTTATTATTAAAATTGCATGGAACTTTTTTTTGTTGGGATTTAGAGTATAGACTAAAGGGGTAAACATTTTAGTTATATTTTGTATTTTCTCAATCACCACTTGATTAGTATCTAGAGGTAGTAGTTCTACTTGAACTTTCTTCCCTTTTCTAGAGGACTCAAGTTTTTCAAAGTTGGTTTGATTCTGATTCTAGGCTTGGCTAGAAGTGGTTTGGTCTTTCTAGTGGCCTTGAACCACTTTATCATGTGAGTGAACAAGGGTTTTATTTTAACCTTTTAAGACTTAGTGAATGTAAATCCTATGTTTGTTAAAGAGCTAAATAAACTAAATTAGGGAAATAATATGCAATAAATAGAGCCACTAGTTTTTTATAGAATTGAATAACTTTGACCTTTCTAAAAATATAAATAAATAGTGAAAGTAATAACTTAGTTGAAAAACATTTGAGATGGAATATCTAGAGGATAGAAAATGAAGTAGAGCTTGGTTTGAGTGTTGCAAATAGGATTCTAGTGTTAAGACCCCTCCTAGATAGTAGTTCCCTAATCCAATAGTAGCACCATTATTAGAAACGTGGGAGTAATGTACCTATATTGGTAGTAGTGTCTTTTATGTAGGACTGGTTCAAGTTTTTGGGTGTACCTATGTCTAGATCTATGAGGTTTGTTCTTACATGCACAAGTTCTAAAATAATGTCTATTACTTATTTTGAATAAATTTATGATCAAACCCTAACCTTCCATGTTGTTAGGGAATCCATTTGATACAATTTGAAATATGTGTTTGTTATTTAGGTAGGCTAGACATCCTCAACACCATATTATGATGAGAGTTGCCTACATAATAATACTCTGAGGAGGGATCAAGCCTGATGTAATTCTCTTCACCTTAGTGTTGGTACAAGTGCAAGTGAAACTAGTATGATAGTGTACTTGAGTAATTTTAATGTGCTTGAGACTATAAATCTAGGTAAACTAAGCTTATGATTGTTGTATATGGTAGTATGCAGAAGTAGGACTAAATAGAGATTGATAGCCTTAATTATGCATAACTTGTTCTGAGTTTTAATGTGTATTTTGCATCTAATTTATATCTAGTGGTATAGGTCTAAAATTCATGTATATATACTATATTTATGCTTATGTGGGTGCTAAAAGAGGTTTAGGCTAACCCTATGAGGTTTTAGATTTGAAAAGATATATGTTTTTGAAAAAGAATGGGAAAGGACATTAACACCATTATTGTGACACTAGTACCATGTGGTGTTATTGTCCTTATTATGGTGTTAATGTCCAAGTGGTATAAAAATAGGAATGATGGGCCAAGATGTAAGAATGAGGGTATATGACTATTTTAGGGATGACTAGGGACACCTGTGGCCCACACAAAGGTTGGATACGTGTGACAATAGGTTTTAGAATAAGTCTAAGGCTAATCTAGGATTAAGTAGTCTCAAGTAGCACTCTTAGCACTCAAATACCATTTTTAGGTGATTAAATTCCTTCCCCCTTTTTTCTATAAATACGACAAAGAAAAATTATTAAGATAAAGGAAAAATAAGTGTACCTAGACTTACCTAAGTGGTGAAGCCTGTGAAGCTGGGTCTAAATATGTGAAACATGCTCTAATGCATGTCTTGAAAGTGAAACATGCATAAATTAGTCCTTAATTAAGAGATATAAAAATCAAAGACTAAATTAAGTAAAGAATTAAAACTGAGTAAAATTGATTAAAGAGATAGTAAAGGGGAAATAAATGAATACATCTCAATAGGTACAAGAACCAATACATAAACTTGGTGACAACCTCTATGTGTATGTATGTATAGTGATAAATTAGTGAATAACTTGGATTGATTTTATGTATTTCTCAATTCTCACGTGTGAGTGGCTCAATAACTCAATCTAGTTTTGACTCTATCATTACCTATCCCTACTTGGTGGATCATGACCTATGAATACATTGGATTGGACTGATGGTGTGTCCAACCCTCCCATGTAGGTGGATAAAGAACTCAAGTAGGCTATGACTCTATCATTTCCCACCCATTTATAGTAGATGCATCTTAAATTGAAACTATGGGATGTAACTATAAATTTCTAACTAGGTATGTGAGCTTGGAACCCACTCAGGTATATTAGGCAAATTTGATCAACTTAGGAATGCCAACCACTGCAGATGGAGCAAGGCATGAAACTAGTGTGTAACCTAGAATATGTTATCATATGTATACATAGTAGAGAATTATATGGAATTTATCATTCCATCTAATTAATCAATGTGTAAGTAAGCATACAAATATAATATACTATGCACATACCCCCAAATCTGATATCTGAGCATATGGATTCTAGACTGAATTATAATAATCTATATATAGGTGTTTGAATTAAATATGGGAATGTTCATGTCACTCTTGATTCCCCTAATTTGAGAAAACTAGTATGAATCCAAGCTAAATTGATATGAATATGAGTAAAATTAATAAATCTATAACTAAACCTATGTAAACATGTATTATTCCTAATACAATTTTTTGTATAATCTGGGTTTTTATAAAATTGAGCCTACTAGACAATAATGCCATATTTTGGAAAATAGTGACATTATTGGATATGTGTCACTAGTATCCTAATTTGGGTACTAGCATCCTTATAATCTAATTTTTGTACAATTGTACTAATCTCTGTGTCACTATTTTTCCACTATGTTTAGCTAAGTTTGGTTTTTTAAATATGATCTTGTGTTCTAAAAAGGTAATATGATTGCATTATAGGAGCCTAATATTTATGAAAAACCCCTATTTATTCCCTCTCTTTTGAGTTCAGGTGTTGAACTTGTGCAAGAACTATCCTTAAAAGAAAAAGCTTTGTAAAATGTGTGTTAACTAGAGCATATATGATATATGTGTAATAATCCAATATAATGTGCATACATAACATCACAATGTAAGATAGTCTAAAAATGAGATTGTAATGTGTGATGTATGTCATGTCTAGCATTCAAAAGGGTGTCAAGATAGATATATCAATGTATGTAATAGCAAATTTGATTAAAAACTAAGTAGCTACCTAGGGGGATGGGGCATGATGTTCATCACGACACCCAAGTAGGAAGGGGAGATGCATGAGGTCCCTCATGGAATCTAAAATTAGAGTGTGTAACAAGAAAGAGACAAGTGTCATGACCATGATGGATATAAAAAAACATACATACAACACATATGAGGCATGCAATGTAGGACAAGGGGCTACAATATAAGGAACATGGGCACATGTCACTAAATCTAAGAAAATAAGATATATAAGGACATGTTAAAATATCCACATACACAAAAAACAATAAGTTGGATTAGATCCACATATAAATACATGTTCAAATGTCTACATACATAATTAAGAAGGCACACACAAGGACATGAGCACATATCCAAAGCATACATACTTTGAAAATAGGTGGTGTAGATCCAAAGAGCAATGGCATATTCAAATGCCCTCGAATAGAAGAAGCATAGAGATACAATAAAATATAAACTATTAAATCTATAAATGAAAGTATGAATGAACATGTAATATAAATCTATGTAAGAGCTAAAATGTACATATACTAAGTCTAAAGTAGTAGTAGTCAAAAAAAATCTGACTAAGTGTAGCATGATCAATATCAAGATATAATAATGCTAAATCTATGATGTAGAGTATATAAAGATAGAAATTGGTAATTTAAAATGTGTATAGGGTGGCCCAATATGGGTGAATGTGTCAAAGGAATAACCTATGTATCAATGTATATGCCCCCAGTGGGTAGATAATAGCAAATCTAGATTGGTGTAGTAGATCTAATTCTTGTAAAAAATTTCAAACACTCAACAAGAATAAGTGAAGCATATGTAAGATAAAATTGACTATACTAAGATAGCTAGCATATGTAATGTCTAAAAAATATAAGAGATGTAAACATATCAATGCATACAATATATAAATTTGAGTTTTCTAAGTAAATATTTGATTTTTTTGTGTTTTTGATATATTATATTATTTTTGTATTTTTTGGATATAATATATGTATAAGAAACATGAAAATTAAACTATGTACAAGGAGTAAAAGAGAAGGAAATTATATATAAGAAGGGAGGAACAATACTAACTAATGAATCTCATGGGAGAATCACTATCAATATGGCCTATGTCAAATAAAGGAATAGTGATCATGCATGTTGTATGAAAGGGAAACTATGTTCCTAGAATCTATTATACTGAGTGATCTATGTCTAGCCTTGCCTATTGAGTGGTGCTAGGAATCTATGACACTGACTATGGTGTCTTGTGAACTATAGGGGTCTTAAGAAACCATCTGTTAGAACAAAATTTAGGTGGTATAGGTTCCCTATGTTGAGAAATTTGAGAACTCAATAAGACTGGTCTCATAAGAAAGTGAGCAGAGGGAAACCCTCTAGAATATACAACATATTACTGATGCAAGGGGATCTCTAATAATGGTCTCTATGGGAGAGTAAGTGTACATAGAATCATTTTAGGAGTATACCTCACTTTTATTTATGGCTTTACTTAAATTTTTGGTATACTGATAAGAACTGTGTTTAGAGTTTTAACTGGTAATTGTGTTGTAATTGGTAACTATATTGTAACTGGTGACTATGATGTAACTACCTTGGTATAGGTAGAGGATACTCATATGAAAAACCCTCAACTATGACCACATAATTTTCAATTACATATATTAGGTATTTATGCACTATGGATGGGATGGCTTGTAGGTTCTATATCCATGACCTACTTAGTAACATGTCAAATACATAGGCACTAGGTATGACTAAGAATCTAATCGCCACATGTGTTGGTCCAACTTGTAGTGTAAGTACAATGTCATCAATGTAGATTTGAACATGTCCACTAAAACCAATGATAACTATGTCTATAGGAGATATATCCTACTCTAAATACCCTAAATGTTTTAGAAATGTGATAGTGCACATGCTAATATTTGACCCATTATCAACCATAACACTCTAGATACGATGATGATCTGTGTAGGCTCAAATAAATAGTGAATATAAATATAAATCATCATCATAAATCTCCTACTCTAAGAAATTTATGAGTACTCTATCTATAACTATAGTGTGTTACACACCAATGATATTATGTAGTGGGTGTACCTCCTCTAAACTAGTGTGATATGATGCTAGTGGTGGATGTGTCTGATATGTGTAGTGAACACCTAAAGTGTTACCTCATTTTTGTATGATTTTAAAAATAATATGAGAATATTTTAAATGCCTTATCTTATATTTATTACACTTTGGGTGTATATGTGGGTGTGCCCACATCAATAATGTTAGCCTCAATCAAATCTTGTATCTTATGTTTCAAGCTAATACATCTATTTGTTGTATGGCTTGGAACCCTATGATATTCATAGAATGCATTATAATAATATTTATTTTGAAAATTTCATGTTGTGTCAACCTCTTTGATGGGAGAGAGAGATATAACATTGCGTTCCAAGAGTTGTAAAACATGTGTTGGTGATTCTAAAAGGCTAGTGAAAAATCTACATGGAAGAGATGATAAAATGAGGTGAGGAGATGGATCTAAAGATACATTAACTATGGCCTTTAGATCACTCTTATTTTTAGTGGCCCTTAACTTTTATGTAGGGTTATTATAACTCTTAATAGTTGACTCTGATCCACTTGTATATTTTAGTTTGACCATGGAGAGAAGCTTGACTTCTCTTTCTTTTACTTTGTGGCATAAATCTTTGAAGGTTGTAAACTTCTTAAACATTATATCTTCATGTAATTCTGGTAAAAGACTCTATTTGAAGATGTCTTGAATCTCTTTGTCTATCATGGGGCTAGTCAATTTAGCTAATATAGTATTGTATCATAAGATGTATTTTGTAATAGGATCATTTGATATTTGTTTTAGTTGTGCAACTTGAGCATATGAGATCTTACCATTGATTTTTATTAAGAATTATACTAGAAACATATCTACTAATGGATTGAATGTGGTGATAGACTGATTTTTTATATCATGAAACTATTGTGAGGCATAATCCTTTAAACTACATGGGAATAAATTGGTAAGGAGCCAATCATTAGACATGTAGTCCAAACATGTTGTGTGAAAAGCTTGAAGATTATTCTCTAGCTCACCCTTACCATCATACAATATAAGATTAGGTACCACAAATATAGATGATAAATGAGTTGTCACTATGTGATGTGCCAAAGGTGTATGTAAAATTACATGATAATCCAAGGCATGTGATGTCCTAGTGGCTCCCTACTCAAGATGTAACACCTTAGCCTACAAAGTATGAACCTCCTGCATATGGGATTTTACATCTAGAGTAGAAGAACTAGCCATAATAGGTGTATCTATCACTCAATATTATTGAGTTATAACTGGTTGTGCTAGCTGACTTGGCCTTAATGTAGGTGTAACAAAGTTATTATCTAGGGGATTAAAATATTGAGTATTGTTTGATTTTTGAAGTTCTTCATAAAAAATATTCATAAGGTCATCTTACATATCTAAATTTTTGGAAAAAAAATATTGTAATTGTCTCTTATTAGTTTCATCAGAGCAATTATTGAATTCTACCATTATAGGTTGAGGATTAGGAAAACAACTTATTGTATATTTAGAACATTTAAAGAAATTTAATGTATGAAAAATTTCAAAAAATAAATATTGAAACAAATATCAGATTTTACAACTAATATATGAGCATAGAAGCAAAAAGGATACAAACCCTAAGAGCATCTAAGATTAGGTTTTGAGTAATGTTTGAAGTAAGTTGAGTTTGTATGCAAAGAGAAATGAAACTGATCTATAAATCAATCCTAGCTCAGAGAAGATAAATCCTATTTAAACTTTTGATTATCAATACATTAGATATTTAGGGTCATGACTAAGATGGACTAGACCTATCTAAGGGATCTCTTACCACTAATAATATCACTAGGGAGGGTTGAAAAGCCTTTAATCAAGCAAAACTATGTAATAACCCTAATTAGGTCTTATGTTTTCATATTCAATAAACTAATAATAAGTAAATTAAAGTTTAATCTAGTGCTCACCAAATCTTGTGGCACAAAATGGGGGTAATAAAAATTAAAATTAAGCATGCATGAGTCAATCTTATTTAAGTTATATATAGGTAAAACCCTAATGCATGGAGAGAGCAATATATTCAAAAGCCATTACTTATACTACTTCTATCTCCTAAAAAATATGAGCAAAGTTAGAGATACTTACCTTAAAGATGAACCCATCAAGATTCAATCTCTCCCTTGTCCAAATATACTTTTTAAGAAGTTGTTGTGGTTTGTAAGGATCACTAAGAAAGGCCAAATCATCCAAGACTTTTCTAAAAGATTAAATTCTTTTCTAAGTTGAAACCCTAAGCTAAGACTCCTCAAGTAGAATGGTAGAAGAGCATATTGTAAATAAGTGAAAATGAATAATTAACTCTTGTTGTCTCCCTAATAATGGTGAAATAGTTTTGTTTATATATTTGAATCTAACCCTAGTCTTTTTTGAATTTTTTGCTAACAGGGTCAGTCGAATCTACTCTATACCATTATTGATAAAATAAAATTGGGTCTTGGTCTAGGTCAGCCAAGGGATAACCTATAACCTAAATTGGTTTTGTCAATTAGAGTATAAGGTTTGTTGTCCCCCAAAAATAATAGTTTTTTTTGGGACAATATTTAAACTATTTTGAATAGACCAAAATCCTCTCTCCCCTTCTCAAAAATTGTTCTAGGCATTCAAATTCTCCATTTTTCAGGATTTTTCAAATTCTACAAACTTAGTTCTATGGACTCTGTAGGCTTGAATCTATAGACTCTACAAGCTAAGTTCTAAGGACTCATTTCTATGGACTTCATAGGAAGGAATCTATGGACTCATTTCTACGGACTCCACCAGTTCTATAGAATCATTTCTATGGACTCTGTAGGCTTAAATCTATGAACTCTATAGATATGTTTTTACAGACTCAACATTCTTGAAATCAATAGGTTCAATAGGTTCAAAGGCTTCTAAATGCAAGTTTAATCAAAAGAACAAGTTTCCAACACTTAGTCATTTTTAGGATTGGTTCAATGCTTTGGTTCAACCAAAAGAGTTCATCGGCAAGCTTATATGCAGTGTTTGAACCATTGAACCATTGAACCTTAAACCATTTTGGTTTAAAGGTTCAACATCATCAGCAAGAGTTAAGTGCTTTAGCAAAGGTTCAACAAGTTCAACTGCTTCTAGGTTCAATGGCTTCAAAACACTTATCAAAGAGAAGAAGGCTTGAACCATTAAACCATTGAACCACTTTGGTTCAAAGGTTCAATGGTTAAAAAGGTTAAAAGCATTTGGTTCAATGCCATTTGGGTCAAATCATTTGGTTCAATGCCATTTGGTTCAAAGCGTATGGTTTAACACAGTTTGGTTCAAGCGGTTAAGTGAATGAGTGGAACACAAGAAAATGATTGAACCATTGAACCATTGAACCAAAGTTGGTTCAATCAGTTAGTTCAATCGGTAGGTTCAAGGGGATACCCCAAAGCCAAAGGAAAAAATAGCCCTTGTGGAGGGTAGTGAACCAAGCCAAGTGCCCTTGCCGAGGGCAGTGAACCAAGCCAAGTGCCCTTGTGGAGCACAGCAAGCAAAAGTGGACAAAGAGAATTCCTTCAAAAAAGTGAACCAAGGACAAACAACCCTTGTGGAGGGCAAGCGAAGAGTAGATGGACCATTTTAAAAGCCTGAAGGATAGTTCTGGGCTTGAACAAGTCTTTATGGAGGGCACAGTTCTCTTTTGAGAAAAGAATGTAGAAAATTGACTAAGACAAAGTGAAGGAAGATTTCCTTTAGACAAATTGTCTGAAGGAATTCCTTTAGACTTTTTGTTCGAAGGAAAAGAGCAACAAAATCTCACTAATAAAATTAAAACCCAAATGCCATCCCAAGACTGCCCGAAGGGTAGATACTCTTGTGAGAGACTCTTGCCAAGGAAAGTGGACCATTTATCAAGACCCTGAAGGGCAAGTTCCCTCTGGGAAAGATCAAACCACAAAGTCCAATAAAAGCTGCCACTTGTCCCTTATAAAGTCAAAGTGGAAGCTGCCAAGTGTCATCTACTGGTACATAGTTTCTAGTAACTTTCAAAGTAGTAGAACATGCCACGTGTCATCTACAAAGCTTGGTGGAGGCTACCAAGTGGCAACATCCATAGCTTCTTCCTTTTATTAAGGACTATGGTGGGTCCCATGTGAGTGGCTAAACTCAAGAGGAACATGCCATGTGTTATCATCTGCATGAATCCAAAAGAGTCCTGAATGTTTCTACAGTGTTTCTAGGAGCTTAACAGAAGCCATCATGTGTCATCTTCTGTAGGACTCTCAAAAGGCACCCAGAGGCTTTATAAGTTAAGCGGATGCTGCCATGTGTCCTCACCTATTTCACAATGTAACATGCCATGTGTCACTTATTGAGATCAATGGAAAGTGGCTAGATCAAGTAGAAAAGACATGAAGAGATTGCTAAGGAGGATGATGGGCCTACAACTGTCAAATTCAGGGCAATCAACTAGCTGTTGGCTTTCAAAAAATGATGGACCTGAAGATATCAAATTTGTGGTAATGAAATAATTGTTGATCTTTGTAGGCTTAAGCATAGACCCTGTGAACAAATTTAGTGACTGGCCAAAGAAAAATCCCAAGAGCTCAGATCACACAAAAAAGGGCAAAATACAGCTAAGAAAAGGGGAATGATGAAGAAGGATCAAAAATATATGTGCATGGGATATGTTTATAGAAGGTAAAGTAGTCCACCACGTGGACATCGAAGAGCACAAATATTTAATGGTGTAGCCTATTTTCCTACATTGAGCAGAGAGAACATCTGTACACACATAAGGAAACACATCAAATAGCCCATATTAAAAATTGATGCTCAATTCCAGCATAACCCATGGATAAAATTTAAATGCCATTAAAGGAATTGAATACATCGTAAGCCATTTTTGTGAAATAAAGTGCCCAAGTCTTTCTTGGAGCACTATATATTAGACTCTCTCTTATTGTTTTAATAGATCTCTCTGTTATAAGAAATAAAACTCTGCCTAAATTGGAAGGCATTACTAAGACTTTGAGCTCAAATTGTTGATCATATTTCATTATTTGAATAAGAAAACAAGTGACTTTTTAGACTTTATGCTGGAATAGCTTGGTTGTTGGGGAAATTGTTCTTATGTCTATTTCTTTAATAAATTTTTTTTGTCCATTTAATTAAACAAGTAGAATTAGTGAAAGTAATCAGGAAAGTGTCCTGAAGCCAACATTAGAGAGACTTTGTGCCCCCATAATTGCCTTTACTGTGTTTTCTTTCTATTCCTATGTAAAGGATCTTTGGATGACTTTGTGCCCTCATTATCCTTTGTATTCTATTTCTATGTAAAGGACCTTGGGATGACTTTGTGCCCTCATTGTCCTTCATATTTCACTCTTGGGCAGTCGAGGTGGAGACTTTGTGCTACATCTCAGTCTGTTGGTTACTACGCCTTTGGTTATCAGTTACTTGTCACTACCTGAAAGAAATCCTACTATTTCCTATAAGATCACTTCTGAAAGAAGAGAAATACCTTTAGCATTTTCATCAAGATTTTCTCCTCTGTTTGTTAATGTCATCTCTAAAAAAAGAGAGATGGATGGTTTATCCTACCCTTGAGTGTTATTTTATACTTATATATATAGTATATATCTCCTACATATTTACAAGGAACCTCCCCTTAATGAGAGGAGAGATTTGTCCCATTTTGATGTAGTAAACCTGCACATCTGGCCGACCAATTTCCCTATGTTGTAATTGAAGAGACCTATTTTTCTCATTAGTTAGCTGATTGACAAAATATTCACCCAACAATTTTTGGTGACTCCGCTGGGGACACAGTAATTTTGTGCAATTTGGAAATTCAAGCTTCAAATTGAAACATTACATGTGTCTTACCCATTATCATTATATACTTATCCATTTATCTTTCTATGGAAGAACATGCATTTTCAAGCCTCAAGCTTTAAGCTGAAGCAGTGATAGTTCTTTTCCATTTTTATTTTTACACTCTGGTAGATCCACAATATACACGAAGCCAAAGGGTTAAAGGTATTTTGGCCCTATATTCAAGTTGGTATAGAAAAGTAATTTTGATCTATTTAGTTCACCATCTCACCTCCAATGAACCAAGAGCTTTCCTCCTACTAAAGTCAAGTCTCCATTACCGAGCAAAGCCTCTATTTTTGCTATTAATAAAGGTTTGTCAATACTTACACCTCAGATATTTTTTATTCCACCTTTCCATAGTCATACAATGGTAGTTCAAGGTCCTTGGGGTAATTCTTTTGGCCCACTCAATTTAACTCCACCTCTACATGAGCTACCACACAATTCAAGAAAAAAAATTCCCTAACTTCTATGGTGATGGGAAAGTTCATCTTGATGAACATATTATATCCTATGGCATAATAGGTTTGGAGTATGAAGATGTAGCAGTCAGGTTGTTCATGGAAACTTTACAAGGTGTTGCTACAGACTAGTTCTATCATCTATAGGCCCAGAGTGTGACTGACTAGAACACCCTCAAAGCCAAGTTTGAAGCCAGATTCAAACTTGTAGAAGATGCACATGCCCTATTGGCTCAACTCACACAAATAAATAAGAAAATCTCATGAACCAATGAGGGATTTCATAGCCAAGTTCGACAAGCTAAGGAATAGGATTCTTGTAATTGCTCAGCCAACACCTAAAAACCTCAAATATTTCTTCATCAACTCTCAGCTACCTAAAGTGAGTTTTTTGCTAAGACATGTTGGCCAAATAGACCTTATTGTAGATCAATATTTGGCCACTGAGGTGGAAGATGACCTTATCCTGGCTGGAAAGATAAGGAGAGATCCTAACAGAGGTAAATCTTCTTCATCTTTTGAATATCCATCTACAAGTACCACTGATCCAATGGTGTAAAAGCTAAAAAATGAGTTGCTAGCTCTCAAGAAGCAAATGTCACAAGGGATATCTTTATCTCCTTCATATAGAGATATTCTAAGAAGGACATTCCCCAATTAGTCATACCAAGGCAATGCTGCCAGGAATCAAGGATAGCCAAATCGTCTTCCTCCCCCATAGATGAAAACTTGCCATTGAAGCACCCCCAACCAATTCAGTAGTTGCATATCTTGAAATAGAATTTGATTTATCTTTCCAGCTTGAATTTAACAAAGAAAATAATGTTGATCTCCTTACAAAAGATCAAGAAGAGTTAGTTAGCGACTCCAACATTGGTTTCTTGAATTACCAAGATGAACCTAGAGATAAAGGTGAAGAAGTTGATGGATCATATGTTGTATTCACCTAGTCTAAGAGCCAGTCAGCCTAGTAAGATGATAAAGAGAAGATAGAGGAGTAACCTCAACCAGTAATTTCAATTGCTAAGCATGGAATTACTCTGCCTTTCCAGCTAAAGGACCTAGTGATTGCCAAAAAGGTAAGTACATCAAACATCTCTACACCTTCTAATTCAACTTCACAGATCATTCTTCCCCCTCCCAAAAACCAAAAGGATTAACTCCCATAGTCGACTATGTAAAGAAAACCAAAATCCAAATGACTAAATTTTAATTCCTACAAGCTAATCCTGAGTAGTTGGACAAGTTGGTGGAGTGTGTAAAGAATAAATCTATCCCTACAGAACAAGAGATTAGAAAGGTAACTCATGATCCCCTAAGGAACATGCCCATCCAAAACAATCTTTTCATTATTCCTCTAGCTTCCCCTGGGAAAATAGAGCATTTCTATGTTTTCCTGTTGATAAATGGTAACAAACTAGGCAATTGCATCATAGACTCAGGTGCATCTGACAACGTCATGCTATCCAAAGTGGTAGAATCTCTTAGACTCATGCTAACCAAAACCTTTGGGATATGCTTCTCCATGGAGAACATATAAGTATCTCTACTGGGACAAATCAAAGATGCCCAATTTTCATTTGTAGTATTCCCAGACAAAAGAATCAAGATGACAATCCTAGTGGTTGACATCCCAGCCTCATATGGCATTCTTCTAGGGTGAAATTTTTTCAAGGATATTGGTGGTGAGTTGATCATGGACCTATCTGAAGCAAGGATCCCTATCAAAGGCATCATGCAGAGGTTGATTCCTAAAAAGGAATCAAAATATGTTGTCACTCAGACATTAGCCCCTAAAGCTCAAATTCTATTTGATTTTTAGACATGGGTAATTATTTCTTGACCATAGAAGACACTCATGTTTTAGCTAATAAAACTTCTAAAAATGATAGTCCAAAAATGAATTTAGATGAAATAGCAGAAGATGTGAGAGAGCACAGTGCAAACACAAAAGAATTTCCCCTTCCAAGTAAGGAGAAATCTAAAGAAAGATCAATTTTTGATGATGTTTGGATCTTGGAATTTGATGGCAGCAATTCTTATACAAGCTAAGGGGCTAGGATTGTGTTGATATCTCCTCAAGGAGATATTTTTCCTTTTTCATACAAGTTGTAGTTCAACAACACCAACAACATTGTTGAGTACGAATCTCTATTGCTTGGATTGAAGGCTACTCGAGATAAAGGCATCAAACTTTTTCATGCCAAAGGAGATGCTGAACTGGTGGTTTGTCAGGTAAAGAACCTATATCAAACCAAAAATGAGAGATTACACCACTAATACAATCTAGTTTGGGATCAAATTGAAAGATTTGATGCTTTCAACATCTCTACCATACCCAATGAATTCAATGACCGAGCTGATGCACTAGCTATTTTAGCAACCCTCTTAGTTCCTCATCTAGACTTCAAAAGAAATAGGTACACTATCGAATTGGTCTTTATACCAAGTGTGCCTGATAATGCCAATCATTGGCAAGTGTTTAATGGCAACAACCAAATCATCACCTTTTTGGAACAAAAAGACAGCTTCAAACATCTTCACTTCGAAGGTAGTAAGCTCTAGAAACTCAAATCAGCTCCAAAAATGAATTCAGATGCAGGTGAAGAATTCCTACAGCTAAAAGGGAATAAAATTCCCAAATGACTTGTTTCTCTTGAGAAATTTTTTGACAAGCACGAAAAGTTCATCAAACAAAAACAAATGGATTCAAACTCCCCCCAAGGATTTGATCAGATAAATTTAGGTACTAAGGAAAATCCTAAGATGGTAAACATTGGGAAGTGTTGTACTCCGAAGGAGAAACTCAAATTTACTGACCTACTTCACCATTACATGGATGTTTTGGCATACTCTTATGATGATCTGAAGTCACTCAGGCCTAAGGAAATTCACCATGAAATTCCTCTCAAAGATGATTCAGTGCCTTACAAGCAGAAATCCCAACAGTATAATCTAAAGATATTAGGTACTATTATGTCTGAGATACAGAAAATGTTAAATGCTAGGATAATTTTCCCAATCCATCATTCCACATGGATTGCCAACATAGTCCCTATGAGGAAGAAAAATGGCAAAATTCACATCTATGTGGATTTTAGGAATCTAAATTAGTCATCTTTAAAGGATAACTATCCTTTGTCCATCATGGATCAAGTACTTCAGATAGTGACTGGCTCAGAGATGTTATCAATGCTAGACAGCTTCTCAGGATATAATCAAGTCGAAGTTAGTGAAGTAGACCAGCACCAGACGGCCTTCACCACACCTTGGGGCACATTTGCATATAAAAGGATGCCTTTTGGCTTGATAAATGCTAGCACCACCATTTAGAGAGTAATGGACCTTGCTTTCAAGGATGAGATGGGTAAGTTCATTGTAGTTTATCTTGATGACTTGACCATCTTTTTTAAGCATCACCTAGATCATATACGCCACTTGCAATAAGTGTTGGAGTGCTGCCACCAGAATGGCATTTCCTTGAACCCCAAGAAGTCAATTTTTGGAGTAACAGAGGGGAAACTTCTCAAACACATTGTGTCCAAAGGAGGCATAAAGATTGACTCAGACAGAGTCAAGTCTATCCAAGAGCTTACCTTGCCTACAAGTAAGACTTTTGTTCACTCTTTCTTCAAAAAGGTGAATTTCTTACAAAGGTTCATCCTTGAGTTTACTGAGAAGACTCATCATATTGTGAACATGATGAAGGGAAAGACCACCTTCAGCTGGACTAAAGAAGGCAAGTCAACATTTGAGGATATCAAGACTACCATTGCCCATGCCCCAATTCTGGTTTGTCCAGACTACAACAAAGAGTTCATCATATACAATTATGTTTCTAAACACATGCTTTCAGCAATTATAGTTCAAAAAAATAAAGAAGGTATGGAATCTCCCATTTATTTCATGAGTTGTCCTCTTAAAGATCATGAGCTAAAGCATTCAAACATGGAGAAGCATGCCTATGCGGTGGTCAAGGTAGTAAAGCATTTTCACTTTTACATTCTGAATTCCCACACTACTGCCTTAGTTCCTGATACCATGGTCAAATCCATACTAACTCAGCAGGATTTTGGGATGAAAAGAGGAAATTGGATTGCAAAGATCCAGGAGTTTGATCTAGTCATCAAGCCAACAAGGCTGGTATGGGGAAAAGGCCTATGCTAATTAATTATTGATAACAAACTAGAATAAATAGAGCATGAAGAAGCAGAGGATGAAGACATGCCAACAGTCCTCTTTGTCTCCACCACAAATGAGTGGTATTCAAGTATTGCTCATTTCCTTACTTATGATGAGTGTTCTACCCACATGTCTCGTAAAGAAAGGAGGACTATTAAACTGAAAGCTACCAATTTTGTCCTTTGAGACAATGGCCTGTATAAGAGGAGCCTTGATGGAGTGTTCCTTCACTATGTGGACAAGGAATAACAAAGCCAACTTTTGAAATCCTTCCACAATCTAGCTTGTGGAGGACATTTTTCTACTCCTGTGACTTCCCATAAAATTTTGTGAGCCAAGTATTACTGGCCTACTCTTTTTCAAGATGCATACAAGTGAGTAAGGAAATGTGAACTATGCTAGTAGTTTATTGGGAGACCCAAGTTATCTACTCTGCCTCTCAAGCCAATGGTCATAGAGGAACCATTCCAATAATGGGGAATTGATTTTATTGGAGCTGTAAACCCATCTTCAAGTGCTGGACATGATTATGTCTTTACAGCAACTGACTACTTCACCAAGTGGGTGGAAGCTATCCCAACCAAGCATGTTACTTCAAAAGTAATGTGCAATTTCCTTAAAAAGAATATCATTTCTAAGTTTGGGGTCCCAACTAAGATTGTCACAGACAATGCAACTTGTTTCACTTCCTAGGATATTACTCAGTTCTATTTTTACTATGGGATCACCCTCTCTCACTCTTCTGATTACTTTCCACAAGGGAATGGACAAGCTGAATCAAGTAATAAGAACCTGATGACTATCATCAAGAAGCTGGTGGATGACAACCAAAGAACATGGCATAAAGCATTGGTTGATGCTTTGTGGGCAGATAGAATTACACCAAAAAAGGCAATTGGTATGTCTCATTTCCAATTTCTTTATGGGCTCAATGTTGAGATACCAATCACCTTAGAATTTTCAGCATTAAAATTGGCTAAGGCAATTGAAGATCAGACATATGAAAGCCCCCTTGATAAGAGGATCATGTGCTTGACCAAGCTGGATGAGTAGAGAACTATGGTGGTGGACCAAATTGCTGCCCATCAAAGTCTGGTGAAGAAGCTCTTCGACTAGAAGGCAAAAAACTATGATTTCTAGGTTGGAGATCAAGTCTTATTATGGGACAAAAGGGGAGAACCAAAGGGGATGCATGGGAAGTTTGACTCCCTTTGGAGGTGCCCTCTTATTATCCATCAGCTCAATGGTGAAAATAGTTTCTTGCTAAAATATCAAGATGGTACACCCTTTTCATTGCCTCACAGTGGGAAACATCTAAAGCACTTCAATCCATGAAGTATCAGATAAGATCAGCTTGTACATATGTATATTTGTATAGTCTTTAGTTCTATTGTTGTGCTTTCATTTTTTTTTTTGTCTCCTTTATTTTTGGGTAGCATGACTCCATGGCACAATGGCATACTTCAAGGCACTAGAGATTTTGGCTTTTACTCCCCTCAGTTGTTCTAAGTTTTCAACTAAAGGAAGTTCCCCAACTAGAGCTAGCTATTGTCCCCCAAAAATATCACTCATTTTTGGGACAACATTTGAACTATTTTGAACTATTTTGGTCCAACAAACTAAAATCCTCTCTCCCCTTCTCAAAAATTGTTCTAGGCATTCAAATTCTCTATTTTTCAAGATTTTTCAAGTTCTATGGACTCAGTTCTATAGACTCTGTAGGCTTGAATCTACAGACTCATTTCTATGGACTTCACAGGAAAGAATCTATAGACTCATTTCTATGGACTCCACCAATTCTATAGACTCATTTCTATGGACTCTACAAGCTTAAATCTATGAACTCTACAGATATGTTTTTATGGACTCAACATGCTTGAAAGTAATAGGTTTGATAGGTTCAAAGGCTTCTACAGGCAAGTTTAATCAAAAGAACAAATTTCCAACACTTAGTCATTTTCAAGATTGGTTCAATGCCTTGGTTCAACCAAAAGAGTTCATCGGCAAGCTTTTATGTAGTGTTTGAACCATTTGACCATTGAACCTTGAACCATTTTGGTTCAAACGTTCAATGGGTTTAAAGGTTCAATGTCATCAGCAAGAGTTAAGTGCTTCAGCAAAGGTTCAACAAGTTTAACCACTTCTAGGTTTAACAACTTCAAAACACTTATCAAAGAGAAGAAGGCTTGAACCATTGAACCATTGAACCACTTTGGTTCAAAGGTTCAATGGTTCAAAATTTTCAAAGCATTTGGTTCAACTCCATTTGGTTCAAAGCATTTGGTTTAATGCTATTTGGTTCAAAGTGTATGGTTCAACACAGTTTGGTTCAAGCGGTCAAGTGAGTGAGTGAAACACAAGAAAATGATTGAACTGTTGAACTAAAGTTGGTTCAATCAGTCAATTCAATTGGTATGTTCAAGGGGCTACCCCAAATCCAAAGGAAAAAATAGCCCTTGCGAAGGGCGGTGAACCAAGCTGAGTGCCCTTGTGGAGGGCAATGAACCAAGCCAAGTGCCCTTGCAGAGGGTAGAGAGCAAAAGTGAACAAAGAGAATTCCTTTGAAAAAGTGAACTAAGGACAAACAACCCTTGTAAAGGGCAAGCAAGGAGTAGATGGATCATTGCAAAAGCCCGAAGGATAGTTTTGGGCTTGAACAAGTCCTTGTGGAGGGCACAGTTCTCTTTCGGGAAAAGAATGTAGAAAATTGACTAAGGCAAAGTGAAGGAAGATTTCCTTCGAACAAATTGTCTAAAGGAATTCCTTCAGACTTTTTGTTTGAAGGAAAAGAGCAACAAAAGTCCACTGAGAAAATTTAATCCCGAAGGCTGTCCCAAGACCACCTAAAGGGTAGATACCCTTGCGAGAGGCTCTCACCAAGGAAAGTGGACCATTTCTCAAGACCCCCAAGGGAAAGTTTCCTTTGAGAAATATCAAACCACAAAGTGTGGTGGAAGCTACCATGTGTCCCTTATAAATTTGAAGCAGAAGCTACCAAGTGTCATCTATCGCGACATAGTTTTTAATAACTTTCAAAGTAGTAAAACATGACATGTGTCATTTACAAAGCTCGGCAAAGGCTGCCAAGTGGAAACATCTTTAGCTTCTTCCTTTTATTGAGTAAGGACTACGGTGGGTCCTGGGTGAGTGGCTAAACTCAAGTGGAACGTGCCATGTGTCATCATCTGTGTGAATCCAAAAGAGTCTTGAATGTTTCTATAGTGTTTCTAGGAGCTCAGCAGAAGCCATCATGTGTCATCTTTTGTAGGACTCTTAAAAGGCACCTATAGCTTCTATAAGTTAAGAGGATGATGCCACATTTCTTATCCTATTTCACAGTGGAACACACCATGTGTCACTTGTTGAGATCAGTGGAAAGTGGCCAGAGCAAGCAGGAAAGACACGAAGGAATTGCTAAGGAGGATGATGGGCTCACAACCATCAAATTTAGGGCAATCAACTAGCTATTGGATTTCAAACAATGACAAACCCAAAGACATCAAATTTGTGGCAATGAAATAACTATTGATCCTTGTAGGCTTAACCATAGACCCTATGAACAAATTTAGTGACCGACCAAAGAGATAGCCTGAGAGCTCAGATCACATAGAAAAGGGCAAAATACAACCAAGAAAGGGGGAATGATGAAGAAGAATCAGAAATATCCATGCATGGGATATGTTTCTAGAAGGTAAAGTAGTCCACCAAGTGGACATCAAAGAGCATGAATATTTAATGGCATAGCCTATTTTCCTACATTAAGTAGAGCGAACAGTTGTGCACACATAAGGAAACACATCAATTAGCCCATATTAATAACTGATGCTCAATTCCAGCATAGCCCATGGACAAAATTTAAAATGCATTAAAGGCATTAAATGCATCGTAAGCCATTTTTGTGAAACAAAGCACCCAAGTCTTTCTTAAAGCACTATATATTGGACTATCTCTTATTGTCTGAAGAGATCTCTCTTTGTTATTAAAAACAAAACTCTGCCTAAATTGAAAGGCATTACTGAGACTTTGAGCTCAAATTGTTGATCATATTTCGTTATTTGAATAAGAAAATAAGTGACTTTTTAGACTTTGTGCTAGAATAGCTTGGTTGTTGGGGAAATTGTTCTTATGTCTATTTCCTTAATACATTTTTTTGTCCATTTAATTAAATAAGCAAAATTAGTGAAAGTAATCAAGAAGGTGTCCTAAAGCCAACTATGGAGAGACTCTGTTCCCCCATAATTGCCTTTAGTGTGTTTTCTTTCTATTCCTATGTAAAGGATCTTGGGATGAATTTGTGCCCTCATTATCCTTCATATTTTGTTTCTATGTAAAGGACCTTGGGATGAATTTGTGCCCTCATTGTCCTTTGTATCTCACTCTTGGGTAGTTGAGATGGATACTTTGTGCTACATCTCAGTCTGTTGGTTACTACACCTTTGGTTATTAGTTACTTGTCACTACCTAAAAGAACTCCTGTTGTTTCCTGTAAGATCACTTCTGAAAGAAGAGAAGTACCTTCAGCATTTTCACCAAGATTTACTCCTCTATTTGTTAACATCATCTCTGAAAAAAGAGAGATGGATGGTTTATCCTACCCCTGAGTGTTATTTTCTACTTATATATATAGTATATAGCTCCTGCATATTTACAGGGAACCTCCCCTTGATGAGAGGAGAGATTTGTCCCCTTTTGATGTAGTAAACCTGCACATCTAGCTGACCAATTTCCCTATGCTGTGGTTGAAGAGACCTATTTTTCTCATCAGTTAGTTGATTGACAAAATATTCACCCAACAAGGTTAATAGGGTTTACATTATATCGTAAACCATCAAAAGGATTTTAGGCTAGGGAAGGGCTAATGAAGGTAGAAAATGACTAAATGAGGATGAAAATAGGAAGAAAATCTTATAGGAATGTTTTTAGGAGATGATTGTATTGCTAACAAGTGCTAATAAGGTAAAACAATCATGCAAATCACCAATGGTCTATCCACCCCTTAAGGTATGCACTTAGAAAGATTAAGACTTGATGGGTTTTTGTAAGATATAAAGCATCAGTAATTGATAAAGTTTAAAAATATTATGTGTATACATATTCCCCACTTGAATCCCATCACATGTAACTCAGGTGTAATAGGGGATGGTGCTTTAAGAAAAGAACATAGAAACGCACAATGTTGAATCTAAAAAATTGTAGTATTTTAAAGCAAAAATAACTAAAATTAAATGACTCATAGGGAAATAACTAAAAATAAAAGTATACCTATCTTAACTTAACTTTATTGTTAGATGAATGACTATTGTGCTTTTAGTTTTGATCATAGAGGGAGTAGAGACTACTTTTGACAAACCCAAGGATACAAAACTAAATAGAAAAAACAAACAAATGTAGGAAAGCCAAGATAATTGATGCTATGTAGATAGGACATACTTGGAAATTTGGCAAGATGAGGTGATAAGTGTTATGTTATACCAAATGACCAAGTAAAAATTTAGAGTAAATCAAGTAACCAAAAATCTAAGTCTACTAAAGACTGAAAAACTCAAACAAGTAAACCTTAAGTAAGAAAGGCAAACTCACAAAGTCAAAACAAGGATACGTGTCAAAAAGGATGGTAATCAAGCATCAATGTAAAAGCAGTAAATATTCTTAATTAAAAAAATATGGGCAATCAAAATAGTAAAATAACATTGATGAGTGAATAGTAATAATCCTTACTCAATAATCAATGGAAAAAGGTTCATAAAGGGGAAAATAACATTGGTGAGCGAGAAGAGACAAGCCAACTTTGCTCAATAATGGAAAAAGTACATGAAAGTATAAACAAACTCATATGTTCACAAAAAGGGTAGTACAACAATAGCAAATGGTATAGGAAATCAAAGTGATGTTGGGATGTAAAGAAATGGTGTAAATAAAGTTAATCCATAGTTGCTCAAGCATATTATTTTGTTCTAAGGATAGATAAAACTAAAATAAAGTAGTGCTAACATGTTTTTAAGATGTGAAGAAGAGGGAAGTATAGAAGAGTTTAAAAAAATTAGAATCACACTTACCTATCAAGGGTGGAAATGAAATGGGTGGAGGGGAGAATGAAGAAAAAACCAAGATATAAAAGTTCTTTATCAAATTCAAGACACTCAAATTAGTTTTGTCAAAACAAGAGAACTTTTAACATTAAGTAATTTGAAGAATTTATCTTAGACACGCAAATATTAGGTCAACAAAATGGGCCTACCTTCCCACAATGTGTTTCCCATTCCTCAAGACCCCTTATAGATTCATTGGTTTACTAAAAATATTGGGTACTTTCATGAGAAATTAAGTATCACCATATATTTTTTTTGAATTATTCTATTCCAATCTTCTGGCCTACTACACCCCAATGGACCTCATCTCTATCATGAGGCCAACTATGGAGTTTGAGCTTCGATTAGAGATAGGAGATTTTCTTTGAATCACATATTTTGGTTTGATTTTAAGTTTTGACTTTGAATGTTGCCTTTTGTATATCATTGATTTTTTATTTTAAATGATTTGGCTTTTAACTTTATTGATGGATTTTTCTATTACTCCTCCATATGTTTTTGAAAAACTAAACATGGGTGATAAAAGTGATTTTCATTTAAAGACTTTGGACTTGGTTTCTAAGAAATAAAACTAAGAGAGCATGGTGTCTAAGGGTCTTATTAATTCAAGTGAAATAAAAGTGTTATCTTAACTTTGACCTTGGTTTAACCAATATGGAGTGAAAGGATTGGAAATCAAGAGGAATAAAACATGAAATAATTTGAATTATTTCAAATCTCAAAAAAAATGTGACCAGGGGTGGAAAAGGGATACAATGATAGTAAAGTGTGATTCCTTCTTAGAATAAGGAGGGAAGTGTAGGAAAACCTGTTAACACCTTATTATTGTGCAAATTTTATCTACAAAATAAGTAAAATCCAAAGTTGAGAACAAGGATCAAAAATTCATAACCATTACTAGACACATTCTAAAAAAAAGAAACATTGAATTAAAGATGGTTATTTTATGAGGAATGCCTGGTCCCATCCATGGTCTTACACTACAACTCATAAAAGATAAATCCAAGAGGGTGCACAAAATAAGAGGAAGATGGTATTTTGTGAGGAAGTCTAGGCCTTATTCGTGGTCTTACACTGTAACTCATAAAATGAAAACCCAAGGGGTGAAAAAATAATTGTAAAGTAAGGAAAGAATGATAACAAAAATAAAATCATGAGGAATATTGGGTCTTATCTATGATAATACAATGAAACTCATGAGAAAATAGAAACCAAAGGACCAAAAGGAGGGTCTAAGGTTTGTGGAAAGGGAGAACTATTACAAAGGGTGAGACACATGTAAGTATCCTACAAAAAGTGTTAGTAGGATAGATTATAGAAAGCATGATAGGAAGGGAAGGATATAGGAAAAATTATTTAAAATTTTTGCATTGGTGGGATCTTTAAAAATATGGCCTTCATTAGTTTTAATATGATAGGTGGTAGGACCAAGGATGTCTTTGACTAAATAAGGGCCCCACCATTTTTACATGTATTTACCTTTTTTGTCATGAGTGTAGTCTAGCTTAAGGACAAGATCACCAACATTGAAAGTGTAAACTTTAAATATTTTGTTATGTTGTTGGGCAATACGGGAGTTATATTGGTGATTGTGTTGTAAGGCAGAAAGATGATGTTCATTAAGAAGATCAAGAGCATGAAGGGGATATTCATGTAATTATTCATTGGGTATGATACCATGAAGAGAGATACAGAGATAGGGAATCTCAACTTATAATGGGAGGATTGATTCAAAACCCTAGAGTATCAAAAATGGTGTTGCCCTAGTAGTAGTACATATGCTAGTGCAATAAGCCCAAAGATTGGGATATAGATAAAGATGTCAATCCATGTGGATTTCACAAATTATTTTTTGGAGAATTTTATTAAGGGTTTTGTTGGTGGCTCATCTTTAACATTGCATTGGGGATGATAAGGCATGGAAAATTTGTGATTGATTTTGAATTTAGCATAGAGTTGTTTGATATCTTTATTTTTAAAATTACCACTATTATTTGAAATAAGAATATGAGGAACACCAAAGTGGAAAATGATTTGATTAAGGATGAATTTGGAAATGGTGGTATCAATTATATTTATGAGGGGCGTAGCCTTGACCCATTTGGTAAAATACTTTGTGGTTTTAATAATAAAGACATGCCCATCTTGAGATCTAGGTAATTTGCATATGATATCTAATCCCCATATAGAGAATTGGCTAGGGAGAATCCACAGTTTTAATCTTTGTTGGATATGAATGGATTAGATCATCATAAATTTATTAAGGAGTACAATTTTTAGTGAATTTTATGTCATCCTTTTAAAAATTAGGGAAAAATTATCCCATACATAATCATTTACGAGTTGTAGCATGTCCGCTATAGTGGCAGCCACAAATGCTCCCATGTGCTTGTTTAAAGAAAGGAGGAATTTATTCTTTCATAACATAGCGGAGTAGGGTACCTTCAACATTGTGATAATAAAATATGTTATATCAAAATACATACTTAAAATATTACTTGTGAATATGAGTATTTTTGTGGGAATCAATGTTTAGAGGATAGTTTTGATGTTTAAGGAATTGAATGATGTATTTATACCATGGGTTTTATTGAATGATGAAAACCTAAATGTGGTAGATAAGTGAATATTATGGTTGAATGTAAGATGGGGACTTTCTTATTTGGATAAGAAAAGTGAAATCAGTAAGAACTTGGTGTGGATGAAAAAGATACGCTAAAGAAATAAGTGAATCAATAATAAAATTTTGATCTTGAGGGATAGGCTCGATAGTAAAAGAAGAAAATAATTTGGAAAGGGTAGTTATTATTTGATGATAAGCAATGAGATTTTTTATTTTACATTAATAAGCACCATTAACCTAGTGGTAGATGAGTTGGGAGTTAGCTAAATCATGTAAATATGTGATGTCTAAATCAAGGGTTGATCTCATGCCTAAGATTAAATCTTTATATTCCACCATGTTATTAGTGACATCGAATGTAAGGTGAAATGCCAAATGGATAATTTTACTAAGAGGACTAGTGAGGATACAACCTAACCCAACTCCTTAAAGGCATTTGGTAGTATCAAAATGAAGGATCCAAGTATCTTCATATAAATTGATAGTAATTTTAGGAAGCTCCTTGATAACTAATTTTAGTTTAATAGTATTGGGGAAGATGGGGGACTCTTCAATATTACTTCAAGATCATTAGTGAAATTATGGAATTAATCTTTAAGAGATATGTTTTGATTAAGACCTTTAATTTAGATAATATTTTCATCAAGAAGACTATCTTGAAGGTGGTCGGTAGAAGTATCAGAGCTATTATTGGTTGATTAGTGATGATTTGTCCTTTGATAACTTTTTCTATAATAATTTGGATATTGAATTCCATGACAAGGACCATCCACTTGCCAATTATATCACCAAGAATAAAGGATTTGGAGAATAAGTAATGAAGTGGATCAAAATGAATGATGATGTAAGTGGTTTGATAAAGCATATAATGTCAAAAAAAATTAGTAGTAAAATATATGGTAATGAAATCACATTTTACTTTTGTATAACATTTCTCATAGTTAATGAGGCCTCAACTGATATAATAGATGGCATGTTTTCTTCTGATATCATCATGTTAGGAAATCATTTCCCTAAATGATATGGGTGTGGAAAAAGTATATAAGATTAAAGGATGGTCATTAGAATGTGGATGAAGAGTGGGTGGGTGAAGCAAAGGTTCTATTATATTGTCAAATGATTTTTTAAAAGGATCCGTCCATTCTAGGGCATTGCCTTTATTGAGACTATAATTAAAAAATATATAAAATAATCCATTTTGGGGACAAACCATCTAATTACCCCAAGTTTTTCAAGGTAAGTAGGAATATCTAACATGGAACGATGGATAGACATGTTGATAATAGTGTTGATCTTGGCAGGATCAACATCAATAATATGAAGAGAGTCTAAGAATCCTATCAATTTTCTAGATGTGACATTAAAAACACATTTGTAGAGATTTAGTCTGACTTTATATATAATGAGGTAATCAAACATTATATCAATATCAGAGAGATGAGTCTTGCAGATTTTGGACTTGGCAATGAGGTCATTCACATAGGTTTCAACAATTGTATGGATAAGGTCATAAAAAATGTGGATCACTACCTATTGATAGGAAGATCCAACATTTTTGAGGCTAAAGGTAATTTTAATGCAATAATAGGTGCCCCATTTTATGGTGAAAGTTTTTCTTATGTTAGTATTTGAGGGAAATGTGAATTTGATTATAACTCAAGAAACCATAATTTGAAGTGGCATCATCGATGGAATCTATAGAAGGTAAAGATAAATTATCCTTCAAATAAGCAATATTAAGATTACATAATTAAATTCAAATGTAAATGACCATCTTTACTTTCTTCTAAATTGGGACAATGTTGGAGACCCATTCTTAATAGTCCACAAACTTGATAAACTTAGCATCAAGAATTTTAATGATTCTTTTATGGTATAAATTCAAAACTTCTGGTGTAAATTTTCATTTCCTTTGCCTCATATGTTTGGCATTATGATAGGTTATGATGTTGTAAACCATGATTCTAGGTTCAATATCAAGTATGTCCTCATAGGACTAAGTGAAATTCTCATGATATTTATCAAATAATAAGCTGAAGTTATCATGTTCAATTGGTGTGAGTTCGTAGGAGACTATGATTGGTTAGGACATGATGGGGTACCATATTCAATTTGGGTAGTTTCATTAATAAGCATAGAATTTCCATCTTGGAAATGATATGGTGTTTTAGGTAAAGAGGAAATAGGATTGGTTTTAGGATACATGATAATGATGAAGTTATTGAAATAAGGGGCTTTATTTTTGAAATTCCTAAGTTTGTGGTGATGGCGAGGTAGTTGAGGTTCTCAATAATGAAGTAATTCAAGAATGGATTCATCATTAGGTAAGGTGGGAAGAGGATCATAATACTCAACATCTAACTCAAGATCAATAATTTTGTTACCAAGGTGATCATATTCAGAGTGGATTTGGCATACAATCATGGCCTTGGCATCTAGTGTAATCTTAGGAGTAGGTGGAGTAGGGGAATAAGGTTAATTTATTTGATCGGTTGTCATTAGTTAAATTTACTATGGGGAATAAAATGTAATAATTGGTTCTATAAGTGGTATAAAAGATGTAGGAATTTTTGAAGGTTCTGAAGGTAAGATTTGTTTGACCACCCAAGGAGTGTCAAGGAGTGGAGAATTAAGAGGACGTATGTGACCTTCAAGTGATAACTCAAATTTATTAGAAATGGCATGAACATCATGATTGAAAGGATATATTTTATCTAGATTTTTTTTATAATGTTAAACATCTAAGTCTCATGATGATTGAGCTTGGGCCGTGATGTACTTATCATCATAGGCTAGAGAAATTATACATGCTTGAGATTTAGGAAGAATTTTAGAAGGGGAAATGCATAGATAATTAAATTTACATGGAGACATGATTAAAGGATCTTGTAATAATTTATTTACTCATTAATCATTGCATGTGAAGGCATTTTATATGCAAGAGGCTTCTTGATCATTACATGGAAGGGGGAATCAGTGATCTCATCAATGATGGGGATAGTACAATCATGAGGAAATAAATAAGGAGGAAGCCACTCTGATATGCAAGGAGATAGATTAGTAGTTTTTCAAGTATTTTGAAAATCATTAGGTTCATCATTATCTAAATCAAAAAGAGGAACATCTAAATCTACATTCATGTTGATGAATCTGGGTAAGGGAGCACTATTGATTGTTAGAATGGTAGGAATGTGATATTGATATTTGGGATTTAGAAGTTAAATACTTCAAGGGTTAGGATCATCCTCAAGTTTATACCTTTTTATATTATGAAGGAACTTGATACATTGGCTACCAAAAGAGGTGATAACCCTCATTCTATGAGTCCATGGTCATCTTAGAAGTATGTTGTAAGAAATGGACAAATCAAGGACCATAAGCTTAGTTCAAATAGTCTTAGGTCCAATTTTAAGAGGGAGAAAAATAAAACCAAGTGGATTTTTATTATTTTTTAAAAATCCATGACATGTTAGGTGGGTTTGCTTGAGATGATCTTTATTATATCCAAGTTGTTGGATGAGCCAAAAAGATGTCATATTAATACCAGACCCTTTGTTTACTAATACTTTATTAATGAGGGTGGTATTTATGTCTTTTTTTAATAAATAGGGATGGATCATCGATGTGAAATCAGATTTAGTCATTAATCATGTCTTCTTTAATGAATTATATGGAGGGTTTCAAAGAAAGGCAAATAGATTCAATGGTATGCACGTCATTTGGTTGACACTCATGAGAAGGTGGTTCTTCTTCGATATAAGATATTTCTTCAATTTCTTGAAATTTTTATGAGGAATCTACAATGATAAGGGGTGGTATGAACTAACTCCATAAGAGGAATATTAAAAGGCATAGAATGGATATCTTCTAAGAATTTCCAATGGGTTTTAGAAGAATAATCAACACGAGGTTTAGAAGGTAAGTTAGATTTTGAAGAAATAGAAGTGGTTGGTGATTCCAAAGAAGGAGATGGTTCTATATTATCTTACAAAAATAAGTGAGTGGTAGTATATTTGAGTATTTTTTCTTCCAAATATGGTTTCTTAGGTTTAGTGACAAGATCTTTGTGAGCCAATTTTTGTTGATAATTGACCTTAGCCATAATAACATGCTGATAATTATTTTTATATTGGTTATACTCAACATCAATGGCATAAACATCCTTATTATCTTGTTAAATGTTAGATGTGGAAAAATATTTTTTGTTATTAGAAGAATAATATTTGGGAGCTTGTCATTTTTTAGAAGTGGTGTTGTACTCTTGATGATGGAGTTGAATCATGGCTTTGTGATTGAATGAATCACCAATCATATAGGAGACCAAAAACATGGTAAGCCCTCCACAAGTTTCATGGGAGTGACCGATGTCATCATGGAGCCAATAAAATAGATTAGGGTCAAACCATTGAGGAGGATTATTGGGATAATTAAATGGTTTATAGGGCATTAAAAATTATTTCATTTATTGTATAATTAAAGATGTGTCATAAGATGCGGGTTTATAAACTTTGGAAAATCCTAGCTTGGTTTGAGGAGTATTTTTGGTGATTACATATTGGAATTTTGAAAATACCCTTTTATAAATTTGGTATTAGGTTAAAATTATTTCATTAAGAAGTCTTAATGCTTGGCTTGGTCAATAGCTTCATTAAGCATTTGAGGGACAAAAGTTCTAACCTTACATTAAAGAGAAAGAGTTAAGGTACCTTTAAAGAGTTTAAATCAATTATATTTAGTCCTTTTATAGTTGGCTTTATGGGTTAAAGATTTCCATATATTGATAAAATCAAGTACTGATTTAGTGGGAGATTGCTTATCACTGATTAAATGACGAAGGTAGTTTTTGGGAAGATCATTGTGTTGAAACTCTTTAACTAAACGATTGAATAAATACTCTAGTTGACATATGGAATTTTGATGAAGTTTATTATATTATTAAATTACATAATAAATGAAGGTTTTAACCAAAAATTTATTTGTGGTGAAAGTATTAATTTGGATCCATTCCTTGTAAATATTATTGAATTCCTTGAGAAAAGATGCAAGGTCTTTAGCCCATCATAATTGATAGTTTGAGATATGTTACCAATATCAATGGAAATAATGAAAGGGTCTAAAGGTTCATTTTGTATATTTGGAAGCATCTTGTTATTCATTATAGGTTGGGGAATGACATTTCCCATGGCATTTCTAAGAGGTGGAGGAACAAAGTTTTGATTATTTTGAGGGAGGAGAACAAGAGGTTGATTAGCCATATCGATAAAATGATTTTATATTTTCATCATTTCGTAGGTGTTTGATGTTTGCATTATGTTTATTTATTGCACTATCTATTTAATAATTTGGGTTGTATCAATTGGTGGGTTGGTGTTTATAGGAAGACTTTTCAATTTGGTATTAGGGGGAGGGTTGTTAGGAGGTGGATTACTAGTCAAGTTATTAGATAGACTTGTGTCAATAATTCCCACATTGTGATGATATGATTGAATATGGGAATTATCTTGAAAGGTATAAAAAGGATCTGGTCCACCTACTTCATCTTGAGGCATGATTTGAACCATGTTGTAATCCAAAGATGAGGGAAGGGAATAAGTAATCTAAGATAGTATTATCTTGGGATTTAAAAAAAGGAAGAAGAGAACACCCTATATAGTGTCTAAATGGATTCATGTCATTTAAAAATATTAGGATAGGGGACTTCATGATGCTTGATGAGAGAAACATAATTTAGGAAAGAATAAGGAGAATTAGGGATAGACTCAGCTAGACACAAAATAAAGTCAACTAGACAAAGAACAGGGTCAACCAAAAGGTATAAAATTGACTAGGTCGATAGAGTACTACTAAGATATAGGCTAAAGAGAAAACACATCATATGGGTTGACTATGTACTACTAGGTAGGGGATAGACAGATAGGAAGACATAGTCGTACAGGTCAACTATGTAATATTAGAAAAAGGTAAAATAGTCTATAAAAGACTATATCAACTAAGATGATAATGTTATAAAATAGGGGGAAAATTATGAAAGATATTTTGAATTAAGAATGAAATAAACCACACAAATAATTGGATGAATTTGATTGATCCAATTGCATCACATAGCACAAACCTTGCACCAACACTAGCCAATGTAATTTTTGCAATATAACACATAATGATCAAATAAAAAGTAATCAACTAAAAATTAAATGATAATTATTTGTTCACCCTAAGTGTTGTTAGAGTATTAGAATGTTTTGATTTTAATTTGATAAGAAAGTTGTTAAAATAGGGGACCAAAAAGTAGTCTAAAGTTTGTTTCAGGATGTTTGGAATGAAAGGGATTTGTATTGGCAATGGTAATGGCTTGGTATCAGGGCCTACCCCTCACTTCATAATCCCACATCGATAAGTGTGTTAGGTGATTTACCAATATATACCATTAACCATGTATTTATACTTAGCCATAAAACCAAGTAAGTTTCCCCCTTGGTAATGAAATTAGAGTAGGTAGACCTTTGGAAGTCATGCATAAATGCATTTTAAATGTTAAGTGATTTGGTAGTGTGTGCAAAAAAAGAATAAAATAGTGTAATTAAAATGGTAATTTTGAAAAAACACCTATTTGGACTATGTGATTTACTTTAAGCATGAAAATAACTAAAAAGGAAATGTGAATTAATTACTATCAAATATAAGTTAATTTCTTTAAAAAAGGGTACATGGAATAGGAAACACTATATGAAAAAATTATATAATAGAGTCAATGAGGTCACTATTATTCTATAAAATTAGGGTCTTTAACAATAGATTCAAATAGGTCAAATATGTCTCTAGACAAAAGATAGACTACATAATTAGGTCGACCAAGTCAACCTAGTTAACTTTAGCATTATAGTTTTGAATACTACCAAATTATGAAAAATAGAACTAAAGGAAGTATTGAAATGATAGATAGAGAAAATAAAGGAACCTTGGTAAGCTTGATGATGATTTGGATTGAAAATTTTATGCTATATTGCTTTAGTTTCTACTTTCAAATTTTGTAAATTGGGTCGACTAGTTCAGCCACATTCTGTAAAACCCCATATGTTAAAGATGAATAGTGAATAGGGTTGACCTATTTGATAGTGTTCATTAACTTGTATGTTCGTATAAATAATTAGTAGATAGAGTTGACTTGTTTGAAAATGTATGATAATTTGGAACTAAATTAGAATAGAGTTGTTTTTGAAGCAATTGTGTGTTAAACATGCACACATAAAGTTAGAACTATATAGATTAATTTTATACAATACTATAAATATGGAAAAATATTTAAAAAATTATTAAAAAAATTATGTTATGAAATAAAACCTAAAAGTATTAGATTCACATTAGGTTCACTAAAATTTATGCAAAGATAAATGCAATTGATCTATAAATCAATATTAGCTTAGAGAAGATATACCTACTTACACTTTTGATTGTTGATACATTATATAATCAGGGTCATGACCAAGATGGATCTACTCAACCTACCAAGGGATCTCTTACCATAATAATATCACTAGGGAGGGTTCGAAAGCCTCTAGTCAAGAAAAACTATGTAATAACCCCAACTAGGTCCTATGTTTTTATATTCACTAAACTAATAACAAGTAAAGTAAAGTTTAATCTAGTACTAACCAAAGCTTATGTCACAAAGTGGGGGTAATAAAAATTAAAAGTAAACATGCATGAGGGAATCTTATTTAATTTATGTATAGGTAAAACTCTAATTCATAGAGATAGAGAATTATATTTAAAAGCCATTAATTATGCTAATTATATCTACTAAAAGAGAGGAGCAAAGTTAGAGATTCTTACCTTGAATATGAACCCATAGAGATTCAATATCTCCATTTTCCAAAGATGTTTCACAAGAGGTTGATTTGGTTTGTAAGGATCACTAAGAAAGGCCAAAGCATCTAAGACTTTTCCACAACTTTTCCAAGTAGAAACCCTAAGCTAAGACTCCTCAAGTAGAATGGTAAAAGAGAATATTGTAAATAAATACAAATGAATAATTAACTCTTGTTTTCTTCCTAAGAATGACAAAATAGATGTGTTTATATATCTAAATCTAACCCTATTCCTTTCTAAAAGTTTAGCCGACAGGGTTGGCCCAATCAAATTTATATTATTATTGACAAAAGCAAATTAGGTCTTGGTTTAGCTTGGCTAGGGGCTAACATAAACCCTAAGCAAGTTTTTAAATTAGATTATAGGGTTGATGGGGCTGAAATTGTATCATAAACTATAAAAAAAGATTTTAGGCTATGGAATGGCTAATCAAGGTGGAAAATGACTAGAGGAGGGTGTAAAATAGGAGGTAAAGCTTAGGGGAATTTTTTAGGAGATGGTTGGATTGATAAAAAGTGATAATAATGGGAAATAATTCTATGAAGCACCAATGTTTTTCCCACCCCTTTCCTGATGCACCCCTTAAGTCATGCACTCAAATAGATTGAGACTCGACAGGTTCTTGCAAGATAGAAAGCATCAATAATTGATAAAGTTTGAAAATATTATGTGTATACAAATTTCACCACATGTCTTAACCTTTTAGGACTCAGTGATCATAAATATTATGTTTGTTAAAGAGTTGAGTAGACTAAATTAGGTTAATGATATGCAATAAATATATCTACTAATTATTTATAGAATTGACTAACTTTGACCTTTCTAAAAATAGAAATAAATAGTACAAGTAATAACTTCACTTGAAAATAATTGAGATGGATGATCCAAAGGCTAGAAACTAAGGAAAATCTTACTCTGATTATTGTAAATAGGATCCTAGTGTTAGAACCCCTCCTAGATAGTATCACCCTAATTAGATAGTAATACCATTATTAGAAATATGGTGGAAGTGTCTTTATATTAGTAGTAGTGTCCTTTGTGCAGGATTGTCTTGAGTTTCTAGGTGCCCCTGTGTCTAGATCTATGAGGTTTATTCCTATCTAAAAGAGTTTTGAAACCCTATATATTGCCTATTTTGATTGAATTTATGAGTAAACACTAATCATTCATGTTTTTAGGGCATCCAATTGATATAATATTTAAGGTGTGTTCGTTAATGGGGTAGGTTGTATATCCTCAACAGCCTGTTGTGATGAGAGTTTCCTACATACCAATACTCTAAGAAAGGATCAAACCTGATGTAGTTCTCCCCACATAAGCATTGGTGCAATTGCAATTGAAGCTAGTATGATAGTGGAATTGAGTGTTTTTAATGTTATTGAGACTAGAAATTTAGGTAATTTGAGCTTAGTACTATTGTAGATGGCAATATGCAAAAGTAGGGAAAACTAGGGATTGATAACCTTAATTATGCACAACTTGTTTTAAGTTTGAATGTGTATTTTTCATCTAATTTCCATCTAGTGGTTAGATGGAAAAGTCATATACATACATACATACATACATACATACATACATACATACATACATATATATATATATATATATATATATATATATATATATATATGTATGTATGTATGTATGTATGTATGTATGTATGTATGTTGTATGTATGTATATATACATACATACATACATATGTGTGTGTGTGTGTGTATGTATATATATATATATATATATATATATATATATATATATATATATATATATATATGTATGTATGTATATATATATATGTATGTATATGTATATATGTATATATATATATATATATATATGTATGTATATATATATATGTATGTATATATATATATATGTATGTATATATATATATATATATTTATGTGTGTATATATATATATATATATATATGTATGTATATATATATATATATATGTATGTATATATATATATATATATATATATATATATATATGTATGTATAAATATGTATATATATATATATATATATATGTATATGTATGTATATATATGTGTGTGTGTGTGTGTGTATGTGTGTATATATATGTATATGTATATATATATGTATATATATGTGTGTGTGTATATGTGTGTGTGTGTGTGTGTGTGTGTGTGTGTGTGTGTGTGTGTGTGTGTAATTTTGATGCTTGTACGAGTGCTAAAATAGGTCCATGCCCACCCTAGGAGGTTTTATATTTGAAAATATATCCATTTATGAAAAAGAGAGGGAAATGACATTAGTGTCATTATTGGGACACTAGTGTCATGTGGTACTACAATCCTTATTATGGCACTAGTGTCAAAGTGGTAGAACATTAAGCACAAAGGGCCAAGATGAAATAATGAGGATATAAGACTATTTTAGGGCTAACTAGGGATGTATGTATCCCACACAATGGTTGGATAATTGTGACAATAGGTTCTAAGATAGGTATATGGCTTAGCTAGTGATAGGTAGTCTCAAGTAGCACTCTTATCACTCAAATACCACTTTTAGGTGATTACAAGTTTGTAAATTTTCTCTATGATACCCTTTAGTAAAATTGGCCCCTAACTCTATCAATCTCAAAAGGACCTCATCCTTATGCTCAAATAGTTCTTTCCCAAATTGGGCCCTTTGAAGATCAGTGTGTTTAGTAGTCGACTCCAATCTTTATTTTGTTTGGGGTGGTTCTCCTTCATATTCTTGTTGGTATACCCCATTGTCTATTTTTTTTTTAGTGTTTTGGATAAGTGGGTTATATTTACAATCATCATAAAATTTAGGGTTGTATGAAGGAAGGTTATACAAAGCTCCACTTCTAGTGAATTTAGGCATGTTGATAATCTTCAGTTTTGAATTGAGATTGGATTAATTATTAGATTGATGTCAAATTTAGATAAATAATTTGGTTTATGGTTTATTTAATTCAATTTGGATCAATTATTGGATTTAGGACACTTTGGAATGTTTAAGTATGCCTTGATGTGATTGGACTTGATTTAGAATTTTGACTTCATCTTGAATTACTCATGATTTTAAGTTGGTCAAAGGTATGTGATTAACATTATTTGACTTGGAATATAAACATTGATCAAGTTATACCTTTGACATTAACTTAGTCTAAAAAATTTTACATTGAGAGGTTTGACTTATCATGACTTGTAAGTCTGGCTTTTAACTTTATTCAAGTTAACCTTTTATTTTGACTTTGTTTGACTTCAAGAATTGAATTTGTTTGACTTTTATTTAAATTTGAAATATTTTGAAATTGACTAAGTTGACTTTAATTATTTTTTAAACTTGACTTTGATTTGAAGTTAGAAGGTTGATTTCAAAAGGTTTGACCTAAGTTTACTTGATTCAGATTGATTTGAAAAAGTGGTCTAGATTTGAATAATTGATTTGAAATTGGATATTTTTCAAAATAAACTTGATTTAATTTTGGATTTAGTTACAATTGGATAGAGTAATAGTACTATGTGGACAAATTAATGTTACAATAGGATATAATGAGTCTTGATTTCAGTAAAATAATGCCTTACAACGTAAGTTTGTAATTTGAATGTGCAAGATTAGACTTAGAAAATTGGACTTGTTTGACATTTACAATTCTAACACACAAATAAGGGTATGAATAACAAACAATAAATCACACAAGTAAAATCCTTATTATTAATGGTAAAATGGGTGTGAAACTAATATGTATCCCACATATCTTCCTCACAAGAATTAAGAATAAGTTAATCAATTAACCCTCACTTCAAGCAGTATGTTATGAGATCTTGGGGAGGTTGGTTTCCCCACACTATAAAGTGTTTGTGGCTTAATAGTTTTAAGATAGGAAAAAATGGGCTTATATAGGTGCATCCTTTATATACCTTACATTATGTTGAGGAACAAGAAAATGATGGGCTTCATGAGAGGGTTTAGTCCCTTCATGGTCACTCCAATAATATCTCGGTGGAGTGTCACTAGAAAATATTCCTTGAGAGTGATGTTTGATAGCCTAGTTTCTAAGATAAACACCTTACCTTCATGAAACCTTTTATGGGGAATTATGCTTAGCTTTTATGACAATTCCTCCTAGTTTATATACCCCACTAGAACATGGGGTTGGTACATATGTTAGGGATGAAATCCCAATCACTATGCCCTAAGGACTCATGGTTGGGGAGAAAGGTCTAACTTGCATAGATAAAAATAAAAAGGGAAAATAAGTTATTTTTGATCCCCAAGGTCCTAAAAATGGGCAAGAGGAGAGCATACATAGCATTCTCTTAGATATAGGGAAAAATAAGATAACTTAAGTGATTTTGAACACCTTAGTCCTTAAATTTGGCAAAGGGAAAGCATACACATGTCAAGTTACCATAATAAATACATAAACACACAAATATACTCAATTAAGTTCAATTTAATACCAAATTCAAGTGTTTTTCCTTTTTTATAGCACCAAAATAAAATGTGATGAGTTTTTGGTTGAATAATCACATCTTTGACAAGTAGAAACCTACAACAAACAAGTTATTAGTCTTAAATGTGATCTCTAAAAAGTGGATATTAAGGTCTTAAAATTTAATGTTTTAGGTCTCTGTCTACATTTTTATCATTCTGTAAATTGATTCCACCATTTGACAAGTTGATAATTTCATTATGCAAGTCAATTTCATTACTTTGTAGGAAATAGAATTAGAGAACAAAAGACTATGATTCTATTTTTATGTTTATAAAATATGATATTACATATAGAATTTTTGCTACTACAAATTATGATTTTTCTACTACTAAGAATGATTTTGACATTGTAGAAAATAAATACATAGAAAGCACAAAACAATATTTTCATTATTACTAGTCATGATATCCCTATTACACAGATCTTTTTACTAATTCAAACCATGATATTACTATTGATACAAAACATATAGTCAACCAAAATAATCATGATTCTACCATTATACACCATTATTTTGCCACTATGCAGAATAATTTCATTGATCCCTACAAACACAATCATAAGATGTGATTTCCTTAATTCATAGTGAATTTATACTATTAAGTAGGATGATTTAATCAATTATGCAGAATAAATATAAAAATAGTAAATGTTTCTATTGTTTCTTGTCACAAATCCACCACTATCAGGATCATTTTTGTCTCTTAGTAGGGTGATTCCACTGCTATTCTGGAAATGGTAGTTTTGGAAAAAATTTAAATAAAATATGGGAAATTAGCTTAAAGTTTGAGCTAAATTTAATTCTAGGATAAATATAAGGTGTCTTCAAAGCTGATTGTGGGGTGCTAGTCCCACTGAGTGTGTCATATGTAAAAACACAATTATAAAGGCTATTTTTATAGTTAGTATGAAATCTAAAATAATGAAACATACCACTAACCTAGGCATGGTCCTCTGATTAAAAAATACAAATAAAATGACAAGTAAACATAATTTTATAAATTTACTTGTTTTTTCCTTACTATAAAAAGCAATATCACTCAGATGTAGTTGTAAAAGCCTTGTATAGTACATGTGGGTAATATGATAATATAACCCCTTGCTAACTTGATGATTTGATGATGTGTGGTGGAGGTGATTGAATCTTTGTAAGGCTATTTTAATAACACATCATTTTCAATTGATAGCTTGTTGCAATTAGGAGAGAGATCCTTAATTTATAGATTTGTCTAATCAATGTGGATTGTTGATCCTAGATGAAGATAAATGGTTGAGGATGAATCCTATAATGAGAGGTAAGCATTCAATGCTATGACATGGAATGTGTAAGTGCTTGTAAAGATCTCCATTCATAATTTTTGTAGTATGTAAGTGCATGTCATAGACATTACTTGCACTCATCTCAATATTTATTAAACTTGCCTTGTGAAATGATTTTAAATTTCTAAGATGGTGAAGTGATGTAGGAAATTAGGATTTTATTGATTTTTCATAAATATGACATGTACATTTCATGGATTTTCCTATAACTGAATGATTAACTTCACTAATCAAAGTTAATTATCTGATTAAAGAGTGATTTGGATAATGTGGTCATTTTTTTTATGTTCCTTTTTTATTAATCATTTGCTTTAATTGAACCAAGGTGACATTATCAAATCAACCAATTGATCTGGAATGTTTTTGATGAACTAGATGATATGATGTGGTGTATTTTCCCACACAGGGATGTACCAATCTATTTTGAGATATGCATAAAAATTGTGTAAATTAATTTGGGGTAATTGATGAATTTCTATTTAATTTGTGTGTTGTTACAAAAAGTCATTCCAATATCAATTTTGACACAGAAGTGATAAAAGTGAAGTGTCTACATTGGTTATGTTAGTTTTTATTTTTGTCTTTTTATTCAGTTTCCTCTTTTATTTATTTTATCTTTCTTTAGATTTTCTAAGTTATTTTTCTTTTAGTTTATTTTAGTTTTTGTGGCATTTAAACTGATAATAAATATATAAGAAGAAGATGTATTTCCTTCAAGATATTTCCTCTCTCATATGCTTTATTCTATTAGATAAGTTAGATAGTATATGTTATATCTTATTCCAATTTTACATTGAAATAAGCATATGATTTCTAAAATATCATGACACTTAATTCACTTTTTTACTTTGATTATTATTCTCATAATTATTTAAAAAGCACTCTACACATATTAGGAACAATATTTACTCCATAGATCCCCCATAATTAAACTGGTATGATTCTACCTTAACCTTCATGATAGGCAAAAGAGTAGATTTATTGACATGACATTTTTCACCACCAATAGGACCTTCAGTCACAACATGCATTTATTTCTTATGAAATCCATATTTTTCTTAGAATCATCCTCACCTTATTCCTCTAGTTTTTATGCCTCACTTCTCTCTTTTATATGTGTGGCCCCATGACTTATTGTGTTGATTTCTATTATTCTTTTATGCATATTGCCTAAAAAACCATTAATTCATACACAATCATATGTTTTCCTATGGGGAAATCACACCCATATTTGTTCTTCATTAATTATATCTTTTCCTATGTGGGAATCATACCCACACTAGCTCCTTATTGATCAAATACATATTTTCCTACATGAGCATCATGACACAAATCATTTCTTATATAAAATATCTTCAGCCAATGGGGGCATTGTACCCATGTTTTCTATCTTATATCATATTTTTCTATGGTATCATCAAAACCATACATGTTTATTATCGACACATCTTGCACACAAATTGTATTATACCCATTTAACTTATGGGTCTACATTGCTTATTTATATTATAGATCCTAAATTTATCATGACACATGATAGGTCATCACTCATGGTAAATTTATTATCATTTCTAATACTAATCTATCAAACATTAGGGGCATGTTGTCATCATTGTGTACATCATCATCTTTATCATAGGATCTATTCATCTATTGGATTTTCCACATGTTCATCTATACCTTATGATCATGACAATTTGATATTATCTTATGATTATGTAATATTATACACATATGCCTTGAATTATTACATAGATTGGATCTTATGCCATACACATTATTTTACATATTATCACATTATGTTCATCCTACTTGGTATAGACATGATATATACAATTTTACCATCAAAGGGGTATGATCTCAGGTTATAAATTTCAAAAAAAATTTACAACAATAATTATTTATACATGGTTACATATTCATATATTCTATATTTTTCCATATCTATTATGTACAAGTATTTTTCACGCCATTTATTGAGTGGGTGTTATACAGATACATAAGTTACATAATATGTTCCCACATTATGAGAGGTAATTTTCATCAAAAACATTTATTATCTTTAGGTTATTTCAATTCAACAAATTTTTCATGGTAATATCTTTTATTCCTAGTCCTTCATTAATTTCAACAAGATTACATTGGTTAGTACATCTCATGCTAGTACCTAGATCTTATATATCACATGGATATTTTCATTATGATTATTGCATGGTTACATTAACTATTGTGCATGAATGTTTTCTTGTGTGTGTATGTGTTTTATAATTTGTGCATCCTTGTCCATAGAAGATCATCTTATTATAATTTTTGTGTATCTCATCCTTGTGTGGTCTCATTGACTTATGTGGTCCTTTTATTTGTTCATTTTATATAACCATGATTTTCATCATGTATTTTCTATCATACGATGGTATTCATGATGTCTATCATGTGTATTGTATTATACTTGTTTGTTACCTATTTCATCATGGTCTATACCATGCATCTCTATGGGCATGATACTTATGTGTGGTCTCATTTATACATATAATTATTCCCATCTTGATTTTCTTGTGGGAGAATTATAATTTTTTACATTGTGCTTGATATGATAATATATTTCTTCCACTATATTGTCACTTATACATGATGCATCTACTCAAAATTATATTAATTTGTTGGTATTGGATATATTAAAATTTTAATGGCATATTTTTTAGGATATTGACACTTCAGTTATATCCATTTTTAAAAATATAGGGTATTTAACAATATCCTTTAACATGTGTGATTTCAGCATAAATATTCATCAGTCACCTCAAAAGAGGGGAATATATGTGAGCATATTTTTAAAAAAAATTCATAAATGGAGTGAAATTGACTGAATTTGAAAAAATTTATCTACATACTTGATCAAAAATTGGATTGAGCACTATTACTCTTAAAGAAGTGTTGGCTATATTTAAGTACCTATCAAAATTCTAGTTATGAAAGTAGTTGTTTTGTAATTTAGATAAAATACCAACTAGGCCTATTAGTTCCTATGCTCTATTTTCAAAATTCAAAATTTAAAAATCCAAACTTCAAATTTATATGATGAGCATTGACTACCTATATCAATTTTCACTTATTTTATGTACATGAAAATCAAATGTGGATGTAGGCTTGGCTCATGTGTTGTCAAAAATCCATCATTATTCCTTAGATAATTGGAGGTGAATATTTTAATAAAAAAATTATTCTTTGACACACACATGCATTCACTCACATTCTTATACCCATTTCATAGTAGGGGAATTGTGTAGAAACCTAAATTTAGCACAAGAACCTTATTCCCATTATATTATATTTGAATGTTTTTTTACATATGGGCATGTTTATTGGACTATTCTAAGCCCACTTAGGTTCACATTCATAAATGATCCTAAAAATCATAGTATACCTACTAAAAAATAATTTATCATAGCATCCTTGTAATATATATCACCTTTTATCATGATTTACCTTGAAAACTAAGAATGTGTAATCTATAGATCAGACCTATGCTTTGTACTATTATATCTAAGTATAATATGCACTATCAAATTCATGTATAATATGTAATATATAGAGAATAGATCTAGATAGTAATTAATTAGTAAAGAACATAGATCAAGTTGACATAGCAAATAAATGCTTCTCTTCTCACTTCTTCTCAATCCAATCTTCACAAAACTCTCTCAATAATATTTTTCACATGTAAATATACTGATGTCACAATAATATGAGTATCACTCCATGTTTTATGAATGATTTAAAAAGGGGTAAAACCCTTTTTATAATGAGGTGTGCAGGGGAACTATTGTAACTAACGTCTCAAACCTCTTCTCAAAAAACATAAAACCAATGGTCATAATTAATATGTTTTATTATTGTATTTACATGATGAGTTATCTCATGTTAAATAATAATAATAAAACATTTATTATTTACCTATGTAAGTGTGTTAAGGGTCCAATAAAATTACCACTTGATTATTATATGTTCTAACACTCTCCTTTAATATTAAGTGGGGATACATCCCATTGTCATCTTAATAAAGGAATTATACTCCATGAATCAACTATAATTATTTTAGGAGGCATGTCTTTTATCTATAGGACAAAAATGCAAATTTTTTGAACATATATATCACTTGTTCATCTGTAGGACAAAAATGTAAATTTTTTGAACATATATATCACTTTTTCATTTGTAGGACAAAAATGTAAATTAATATCATCATTTAAGACTTTATCTCAGATAAAATGCATATGAACTTTAATATGCTTAGTTTGTTGGTGTTGCACTAGATTTTTTACCAAATATATATAACATTGATTATCACATAGAAGGGTGGTACTATGATAAATATCTACATGAATTTATCATAACAACCTTCACAACTATATGGCTTATTTAGTAGCTTCCATAACACTTACGTACTTTGATTCAGTAAAAGAGACAAAGATAGTAGGTTGTTTTTGTTTCTCTAAGTAATAACACCTTCACCAAACTTAAACACATATCCAAAAATAGATTTTTTATCTATAGTATCACCAACATAGTCAAGTTCATTTTATATAATGAACTATATGTTTCACTAATTTACAATGATCTAAATATGGATCCTATATGAATCTAGAAGTAACACCTACAAAAAATGAAGTATTTATCCTAGTAATAGTTAGATAATTCAAACTGCCAAGAAGTTACCTGTAAAGTATGGGGTTAGCTTTGTCACATGTAGGTTTTGGATCAAGCTTAACACCAACTTTAATAGGAATATATGTAGGCTTAAAATAAATTATATTAAACTTAACAAGAAGATTATGTGCATACTAATATTTTCATACAATAATTAAATTTCATCATAAAATATCATCGTTCCTAAAAAATCATGAAGAATTCTTAAACTAGTCATTTAAAACATTTGACTTAGTTTATCCTTATATTTATGAATCAAAATAATTAGATCTCTAGTAATAATAACATCATCAACATATAATAAAATTAATATGATATGACCATTTTCAATTTTTACAAAGAGATCATTATCAAAATAATAGTTACAAAAACCTAGTTCTTTAAAATAACTAGTAATTTTATAATTCCAAGCTCGAGGAGCTTATTTTAAACCATAAAATGATTTATTTAACTTAAAAATGTAATTCTCTTTTTTAGGGTTAATGAAACCTCTAGGTTGAGTCATATATATTTATTCTTCTAAATCACCATTTAGAAATACATTTTTTACATCTATTTTGTGTATAATCCAAATATTCTGAGTTGTAAAAACAATGAGTACTCTAACGGTGCACATTTTTTATACAAGATAAAATTTCAACATAATCAATCCTATATTTTTTATTAAAACCACAATAAACTAATCTTTCTTTAAATTTTTCAATTTTACCAATTTATATTATATTTGATTTTATAAAGCCACCTATAAACAACAATGTGTCTTTTAGGTAGAGGTGGGAATAGATCCCAAGTCTAATTTTGAATTAATATTATATACAACTTGTATAGTAACATTTCATCTATCACCTTAAATATTTTTCTCAAAATATTGAGGATTGCATTCATACATAGTCATTAAACCATGATAATAATGTTGACTCCTAATCCATTTATTAAGGTTATCAAGAATAGATGATTGGATTAGGGATTTTGCATGTTTAGGATTTTAAGATTCAACATGAAATAGGGAAGGTTACTTAGACTCTAATTTATCCAAAATTAAATAAAATTCCTCTATGGCATATGTTTCTTCTTAAGGAGTAACAAGAGAGTCAGGTTTATCAAACAAAGAAGATTGAGGGGGTTCCATAGAGGGCTCACATAAATATTTTTCAAGGATCATAACATTTTTATTTATAATTATTTGTATTTTATATGGATAATACACTCTTAATCATTTATTTTTACCTCCATAACCTAAAAAATATGAATCAATAAGATGTAGAATCAAATTTCTTTCTTTTAGCTTTAGGTACAAAGATGGAAGCAAGACTACCAAAGATCCTAAGATGAGTCACACTAAGTTTATTTTTAGATCACATTTATAAATGGGTAGAAATATTCAAATAACTAATAAGGAATATATTCATTATATTCACAATATAATTCATGTCTAAACCCATAAGAACTTAGGAACATTTGAAAAATGCAACTTTATTCTAGTCATTTCAATAATGGTGTGGTTTTTTATTTCAACAATACCATTTTGCTATGGGGAATAGGTAGTTGTAAAATCTCTTGAAATACCACAATTAATACAAAAATATTCAAATTATTTACTAATATATTCACCACCATTATCATGTTTTACTCTCTTAATATAAAAATTAGAAGCATTTTCAATAATAACATTAAATACTTTGAATTTCGATAATACTTCAAATTTCTTATTTATAAAATATGACCAAATCATTCTAGTATGATCATCAATAAAATTAATAGTATATGAATAACCATTAAGAGATGCAACTTCCATGCATCTTGTAACATCACTATGAATTAACTCTAAATGATGTGAGGAATCAATATCATGATTCTTATGAAAAGGATTAGTATGTTGCTTACCAAAAAGCATCTTTCACAAGTTTCATGATGAGAAGAGATATGAATAAGACCAAAAATAATATAATGAGAAGAAGTATCATATGAAATTTAAGAATTACCATGTCCTAATCTTTCATGCCATAATTGAGACTCAATCCTAGTATATGGTGAAAGAAAACATGTAAAATAAGTATAAAATATGTATAAACCATTTTATTGAACACCTTCAACAATCAAAGAACCAAATTAATTTTTAGTAGACTAATTATCCTTTAGTAAATTTACAATGAAATTATCATTCATAAGTTGAGAATAAGATAGTAGATTTTTTCTAAATTTAGGTACATAGAAAATATTTTTAATAACAAAATTTTAAAAAAATGTTTGTCATTACTTATTAGCTTCTATAAATGAATTATCACCTAAATAAATATTTCTAGATATATTTCTAGTGTAAGAAAAAAATATTTGATAAATAATTCATATGATGTGATGCAACACTATCTAGAATCCAATCATTTTTATTAGAAGCAAACAATGCAACATATAAAGCAACAACATTATAATTATGTTCTTGATTTTTATTCCAATTATGGTTTTGATTTTTTGTATGGTTCTAATTATATTTCTTCCCTTTGTTATTTTTAAAGGTTTTATGATTAACTTTATCTTTATTTTTATAATATTTTTCCCTTATATGACTAAATTTAACAAACAGATTACAATTCTCATTAAACTTAACTTTATGTATTTATAGAATTAGGGTTAGTTTTATCATTCTTATTGTTATCAAAAATAAGATTGAGATCAATAAGTATCTAACTGGCATTTTTTGTAAAGTCAAAATATTACATCACTTACTCTTCTTGAATCGAAAATGTAAATAGAGTAATGAGGTTAGGGATACCTTACTTTATTTGGTATTTAAAATTCAGAATTGAAATAAAAATGTGAAATTTTTCATGAATATTTAACTAAATAATTAAATATAAAATTTTATCTTGAAAAGATTACAATCGCAACCATCTAACTAAGATTTAATGTTTTTTATTTTTGCAAGAAAATTAATAAATTTTTCATCACCTTTCATAGGTGTAGTAAGCAATTAAATTATCAGCTTAGTATTCTTAGAGAGATGAGTGTCATCATGCATAGACTCAATTCAGTTTTAGGCATCACTAGGAAACTCCTAATTATCGATATAGAGTAGGAAATCATCCTTAACACTCCAAAAAATTATCAACATGAATTCTTTTAATTTTTGTTGAAACACATTTGTAAGCTTAGGTGTAACATGTCATTATGATGGGAGTTTTCTATCCCCACAACAATGTTCCATAGCTTCCAAGCCATAAATTATACTTTAATAACAATTTTATAGATATTCTAATTAGACCCATTAAGTATTTGAGATTTATCTAGTGAAAAATTAGGATAACCCATTACTTACCTTTAAAATTGACACTAGGACACCAAATAAAGCTTTAAAAAAAAATTAATGTGATATTCAACTCCATTTGAAAATAAAGTAAATTTATAGTGTAAGCAAGAAATAATTGTTCAGATTGAAAAATTAAAAAAAAACAATGATAAGGAGAATATATAGAAAAAGGGCTCATGAGCACAACAAGAACATTATATAACAATATATAAAATAAAATGAGACCATGAGATCACACAGAAAATAAGATTAAAGACAAACATATACCAATAAGTCCCTAATCCAATACATGTGAAATAATGTGAAAACAATATAACAAATTACACTAAATTAAGTGTCACAAGTGTCACAGAAGGAACAATTATCTAAACATTATTATTAAAAATTTGAAAAAAATATATAATATAAATATTATAAATAACAAATTTACCACACTAATTCATCTAGAATGCCCAAAAACATATAAATTGACTAGTCACATGATCGTGGTCGACAAGGAATAGTAGGTCAAGTGTCTCAAAATGACTAGGGTTTTGATTATGAGATAAGGCATGAAAAGAAAACAAGCCATTTAATGAATTAATTTTGACAAAAAATAATAAAAAAATTTGACCAAAAAGAGAAAAAATGTGTTAGTATGTTTTGAACACTAGACCTCCCCTTTGTAATTCTTTAGTAAAAAGACAACTACCAACTCATCTAATATATTGCTTTAGATTTTATATGTAATAATTTATTTTTAAATTTTTTATAAATAATTTTTAAATTTGTGTGTGTGTGTGTGTGTGTGTGTGTGTGTGTGTGTGTGTGTGTGTGTGTGTGTGTGTGTGTGTGTGTGTGTGTGTGTGTGTGTGTGTGTGTGTGTGTGTGTGTGTGTGTGTGTGTGTGTGTATTAAGGTGATTGTATATATATATATATATTAAGGTGATTGTAAAGATAATATTGAAAATATTTTCACATAAATTTCTGTTGGGTGAAAAGACAAATAAGGAAGGTGAAGGACACTTAATTTTGGTATGAATTTGGTTGCTTAAAAAATTAAGTATTTTTTAAATATATATGAAAAATGATATACTTACATGTACCTGATTTTTGTATGAATTTTGTTGCTTAAAAAATTAAGTATTTTTTAAATATATATGAAAAACTATATACTTACATGTACCTGATGATGGCACAGGTATGACACCCAATGAAAGTTTAAAGTTGTGCAGTAACATGTATAGGCCACCAAATAGATTGAAACTTGGAGGATCTTCCTAAAATGGCCAAAACCAACCTCAAAATTAAATTTATGATTCAAAAAATAATTTTTTGGTTCACCAATATCATATAGGAGTGTCTCAGGGGAGATTAAAAAATTCAAAGAGATAATGGTAGCCTTGAAAGGCTCTATAAGTATTTTTAGGAAGTTAAAATTAGATGTTCTAACCCCTCAAAATAGAGAAAATAGTAAAAGATTGACTTAAATAAACTATTTTTTATTTTTTTAGGTAGGGATACCATACAATAGCCAATAATGCCACCCAAGCTTGATATTTGGCTTCAAAAAAAATCTATGGTTACATTGAAATAAGTCTAAGATGTTTGAATGGGGATTAAATGCTTAAAATTTGAGAATTAACCCTCCAAGGTAATCAAACAAAAAAATCATTTTCCCTCTATGTCATACAACACACACTAGGCTTGAATTTTGAAGAAAAAAATTAAACGGAGGTGTTTGAATGGTCCATAAAATACTCCAAGTCATTGCCAATAAACACACCATCTCATGTATTTGATTCCATATTAGGTTTATGTATAATATGTAATGTATAAATACTAGATATAGAAAGTAATCAATTATCAAAGAACACACAGATCAAATTGACACATCATATTACACATAAAACCTTAGGTAAAAAACCATGGTGTTGATTTATTCATATAAATGAGAAACAAGATCCCAATACACAAATCCTTCTCTTCTCACTTCTTCTCAGTCTAATCTTAATAAAACTCTCTTAATAATATTTGCCACACATAAATATACTAATGTCAAAATAATAAAATTATCACTCCATGTCTCATGAATGATTTATCAAATGCATAAAACCCTTTTTATAATGAGGTTCGGAGGTGGACCATTGTATCCAATGGGTCCAACCTCTCCCTAAGAAATATTAAACCAACAGTAATAATTAATATGTGTTATTATTGTATTTACATGATGAGTTATCCCATGTTAAATAATATTAGTAAAACATATATTATTTACCTATGTCAATGATCTAAGGGTCCAATAAAGCCACCACTTAAGAATTATATATTCTATCATGCACCATATATGTGTTTTTTTATTTTATCCATGTGTGCCATTCTACTCATTATTGTTGATTATTCACCTTTAACCTTACCCTTTATCATTTAAAAATCCATCTAACATGTGTAACGTATCTTAGATCATCCTATATATACAAGTTCATGTAAATAAATTTCAATAATAAGAATAAAATGGAGAACCATAGAAAATATAAATATCAAAGATCAATCTTAGAGACAAGCATCAAACATAATTTCTCCTATTTCAAGTTGAGATTAATTGATTCATATCTTACACACTTGTGATAGATTTATTTTTCTTGGTATCTCATATTTTCCCTTTACCAATGAAGGTTTTAGTTTAGATATAGTTACATTACCACTTCAAGGGAGGAATAGGTTCAAAACCCTCACTCGAGCTATTCCATCCACACACTACAAAATTTCATGGAGGTCTACTTCTAAGTGTGTGGGATATGTAGTTTGTAAGACCACTTTAATTGTTTCTCAAATCCATGCCTCTTTATTTTTTTTTAAGTTTAAATCTAGGTCAAAGATGAAGAACATCAATTCTATACATTTTTATTATAAAAAGAACAAAGCAAAGTTATAGGATTATCATAAAATCTAAATGCACTACTTATAGAAAAATTAGGTTTGGAAAATATGTACATGACAAAATAGGAGGTACAAAGATAGACCCAATTATGACTAGCCTGAGTCTTCCCAAGATGAACTTGTCCAAAGAGTGTGTATACTAGGAGAGGTTGTAAATTCCATATTTTATAACTAGAATCTATAAAATCTTCATAAGCATTGTAAAAGACAAAAATTATAGACTAATAACCAGATGTGATAATTATTTAACCTTAGCCTAGTTTCACTTGTTGTACTTTGAGACGTGGATGAGCATAGCCTATTAGATAGATATGAATTGTGTATGTTTATGGATGTATGCTTAAATATATTTAGTTACAATTAGTTTATTCCTATTTTTAGTAAAACTAGAATTAGGGTAGACACCATGAAATAAAATGAAGCCCAAGTAGGTTTAAGAATGAATCAACAATAACAACCCATTATAATGAGGAATAGTTTCCATTTATATAATGAGAAAAAGAGACAAGAGAGGAGGATTAATTGAACAATCATCTAGCCACTACTAGAAATATAGGATAATTAAATAGAATATATATCATTTTTTCCATGTTTCTGCTAGGTCTCAAATATTTTGCTTATTGAAACTTCTTTTCAAATTTAGTGGCTAAATAAAGATTCTCAATTTTCATGCCCTTGCCACTTTATGTGTCATTCTTGCTTTAGCTTTGACTTTATAAAAATAAAAAAAATGAATATTCAAATAAAATCTTGGTGGACCTTTTTACCTATGAATTTATTTTTAAATAGATAATATTTTTATAAAGCTTGGTTTATGTGATTTTGTCTTCTTCTTTTGTAAAATATTTGTATAAATTAAAGTGCATGTAGCTTCATTTCTTTCCTTTTAGCTAGCTTCATTTTATACAAAAGCTCTTTACTTAAATTAGTGGGGTTCTCCTACTAATTAAATAAATTCTTAGCTCAAACAAATTAAATAAATATTTTTATATCCATAGATAGTTAACTAAGATTTTAACTCAAAAGATTATTTTCATTAACAAAAATTAATCTTGAGAAATAATTGGAGCTTGGTGAAAAAACTTTGCAACTTAGCATGCTAGAGAGAAATAACAAATAGAATAATGATTAAAACCCCCATGTAAAATATATTATTTCATTGATGTGCATGAGATAAGCTATCAATTCTAATTAATAAATCCATATAAGTTTTCATCATATTCATAACATGTTGGCCACTCAAATTCATGAACAAGATTTGAAGATCTTATGGACTAGGAACCTAAAGATTAAAATGTAAGTGTAAAAAGTTGAAGGTCTAAAGTGGACATAATTTAACATAAATGAAATTTAAATGAAAAACATATATGAACTTTTGTGATTTAGGATGCGTAATAACATAACATAAAGCATGAATGTGTTAAATTATGTACGCACTACTATTGTTTTATAATCTTCAATAATTTGAAGTAGAGTATTTTGAACAACTAAAAGGTAAGTTATGTCTCTATTAAAATAAATGTCAAGTATAATTTGAAATTTAAATTTGTCTTAGAAAATATAAGAAATTAGGGTCACTTTTCATCTTTTAGAATTATCTCACAACTCTATGAGTTACAGTTTAGAAGATAGTTTTTCAAAATTAGATTTAGTTAGCACTTAGTCATTTTTAGTATTTTAGTATTGAACATAAGGATTTTAGGGTGTAACTTTTATAAAGGATGCATGTTTTTGGGAAAATATATAGTTGTTTCTTAGGTTTTGGGGCTTTCTAGATTGGTTGTTGACATTTTAAGGAGTTATAGGTGTGTCAAAATTAAATTTTATAGACCAATGCACACCCAAACACCACTTTATGTCAATTTTACTAGAAATAAGGTTCCTTATATGCCAAAATCAATATAGAAATACATATTTAACCCTTTCTATAAATAAGTATTAATATCAAAGAGAGTAGCCTAATCAACTAAGCTATACCAAAAATTGGGCTAATTAATGAATATAGATTCTATTAATATTCTGATAAGAAATACTAAACCTAAGCATATACCAAATATAGAAAGTACAACATTCAATATTATGATAATAAAATTATGAAGGATAAATTATACTTAGCTTATACACTAATGTGTAGGCAAATATGAATAATACAATTTTAAAAATATATTATATGATCATTATGGTCCAATCATCAAAAAAAATTAAAAATAACTTATGTCAGCACAGACATTTTGCTTCACCATGTAGACACTTGCGTTGATAATATTATCCATAATTAAATGCATCTATCCTATATAAAATATTTATTATTGACTAAAACTTCCACCTGGGTCTTTTTAGGTTTTCTATCACCTTTTAGATTATGTTCAAATATTGTGCATAGGCTTTCAATATCATAATATAGTTTAAGCCCTAGATCCTCTTCTTTGGTCTTGTCACCTTGCCAAAAATGGGTTATTGGGCTCATGGATTTGAGATGACTGGAAGGACACATCTATTAATTAGTGATTCATACATATGTAGACATAGAAATTGTGTCTAACCCTTGTCATCCTCCCCTTAACCCCCATTTTATTCTCCCACGCCTATTTAACCCCTGTCGACCATTTTCTCATGAGCCTTGCCCTTGGCAGCATGTAAAAATGAGCAGAAAGCTAAAATTAGCCTCTGTCCCCATTTTGTATCTGCTGACGTCGGTCACTACTCGGCCGACATCGCCAATGTCGGTCACCCCTCGGCCGACGTCGGTGGTCCTACTGGCATCGGTTATCCTTAATACTGCATTCTTGACCCGAATGCAGGATTTGTTATCCGTTATCCATTATTCGTTATTCGTTATTCAGTTGCCAATCAGTTTTGTGATCGGTTATCAGACCTTCTTTCAAAACATTCTTTCACTCGACCTTCAGAAGGATCAAGCCAACTTTTGCATCCAATCAATCTGCAATCAAATCTCTCGTATTCTCTCTCTCTGGTACAGGTATTCTACTTCAGTCATCTCACTGGAGGTCTGCTACATCAAACTTTTGCAACACACCGACAACATCCATTATGTCTCCTACTCTATCTTCAGCATGTAACAGGTAAGCGTTTGTTATGTGCTTTTACTTTGTTCTCTAGTTATTGTTTTTAATTGATATTACCACCCTGACTTAGATTTAGATTACAAACCCGACTTGACTTCCTCCCGTATCACCTATATTCACCCTTTCCAGAATATACTGTCTATAACTCTACCTAGATTTCTACACAAAACCCCCAAACAATCCCTCTGACTCCCAAACCGGCTCCCTAACCCACAGACAAAAACTTCAGACCATTATGCAATCCTAAAACCTTATCCAGACCTGACCAAACCCCATCCAAAAACTGCTGCCCCGACCGACGTCGGTCATTACCCCTACCGATGCCAGCACTTTAATCGATGTCGGCACCCTTCCTTGACTGACGTCGGCACAGAGACTGACACCGGCGACTGTGCAGAGCAATTTGCTGCATATCAGGTATGCATTTTGCTTTTTGTCTTTTATTTCTTTCATTCTGTCTTTCACTATTTTTGTTTCTGTCAAATATTCTATTTTTAATCAGTGGTTTGATATCCCTCAAGGAAGTCTTCGTACTTCAGGGATCAAGCTTTTGCTTGATAGCCCACCATCTCCACATCTAACATTTTTCATGTTTTAGTCTCTTTTTCTTTGCAGGTGTCATTCCTCCATAGCCAAAGAGGAGTACCTTCCAATGTCTGATTTCAGTGCGCACGACTACATCCAGGTAACATCTAACCTTGACCATTCTTCTTAGTTTCTTAATTCCTTCTTTGAATATAGAAAGCAAATAGCATAGAAACATTCTGGCATGCCCGGTGGGACCCTTAGGGCCTTCCTTGGGTTCCTTTCCTTCTTTTTTCATTTAGGTGCATTAGGTTTCTCCCTCTTCACCTCTTTCTTCTCTTCTAAACGACATCATAAGCAGGATTAAAAGGAACCTTTCTTTCTTTTCTTACATTTCTAGACTAGTCAAAAATCATATCCTTCAAACCCTTTCTCAACTTGTTTTTCATCCAAACTTAACATTTCGACTTGGGGCGTAAAACACATTGCACTTTCATTTCTGCTTGCTTGCATTTCTTAGTCCACACTTAGTAATTAATAACCACATATTGAATTAATTGTAGTCCACTTGATGTTACACAACTGAACCACTTGCACTAAATCGAACATCAAACTTACTTGAGACAAGGCCCGACTGGGATTTCATCACCCAGCAGATACCTTACCCATCCCGGCGATCTTACTTGGATTTCATCACCAAGGGGAAAGCCCACTCTGTTCTCTAGCAAAGTCTAATCTCTAGGGGAAGTATATTTTGGCTAAGTGAGACCAGCTTATCACTGGACTCGTGAAGTGAGGGGAGCTTGCTCCTTAGCACCAGGCCAAGTACAGAACCTAACACAGACTTTTGAGCACCATAACTAACCTGAAACTATCCATAGACTACTTCTTCTAGGACCCAACTCAAAAGCCAATCTTCCTCTACACATTCTAAGGCATAAGCCACTATAATCCTAATTATTTACTCCTAGGGTTTTTATTAGGATATGCTTGTGTTCTTCATCTTTTCTATTCTTATCTGCTTGTTTGAGCTTGTGAGGACGTTCTTTCTTGCCTTGAATGGTTCTGACTCATAGCCAAGCCAAGGCTCTAGTCAATCACGCGAGGCATCACCCGCTTCCGTCTACCCCGTCCATAACCAGTCCTATAATGGAGTTCGACTCGGAGACTGAAAGAACTCCTACTAGATCATCCCCGACCCAGACTCCTATTGTCCCAGAAGGGGACCAAGATTTTGCATGATTCTTGGACCTCAACATCAAAGCCTTGCAACATTATCTCATGAATAGCCAAACGCGAGACTCCTTGGGCAATCCAATTTATGGAATGCTGACCTCTCTTCTCGAGACTGCGGCCGTATCAATAGCATCCGTAGTTCAACCTTTAGACACCCAGGCTATTGCCTCGACCAATGACCAGCCTTTGACCAACCATCCAAGTGTGGCCTCTCCCTCTATCTTTGGGCCCACTTCCACCGGGGTTTCAGCCCCTATCAACCTCAGCCCACTCAACCACTCTCTACCCCCTTTCAGAATCTAGTCATCTCTATTCCACCTACCCTTGCTCCTATCAACACTAGGGTGGCTACCTATCCATTGGCCCATGTTACCACTAACCAACCTCCCGTGGCAACATCGAGCCTAGCCATGCCTTCTACCCAACCATCCTTAGTCTCCTCTTCTATACCTACGACTAGTCATTCGTATGTTGCACCCTTATTGGTATAACCGACTACGTCATATGCCTCTTCTAGCCTCTTTCAAGTGCCTTATAATCTAGGGGGCGCTCCACCCACCAATCCGTCAGTAGATATCATCAAAATGCTGATAGACAAGATGTCTAGCCTAGATACCTCCATTTCCAGCTCACGCAATACTCTCTCATACGAACAAATTTGCAATGAGCCCATTCATCCTTCTGTCCCAATCAGGCCATATCCCAGCCAGTGGGAACTTCCTAAGTTTTCTCATTTTCAAAGCAAGGAAGACCCACAACAGCACTTACGGGCATTCAGACATGCCTGTTTCCTTATCACCCATGATGATGCATTGCTTTTACGCACGTTTCCTATGTCTCTCTCAGGTGCTGCACTTGACTGGTATAGCTCCCTTGCCAGCCATTCCCTCTTCATGTTCACTCAACTAGCCCAGCTCTTCCTTGATCATTTCTCTATCAACATCACCAAGAAGGTCTCAATCACAAACCTCTATTCTATCTGCCAATTCGAGGATGAATCCATTGCTAATTTCGTCGCTCGATGGAGGGGCCTCATCAATCAACTCTCCTTTTCCTTACCCCAACCCGAACTTATTGAACTTTTCTCCCAAGCCTATGCCAAACATATTTCTTCCACCTTAAGGGTTTAGACCTTCCGCACTTTTGATGAAGCCTTCACGATGGCCCGCAAACTTGAGTTGCGTGCCATCGAGGAGAATAAAGTCAAGTTATGGAGCAAGAATCCAAACTCCAAGACCAATGACCCCTCTTTTAAGCCTTCCTCATCCAATCCTAAATCTAAATCTTCTACAAACACTGTGGTTGTTAGATCTTCCTCCTCTTCCCCTTCAACTAACCAGCCTGAACCATCCACATCCCAAAGCATCACCCGCCAATTCCAGCAGATATATGTACAATGATAGTATACTCCACTCAAAAAATCATACGTGTTTGTGCTGGAAAAACTCATCAAACAGGGGGTCCTCAATCTCCCCCAGATCCGACCACCTCCATAATTTGATCCCTCATGCGCCATCCCTACGTGGTATAGGGAAAATGACTTTTGCAACTACCACCGTGTTAAAGGCCATGACACAAGCAACTGTAAAACCCTTAAAAACATAATCCAAGACATGCTTGAAAAGGGTGACCTCATCCTAGACAATCCCAATGCACCACCTAATCAGGGTATCGACATCTTCAAACAACCATTCCCCAATCATCCACCAACTCAAAACAATGTCCAGACCTTGATTAACAACACTTATGAACACAACATTCAAATAGTCAATACGGTCTCACCCTTCATTTCCAACCAACCTCAAGAGGTGAGTCCATCCATCAGTCCATCACATGTGGATGAACCTCTTTCTCCGGTTAGTTCTCCGTCAACCTCTCTCATCTTGGAGAACGCCTCGACCTTACCATCACCGCCGGTTTCACCATCCTCCTTCTTGTTGCCCATGGAGGACCCAACCCTTCCTACTCCTCGACCGCAAGTGGAGGGCACAATCATCCCTGCCCTTTACCCGCTTGAGGAGCCTCATTCTCCAGTTTCTTCTCCACCCAGGGAAGAACCTACCTCTCCTTCGTCTCCAACCAAGGATGAACCTGTCATGACTTCATCATGCCTTGGGGCTGAGACTACCACACCTTCGGTCCCACAACCGTCAACATCTTCTCAAGAAACCAAACCTCATCCAACATCTTCTCATCCATTTTCCCGATTAGTGGAGAAACTCAAACTTCTCCCTTCAAGGAAAGTGGAGCATCGGGTATTGTGGGAGCATCTCACAGCTCTTCAACATGCCTGTGCCCTCTCATCTCATGTTGCTAATCCTCCCATGGTAAAATCTCCCAAGACTCTCAACAAAAACTAGACTTCCACTTCTAGACCGTCTACACCTCAATCAACCGCATCAAGACCAAAACCCTCATCTACCCCATCTAAACCAATCAAGTCACTCGGCGTTCGCCCTGTCTCCAACCTCACTCATCCACAAGTGAAGGTGGACTTAGACCAGACCTCGACCAATAGTAGTCTTCAAATCAAATCAAAGAAGACTGCCAAACCATAGAGGTGAACTCCTCCTCCCCCATCACCATTGCCCTCCATTTTGGGCCCTCATCCTTCAACCTTGACCAAAGTCCTCCCCACTCATACCTCTAATCAAAACCAGTTGCCTCCTCTACTTCCTTTGCCTACTGCTAGCCTACCCTCTCCCAAAAGGGTGGTACCTCTCATGAAGAATGTACCGTCTCTGCTTGTCGCTGCACCATCAACCCAGAAGGTGGTACGGAAGCCTCCTCCAACTTCGCCCAAGAAAAAGTCACCAGCATCGCACACATCGACGAGCATGGACCCTTTAGTGGGCTCATACTCTTTGATCTTGCACCAAATTTTGTAGACTTCCAGCATAACTCTTCCACCCATAAGGCCTTTCCAACCCCTCGGGTCTAAGCCCTCCTAGTTCGACGACACGAAGATTTTCTTATACCATCATACGCCAGGACACGATACCGAGACTTGATGTGCCCTCAAGGCTGTCATTCACTGCTATTTGGAGAAAGACACCCTTCTCTTTGAGGACACTCTCGACTGACCCCTGAATCCTTCTCATAACCCTCCAACCTCTTTAAACCCATCAACATCTCATCAACAGGTTACAACCCCTTTATCTCTTTTACCTCCTATCTTTGAAATCAATGCCATTCACATAACCACTAGGTCACAAAAGGACAAGGCAAAAGAAAAAGTTGTCATTCCTTGGACCTACCCTTTCGTCAATCCACCTCAACCACCCAAGCCTAAGATTTCTATCCTTGGCATGCCTCAACCCTCTTCTTCTTCCTCTTCAGGGGAAATTCATGACTCCATGTTGAAACAGCTCCACCAAACACCTGTGAAGATGTCTCTCTATGACCTCATCCAAACCTCACCTCAACATTGTCAAGCCCTCATCAGAGCCCTGCAGGCAGCGGAGGTCCAACCCGAGGACCCCCAGCCACTTGCTGCCCTTGTCCACTCTTTAGCCCCTGTTGCCTCCATCACATTCAGTGATTCTAAGATTCCCACATCTAACACAGAAGATCAGGATGCCGCCCTCTTCATCACTGCCTATGTTGATCAGACATGCATTAAACGTGTTATGATCGATGGATGTACCAGCATCAACATTATCTCCACCCATGCCTTTGATCAGTTGGCTCTTCCCAAGAACTGCATCTCCAAAACTGACACAATCTTGTGCTCCTTTAATGACACCACTACCACGACCATTGGCACAGTCGTCCTTCACATCCGCATTGGTCTATGCATAGTCCCAGAGCTCTTCTATATCATCGAAGGAGATTTTCAATACAACATGTTGCTGGGCCAACCCTGGATCCGCGCCATGGCCTGTGTCCCCTCCACCCTGCACCATTGTGTGAAATTTGAGCACGACAGGCAAGTCCACACCATTCTCGCTGACCCTTCACCCTTCAAAACTTGTAACACCACCTACCATCCAAATGATGTCCTCATTCCTATCAAGCCATCAATCTTAGCACCGCCTCCATTCGCAAAAGCTTCAACCAGTTTGCAATAGGTGGTTGCCCTCACACCTCCCCTTCAAGTGACGACCACAGACCCCATGGAAGACATCTTCCAAAGACTTTCATTGGGGGAGTATCACTTGTTGATCTTAGACATGTTCCAAACTCCGCAAGAGTATGGACGCCTTCATCACAACCCTAGTTATGACCATCAGATCGGGATGATCGTGCCTTATGGTCCTCCTTACCTCTGAACCAACCTTGTCTATGGGGGGCTTGATCAAGCTCCTACTGATGCCAATCCTCTTTCTTCACCTCAACCTTTCACATCAGACTTCTCATTTCTTGGCAACCCCGCCTTTGCACACACTTACCTTTACAGGTGTACATGGAAGGGTTTTGGTTTTGGACGCTATGAGCAGGGCTCCCATCAGCCTATTGAGCCACTCAATGATGACAATGCCAATAAATGGTATGGCCTGGGATATCACGACCCCACTCAGGCCTCTGCAGACCTTTGTCCCAAACCAACCATTGACCAATCTCCTCCACACTCACCCATTCTTCCCTCTTCACCTACGGAGTCGATGGTTTCCATCCCTCCTAGTTTTTTTTGCATAAACACCATCCGCCTGGAACCCCTGACTTATCAGCTAAACGAGGTGTCTAGGTCTCTCCCTCTCATTTTTCCTAGCATGATAAAAGATGAGTCGGCAACCATTCACATTGTCCACTGCATTGACGATGATGCCATTCCTTCTTACATGGGCACCGATGACTCTTTCATCTAGTGCTCTCTCCCTTTTGAGACCCAGGTTATGCTAAATGAATCAACCATTGACATCAACCTTCCTTCTTTTGATGTTCCTTATGTCTTAAAGATTGGCCAATCTTTAGACGCTCAGGAGCAGCTTGACTATATCCAGTTCCTCTCCGACCATAGCAAGGCCTTTTCTTGGACTTACAGTGACATGCCTGGCATCGACCCCACCATCACTACCCATAACATTATCACCAAACTAGAGGCTAAGCCTGTCAGGTAAAAGCTTCAAAAGATGCATCCTTGTGTTGCCCTCCTTGTCAAAGAGGAGCTTTAGTGCCTCCTTTCTGTCTCCTTCATCCAGCCCATCGATTATCCACAGTGGCTCTCTAACATCGTCCCAGTCACCAAGGTGATTGGGGGGATCCAGATCTGCACGGACTATCATGACCTTAACCTAGCATGTCCCAAAGATGACTTTCCTCTTCCCAACATTGACCAGCTTGTTGATCTTACGGCCAGCCATGAGATGCTATCTCTCATGGACAAGTTTTTAGGATACAATCAAATCTTGATTACTCTGAAAGATCAGCACAAGACCACTTTCATTACCCCATGGGGGACTTTTTGCTATCGAGTCATGCCTTTCGGCTTGAAGAACGTAGGCGCCACTTATCAGCGTGCCATGACCTACATTTTCCATGATCTCCTCCACAAAATCATGGAGGACTATGTGGATGACCTACTAGGCAAGTCCAAGCTTTGTCGTGACCATCTGACCATTCTCAAGATCATCTTCTCTCGTCTTCTTTAATACAATGTTCACCTCAACCCCAAGAAATGTGTCTTTGGGGTCCTCTCTGGCAAACTTCTTAGCTTCATCGTTTCTTTCTATGGCATCGAGATAGATCCCGCCAAGATTCGTGCTATCCTTGAAATGCCACCCCTGACCAATCTCAAGTAGCTTCGTAGTTTGCAAGGGAAGCTTTAGTCCATTTGCCATTTCATCTCACAGCTTTCTGACCGCTGCCAACCTTTTCATCATCTCCTTAAGAAGGACGTCTCCTTTAAATGGGATAAAGACTGTCAAGAGGCTTTTGAAGCCCTTAAACGCTATTTGGTCTCTCCACCAGTCCTCATTCCACCTAAAGATGACCAACCCTTCTACCTTTACATCTCTGTCACCAACCATTCGTTAGGTGCCATGATCGCACATCGAGACGAGTATCACCATGAACAAGCAGTCTATTATATCAACCAAACACTGATCGACTATGAAACTCGGTACACCCATACTGAGAAACTCTGTTTGGTGTTAGTCTTTGCCGCTACCAAGCTCTGCCATTATCTTCTTAACCACAAGACCTTTGTCATCACCCACACCGACCCTCTCAATTATATGCACTTCAAGCCATATCAAAATCAATGTATGGCTTGGTGGCTCATGCTGCTTGCTGAGTTTGACCTCGAATTCATCCAGCAAAAATCTATCAAGGGGCAAACCATCACTGATCAACTGGTAGATGCCCTTCTTCCTAACAATCAACCTTCACAGTGTGAGTTTCCTGACGAATCTATTTCCACGCTTTCCACCGATGACACCATCTATCAGATGACCATGTTCTTTGATGGCTCTAAATGTCAACTCGGTGGGGGTGCTGGGGTCATTCTCATCCCACTCAAAGGGGAGCCCATGCCTCTGTCTTTTAAGCTTGACTTTGATTGTACCAATAATATGGCCAAGTACGAGGCCTTAATTTTGGGACTTTAGACCGCCCTCTCTCTCAGCATCAAGTCCATCAACATCTTTGGTGACTCACAGATCGTCGTCAATCAGGTCAACGATTCATACCTCTGTAAAAATGAAATTTTACAAAGGTACAAAAACTGTACTAACATTCTCCTTGCATCTTTTAAACATTACCTCCTACAGACTATTCCTCGATCCACGAATAAGTTTGATGACACCATGGCTTCTCTCGCTTCACATATCCCATCTTCCTCATCTGCATCCAGACTTTTTGTCATGGTGCATCGTGTGCCATTGCCTTCCTATATCTCTCCTAACATTAATCATGTCAACACTATAGACTCTAGCCCATGAGATGATTGGTAAAATCAACTTGTCGACTTCTTATCTTTTTATGTCATTCCTCCCAACCTCTCTAGCAATGCGCGGTGAGCTTTTATCAAGCGTACCACTCGCTATACCATGCTAGGGGGTCTTTTCTATAAGTGAGGCTTCGACGGCCTCCTTCTTCACTGTCTCACCTCCACCGAAGCATCTCAGGCCATTAAGCAAGTCCACGACGGGACTTGTGGCAGACATTTCAGTGGGAATTCGGTTACCAAGCGCATCCTTCATCTAGGCTATTATTGGCCTACCCTTCATCAAGACTGTAACGACTATGTTTGGCGTTGCATTAAGTGTCAGCAACACTCTAACTTGCTTCATCTTCTTAGTCACGCCTTACAAATCACTCAAGATTTCTGGCCTTTTTCTCAGTGGGGCTTAGATCTCATCAGTGAGATTAACCCTCATTCATCTCTTCATCATCAATCCATCATCACAGCCACTAAATATTTCACCAAGTGGGTGGAAGCCATTCCTCTCATCTCCACAAAATCTGACAAGATTGTTAACTTCATCAGCACCCACATCATCTATCGTTTCGGTGTCCCTCATAAGATCATCACCGACAATGGCAAGTCCTTCAAAAACAAAACTGTCCAAAAGCTATGCGACTCATTTGGCATCAAGCTTAGTTTCTCTTCACCTTACTTCCCACAAGCAAATGGGCAGGTCAAGGCTTCCAACAAAATTCTCACTAAAATTCTCATGAAGGTGGTCAATGACACAGGAAGGGACTTGCACATTCACATTCCCTTCGCTTTATGGGCCTACCGCACTAGCATCTAAACCTCTACGGGTGCTACCCCTTTCTCTCTCGTGTATGAAACAAAGGTTGTCCTACCTCTTGAAGTATAGATCTTGTCTCTCTACATTTCTCTACATGACATCCTTTCTAATGATGACTTTCATCAAGATCGCTTAGCTCAACTTGAGTTACTTGATGAGCGTTGTCTTGCTGCCCTTAATCATCTCCATGTCTATCAACATCGCATCAAGCGAGCCTATGACAAAAATATGTGAGAACAAGATTTTAATATCAGAGACCTTGTCCTCAAAGAGAATCAGCATGTGACTAATATGGAGCAAAGTAAACGAGGCAAGTTTTCCCCTAATTGGCTTGGACCTTTCATTATCATGCACAAGTATGGATCAGGGACTTATCGTCTATCCTTTCTTGATGGACGACCAGAACCTGAGCCTCTTAATGCATTGCATCTGTGACCATTCTACTGCTAGTTGAGTACTCATTCACTTGACATTTAACTTGAGCTCGTCCCTTGAGCAATCCCCATCCTCTTAGTCCTAATTCCTTTCATCCCTACTCCCCTTAACAATTCCTCTATAACCCTTTTATATAGTATGGATGCTTTGTCCTAATAAAAGGGAGCCCTTAACCTTCTATAATCTTGTCCATGACTCACATTTCTGTCAAAACAAATCAAGATGTCAAAATATCCAAGGTCACCGAATTAGAATCAAAAGGTAGACTTATCCCTCGAAGGACAGTTGTATTATCATTGTTGTAGCTAATAGACTATTCCCTCGAAGGATAGCTATTCAAAAGCCCTTATATTAAGCAAAATTCTAGACCACTCCCTTGAAGGATGGCTATGACTAATATGGCAATAAACAGCACTATCTTAGAAGCTTCCCGCATCGATCAACTTCACAACTGACCACCAAGCACAATGGCATCTCTATGCAGACTTCCTGCATTGATCAGTCTGCACCACCAAAAAAAAAATAAGTCATGGACTTGACTTATAGTTGTCTCAAGGTCTCCCATAAAAAAGAGCAAGGTTATCTCTGCTCTTAAAATGGGTTACCCTATTTCCTCCTCCTATCACTTGCTCAAGGGACTTTGAGCTCACTTTAATGTCAAAGTGATTTGATTACCTCTCTAACACAACATATGGTCAACGGCGTCATGCATGAATGGGGCTCTTGGTTCTCATAACCCCTATCTATGCTGTTATTCTGGTCCTTGTCAATGAAAGAGCAATATGCTTTTCACTTCTTCTGCACTTTGGTCACTTTCAACTTCATCACTTGTCAAACCTAATCAACTCAACTCATATTCACACTAGTTTCTCTGGACACCAATACACATGGAAACTATCGACCAGATGCAATTTATGTTAAGCATAAACCAATAGTTACTGAAGCATAAATAGACCTCAATTCATCTTTAGCATACATCCATCATGAATATGGAAAATTGCTAGGGATGAAAGACTCCTCAACCAATGTTGCAGAATACACCATTTGGAAAAGGCTGTAACATCTTTTTCTCCTCATCATTTCGACACATGACCAAACCAATCATTGACCAATCTTCTCAACTAGTTCGAACTACATTGGTATGAGGCCCTTCACACAAGGGCTATGTAGGCAACACTCAGATGACATAACATCTTCTGGGGTTAGCTCGACCACCCTCATTTATTCGTCTCTCTGATAGACAAACCTTCTTTTCTCCTTTTAACCATGACCTTGCCCTCGACCAAGACCAATTCCATCCCTTTGACCCTTCCTCCCTTCTAGGGAGAACTACATTGGCCTGAGGCCCTTCACACAAGGGCTATGTAGGTAGCACTCAGATCACATAATGTCTTCTGAGGTTAGCTCAGCCACATCCTTTCGTCCCTTCATCCACCTTGACCAATGACCATTGGAGATCATGCCTATCTCCTCCGACTTCGACCACTTCCAAAGCAATGTTGCCTTGGTTGTTTTTGCCTGTATGCTACCTCATGACTGGTTAGCCAAATTGTGTGTAGACTATATTTTGGACCCTCACAAGTATAGGATCGCAAGCCGGTTGATCCGCACTACTTGTGACTTTTTTGTGTTTCTAGGAGCACTTCCTAAGCCCGAGATACCTGGAACACGATGACCCATTGGAGCTACAGCTTCGATTGAATAACTCGATCAGCTACAACCACATGCTGGGGCCTAGTTACTTCAATTTTGGCACTCCTTGACCCTTAACCTGTGACAATTTGACCTGACCATCTTGTGCAGTGGTATGTGCGTAATTACAACTATTACAGTGTTCCCCCTTACCCATTTTTCTTCTACTCTTTGTCAAATCAGCACCCGATTTCAGGTTCCCTTCCCTCGACTCCTACTTTGAGGGGGAATACCTCATCCATAATCGGGGCAATCCACCTCCTATTTTTGTCTTGCAGTTCATTCAAACAACCAACAAGATGGAATCGACCTGGTCCCACACCTGGGGCAACCACCTCCTATTTTTGTCTTGCAGTTCATTCGAACAACCAACAAGATGGAATCGACCTTATCCCATACCTGGGGCAACCACCTCCTATTTTTGTCTTGCAGTTCATCCAGAACAGCCAACAAGACAAAAAGGGGCAAATGTAGACACTGAAATTGTGTCTAACCCTTGTCATCCTCCCCTTAACCCCCATTTTATTCTCCCATACCTATTTAACCCCTGTCGACCATTTTCCCATGAGCCTTTCCCCTGATAGCATGTAAAAATGAGCAAAAAGATAAAATTAGCCTCTATCCCCATTCTATATCTGTCGACGTCGATCACTACTCGGTCGATGTCGCCGACGTCGATCACCCCTCGACCAACATCGGTAGTCCTGCTGGCGTCGGTTATCCTTAATACTGCATTCTCGACCCAAACGCAGGATCCGTTATCCATTATCCATTATTCGTTATTCATTATTTGGTTGCTAATCAGTTTTGTGATCGGTTATCGGACCTTCTTTCAAAACATTCTTTCACTCGACCTTCGGAAGGATCAAGCCAACTTTTGCATCCAATCAATCTGTAACCAAATCTCTCGTATTCTCTCTCTCTGGTATAGGTATTCTGCTTCAGTCATCTCGCTGGAGGTCTGCTACATCAAACTTCTGCAACACACTGACAACATCCATTATGTCTCCTACTCTGTCTTCAACATGTAACAAGTAAGCATTTGTTTTATGCTTTTACTTTGTTCTCTGGTTATTGTTTTTAATTGATATTACCACCCCAACTTAGATTCAGATTACAAACCCGACTTGACTTCCTCCCGTATCACCTCTATCCACCCTTTCCAGAATATACAGTTTGTAACTCTACCCAAATTTCTACACAAAACTCCCAAACAATCCCTCTAACTCCCAAACCGGCTCCCTAACCCACAGACGAAAACTTCAGACCATTCTACAATCCTAAAACCTTGTCCAGACCCGTCCAAAAACTGCTGCCCTGACCGACACCGGTCATTACTCCTATCGACGCCAGCACTTTAACCGACGTCGGCACCCTTCCTTGACCGACATCGGTGACTGTGTAGAGTAATTTGCTGCATATCAGGTATGCATTTTGCTTTTTGTCTTTTATTTCTTTCATTCTATCTTTCACTATTTCTATTTCTGTCAAATATTCTATTTTTAATTAGTGGGTTGATATCCCTCAAGGAAGTCTTCGTACTTCAAGGATCAAGCTTTTGCTTGACAGCCCACCATCTCCACATCTAACATTTTTCGTGTTTTAGTCTCTTTTTCTTTGCAGGTGTCATTCCTCCATAGCCAAAGAGGAGTACCTTCCAACATCTGATTTCGGTGCGCACGACTACATCCAGGTAACATCTAACCTTGACCATTCTTCTTAGTTTCTTAATTCCTTCTTTGAATGTAGAAAGCAAATAGCATAGAAACAACACATACAATGCTTTGAAGAGGGTCTCAAACATATGTAGTCTCCCCTATGTGTTGGTTTGTGTGTGAACAATGGTGTAGAAAGTTATATGCAAGTGAAAATAGTGATTTAGATTTTAATTTGAAAAATATTTCTCATATATTGTTATTTGAATGATTTAGACATATAATATGACTTCTCCTATGATTGATATAAAACTAAGGAAGAATAGGGTAATATAAACTAGTTATGAAACTAATTGGATGAGATTGAGTAAATGTTTGATTGGTATTTTCTAGATAAATAATGAGTTGGATTTAAGTTGTATTTATACCACTTATTTTTTAAAAATTTGTTGACACAAAAGAATTTCACCCTTGGCAGAAGGCCGAGCTCCTGCCTTCTTCACGCAACTATGGAAACTCCCCTCTCACCTGTGGGACTGGCGAAGTTGGAGGGGAGTCTCTAGATAAGGGCTAGCTCCCTTTGATGCATCATATTCATTCTAGCAAGTGCAAATGCATATATATATATATATATATATATATATATATATATATATATATATATATATATATATATATATATATATATATATATATATATATAATGGGGGGATGAAAAGGGAGAAAGATTACAGGAAAACAAACTACTCTAAGGAGGTGATGTACCAAAATAAAGTCGACCTTCTCACACTCACACTAAAACCAGACAAATACATACATACACTTTAGTCTTGGTAAAAGGACTAGGCTACAAGAAACTTGGTAGGAAGGCCTTGGAGAAAAAAACAAAAAAAAGTTCACCAAGGTGCTATGAAATGCACACTGTAAGTAATTTCTTTTGTTCTATACTTCCAAATACAGCTCTCCCTATCAATTGCAAAGATGGCACCTTGTAGACAACTGATATATTGGTGTTGAACCTATGAAAGCATCAAGAAACAATGACTAAACACAAACTAACACTCAAGACATACTTAGTAATATCTATCCAAGATAGAGGTAAAAAATGCATTTATTGATTCAGGTGAAATTTTGCCAAGGCTACGCCTTACAAATGTGGAAGATGATTTAAAAAATGACAAGTCTCCAATATATAGAAGAAGAAGGGAGGCCTTTTGGTGCCCCTTTTACAAGTGGCCCATGGTAGGCACTGTGTCAACTACTAAAATAACTTCCTAACACCTTCTTGCGTCACTTGGATTGCTCTGTCTACTTCTGCATGATGGCCATTCTGTTGTTAGGAATTGAATTAATGAGCCGTGTCATTTTCTTGCTCTGCAGTGCATATTGAAGAAAACTAGTCACGTGGTTAGTTGCTCGTGCCTTCTAATGGTCAATTTGTAGACACTATTTCACCTACTAGAGTAACTTCTTGAATTGGCACCTCCCTTTGCCACTTGGACTATCTGCCTACCCCATGCTTTTGGTACTTTTGTCTTTTCCCTATCTTGTCTCTTCTGGCTCCTTCAGCCCCCAGGCTATCTTCTAGTGGGTCATTGCATTTCTAGGCCTTTTCCATGGTTAGCACTCCTTTGGTTTGAAAGCAAATGGCTCTTTCACTGTGTTAGAATTGATGTTCACACGGTTGTCATCACTTGAAAACCAATGGCTAGTTTGCCTTCTTAAGGTTGACGGCTTTCAGGACGTCACCATTCTTGGCAATTTCCTTTAGGCTTTTTTGCTTGTTGAACTAACCCCTTGAGCTAATCGCGTTGAACCAAAATGTTGAACTGGTGATTGAACCAAGGCTGTGAACTTTGCTGATTGAACCAAGCACCTGCAGAGTCTATAAAAATTCATGGACTTGTGCAAAATCAAAAAATGAATTGGCCTTAAATAATAGGGGGAAAAGGGGACCAATTTTTTGCCCTATTGGGCAAAAAATGGTCAACATATTGGCATCTCCTAGGGGAAGCATGCCTGCCATGCTTAGAACCTAGTTGCCTTAAAAAAATCCATTGGGCACAGAGTCAGATTGTAACTTGAAGATCAGCAATAGCTCTGATAAATTCTAGAATCAATCATGAAGATTTACCCCAAGAGGAAAAGAAAATGCACACAAAGCTAAGAAAACTACTTATGCAACAGCACTTAGGGAAAATAGGTAAATAAAACAAGGGAGCAAACTACTATATATAGCTAACCAAGAATATATGCTTCCCTCCTGGATCAAAGGGAAAATTTCTTAAGTCCCCTTCCTGGAAAGAAGACTTATGGTGGCAGGCAAGTAGCTGAATAAAAAAGAGAGTTGGTGGCTTGCTCCTCTTGCATGTCACCTGGTTTGGCTGGTATCCAAGTGAATCAAATTTGAACATGCTTTCGACATATATGTACTCTGCTTGTCCTTGGAAGCTGGTTGAATGCTAGTCCCTCATACTAGTGCTCTTCACCAAGAAATCAATGGATACTGGCTCATCACTGTTAGCCCTTTGATATGCACATTCCCTCTGTAATGCATCATGATCTGACTCATTTCCTTTTGCCTCATTGCAGGCTCTATCAGATTCATCCTATGCTTCCTTTTGGCCTTCTTGAATAAGGGTGACTGTGATGATGTCTGAAATGGACTCACAAAATGATTGCTCATCCCATAAAACATCACCTCTCTGTTGAAAACTTTCTTCTTCAAAGTTTTCCTCAAGGAAGATAGACCTCTCCTTCTCCTCCTTGCTAATCAGGATCTCTAGATTTTAAAAAATATTATCTTGATCCTCCTCCAACTCAGGCTCTTTGGCGTAGTCATCCTCCTCATTAAAACAAGGAAGTTCATCAAACAGAGGGGAAGAGAGCTCACCATGCTTTTGTTCCTCCTCATATTGCTGAAACATCTTCATGTATGTGTGACCTACGTCTTCTCCATTGCTGATAAGGTCTTCACAAGGAGCCTCCATGATGATTTCACCTTCATTGTTGCTCATGACAGCCTCTTGAAGAATTGCAAATTAGATCTTTTGCTCCTCACCTGCCTCTTGCAAAATAGGTTCCTCCTTGAGAAGGGGTGAAGTGGAAAAACCATGTGGAAGAGGAGGCAGTCCTTGAGCTACAATCAAATGATTCTCCTCTTTCCACTTGGTCAACACTTCATCTATATTAGGTGCGGCCTGATATCTCTCTTGGAAATGTGTAGGTGGGGTGTGTTCAGACATGTAATGTGTTGTTTGGTCTAAACCATCCATCACACATTGGCTGAGTAATCTCTCTCTGGATTTCAACTCTGCAATTCTTCTAGCTATATCCTCTTAAAGGATCCTTTCTTGGAGATCACTAGCATCATCTGCTTCAAGGCTCTGGGATGGTTCCTGGCATTCCTTCCTCTAACTTGGAATCTGCACATCATGCTAAAAGACTTTAGGAAGTTGAGGAATGTTAGGAAGAGACTATTGATGTAATGAAATTACTTCAAGAATTAAATATAATAGCAGAATTATATCCAAATATGACTGAAATATATCCAAATATATGATAATAGATAAGCCACTTTAAGGGGGCAACCTCCACAAGCTTCAATAAGAGCAGAATTCACAATATGATGATAAATGATTACCCACTACCTCCTATATATAGTCTAACTAGGCCATGGTTACTCCATAGGCTGACCTACTAATCTAAATAAAGCATAGATAAATGTAATATAATGTCAAAGAGGGATAAGTAAGCCACAAGTTAGTTAATACTATCCTCATACATGTGATAGGTGAGGGGCGTAACATGCCCTTCCCCTTCAAACCAATGTTGTCCTCAACGTTGAACAACTCTGGATGTTGTTTTAGAAATTCTTCACCTTCCCAAGTTGCATCTTCACTGCTTTGGTTTTTCCACTTGATCAAATATTCCTTAATCTCTTTGGTTCTCAACCTCTTAGTACGTGTTTGGAGGATCTTCTCTGGTTCTAAAATGACTCGTCCTTCTTCATCTAGTTCTGGGAGCTCTGTCTGGGTGGAAACTTTCTGTCCAATGACCTTCTTCAAACAAGAAACATGAAATACTAGGTGTATGTGAGATGAATGAGGTAACTCAAGCTTGTAAGCCACACTTCCAATTTTTTTTAGAACCTGATAAGGGCCATAATACTTTGGAGCAAGTTTGTTGTCCTTTTTCTGTTACTTCAAAGACATCTGCTTGTAAGGCTGCAAACAAACAAATACCCAGTCACCCACCTCAAAATTTTGCTCACTCCAATGTTGATCTACTTTTTACTTCATCCTATTTTGTGCCAAGGCCAAATTCTCTCTCAAACTAGCCAAAACCTCTTGTTGATGTTGAATGTGCTCTTCCACATCTTGAACCTTGGTGTGCACCTTTAATGAAGAAGTGATGGAAGGTGGATGGTAACCATATAGTGCTAGAAATGGAGACATTTTATAAGAGGTATGGAAAGATGTGTTATACCACCATTCTACAAGTGGTAGCCATTTAACCCAATGTTCTTGTTTATCTGATACAAAATAACGAAGATACCCCTCTAAACATTTGTTAGCCACTTCAGTTTGTCCATCAGATTGGGGGTGGTAAGATGAGCTATGAGCTAGCTGAGTACCCAAACAATAAAATAGTTTAGTCCAAAAATTACTAGTGAAAATAGGATCATGATCAATTACAATTATTTTTGGGGTTCCATGTAATTTGAGAACTGCTTCCATAAAAATAGCCACGACTGTACTTGCTGAAAATGGGTGTGAGAGAGCACAAAAATGGGCATATTTTGTAAGCCTATCCACAATGACCAAAATAACATTCTTACCTTCAGAACAAGGCAACCCAGTGATGAAATCCATGGAAAACTCCTCCCACCTTTGACTAGGAATTGCTAATGGTTGTAACAAACCTGGGGTCTTAATTGTTTCACCTTTATTCTGTTGGCATATTAAGCATTCTTCCACAAACTTTTGTACATATCCCTTGAGTCCTTCCCAAAATAATTCTTTCTTAATTCTATGATAAGTTTTTAAGAACCCTGAGTGTCCCCCAAGTGGAAATGCATGCAACTCTACAAGAATCTTATGCTTAAGCTCTGAATTTTTGCACAAGTATAACCTACCCTTATACCATAGGACATTACCTTTCCATTCAAATTTGTTAGAGGATAAATTACCTTACTGGAGATTTTGAATCAGAACCTATGTATCCTTGTCTTTCTTCCATTCTAACCTAGCTTCATCCACCCAATCTGCTTGCAATATGGATATTGCACAAAGTAATGCTTCTGTGGATGCATCCCGTCTGGATAGTGCATCTGCTACTACATTATCTTTACCCTTCTTGTAGATGATTTCAAAATCATAACCCAACATTTTGGTTACCCATTTTTGTTGTTCCTCAGATGATAATCTTTGCTCCAAAAAGTATTTGAGACTATCATGATCCGTTTTCACCTTAAAGTGTCTACCCATCAGATAAGGTCTCCATTGTTTAACTGCATGAAGAACAGCCATCATTTCTTTCTCATAGACAAGTTTTTTTAGATTCTTACCTTTGAATTGATGACTTTCAAATGCAATCGGTCTTCCTTCCTACATTAGTACTGCCACCAATCCAGACCCAAAAACATCACATTCAATAGTGAATGTTTGTGAGAAGTCTGGAGTAGCCAAAACTGGAGTGGTGCACATAACTACTTTTAGTTTCTCAAATGCTTTGGTGGCATCGTCATTCCAATGGAAAGCATCTTTCTTTATCAATGTAGTGAGTGGAGCTGCTATGCTACCATAACCTTTCACAAATCTTCTATAGTAACCTGTTAGTCCAAGAAACCCTCGAAGGTTTTTGAGATTTTTTGGCATGGGCCATTCCATTATCGCTTTGATCTTCTAGGGATCAACTTTGACCCCTTCATGGGAAACAATGTGACTGAGGTACTCTACCTCCTACACTCCAAAAGCACATTTAGATGGCTTCACATATATTTGGTGCATCTCCAAAACTATCAACACCTGTTTCACATTTTACAGATGTGCTTCCCATGTCTGACTATAAATCAATATGTCATCAAAGAAAACTAGCACAAACTTCCTTAAAAAAGGCCTAAAACTAGTGTTCATCAAGCTCTAAAAAGTAGATGGTGCATTTGTAAGACCAAAGGGCATTACCAAAAACTTATAATGGCCCTCATGTGTTCTAAAAGCAGTTTTATGAACATCTTCATCCTTGATTCTAATTTGATGGTACCTCAAGCGAAGATCCAATTTTGTGAAATAATTAGCACCATGCAACTCATCCAGTAAATCATCAATTACTGGAATAAGAAACTTATCTTTAATGGTGTACTTGTTGAGTTCCCTATAATCTGGGCACATCTTCCATGTGTCATCCTTCTTCCTCACCATGACCACTGGTGATGAATATGCACTTTGGCTATGCTTGATGATCCTTGCCTCTATCATCTCATGGACCATCTTTTTAATTTCACTCTTTTGTGCATATGAATATCTATATGGTCTAATATTTGGTGGTTGACTAGCTGGAATTAGTTGAATGGCATGATCATGTTCTCTTTTTGGTGGTAGTCCTTTTGGCATGGCCCCAAAAATAGATGAGTGGTCTTCAAGGATTATTTGTAGATCAAGATGTGTAGATACCTATGTGGGTTGAACTTATATGGAGCATAATCATGCAATAATTCCCTCTGCCCCCTTTTTTAGCATCTTGGTCATCTGATGTGAACTAACCAATTGTGAAGATTTTGCATGTAATCCATGTAGTTCAATTTTCTTACCTTCAAAATGAAAGTGCATGAATAGTTCTTGGAAGTTCATCTCAATGGTACCTAAGGTTGTGAGCCATTGGACTCTCAAAACACTGTCTGTGTTACCCATGGGAATAGCAAACATAGGAGAGTTGAGATTTTACCCACCCATAGTAAGCTTAATACTATGGCATTTGCCTGAATAATTAATTGTGCCACCATCTGCAATCATGACCTAAAATTTTGGTGTTGGGTAGATGAAACAATTCAATCGAGTGGCCAACTTATGGTTTATAAAGTTATGTGTGCTCCTTGAATCAATCAACATTGTCACCTTCATTTTCTTGAGGAAACCCACCACCTTAAGAGTTTATGGAGTGCTAATACCTGTAAGTGCATGACAAGAGATTGTAGGTTGGAAATCTTTAGGTACCTCCTCTATATCTTCCTCATCATCATTGGAGGCATCATCTGCTTCTTCATCTTCATTTGGTCCCTCAATGTAGAATAAATTCTTCTCAGCGCATCTATGTCCTTTACTCCACTTGCTATCACAACCAAAACATAATCCTTTTACACGCTTCTCTTCAATTTGTTGAGGGGTCAATCTAGTAGGTGGAGGAAATGTTGGTGACGATATGCTACGATCTTTAAAGTGAGTGAATGGCTGCTTCTTTTTGGCTATGAATTTTTCCTCAGCTCTATATGCTAGGATAATATATTCAAAAATATTAAGTGGATTAAACATGCGTACCTCATGTTGAATGTGGTCCTTGAGTCCACCCAAAAATAGGTCATTCAAGTTCGCTTTAGAAATTGTCTCCACACTTAAGGATAGGTTCTGAAAATGATGAATATAATCCTTGACGGAGCTAGTTTGTCAAAATTTTGCTAGTTGACTGAAGTAATTATCTATCACACTATTTCCATAGTGTAATTGTAGTTCCTCTGTAAAATTTGACCAGGTGACATTGATAGTCATCTTTTTTATTTTGAGCACACAACCATCGATACCAAATGAATTGATTAGGTTCCAGATACAAGGATGCCATGGTAACCTTCTATCCATTTGGAATATGATGTAGGTCAAAAAAACTCTCCATTTGGTTGAGCCAATTGAGTGGATCTTTTCCATCAAATTTGTGCATATCCACCTTTGGTAATAGGTTCCTATGTGGCCATGGAGTTGGATTTGAAGTAGACTGGTTAGGAGAACCACCCTGGTGGGTTTGTGAAATAAAGTTATCTTATGATTTGAATGATTAATATTCAAATCCTTCATGATATCTCCCAAAATATCTTGTATGGATTGCATATTAGATTGTATGTCTTGCACCTCACTCTGAATGCCTTGCATATTATAGTCAAGCTGGCTCACTTTGTGATCTATGTCAGAAAACCTTGGTAAAAAGGGTATACTACATCCCCCTTCTGACTCCATCTCATCCTTCTTATGATTTTTACCTAGAGTTTCAACACCCTTTCCTCGGCCCCGAGTTTGTGGACCTGCCATAAAAGGGTTTTACGATGTCGACCCTTATTGACACTTTTGACCCAACTTTGACCAAGCAATTTTGAAATTATTTCGGCCTCAAATCAAAATATACAAATAAAAAACCATAGCCAAATTTTTATAAGATTTCCAAAAATGTAAACAACTCAAAAAAATTCTTTGCATAGCGTACTATAGAGCAATTTTATGAAAAACCATAAAATAGCGATAAATTTTGAAACACAAATCCAAATGAGCTGAAATTTTAATGGAAGATTAATTTTATTATTTATAACCTATATTTAAAAAATTTCAGATAAATTCGCAACCATTTTTTATATATCTCAAAATTTAAAAATTTAGTGTTTCGCCCACAAGATTGCCCAAATCGCAGCTCTAATACCACTTGTAATGAAATTACTTCAAGAATTAAGTATAAAAGTAGAATTATATCCAAATATGACTGAAATATATCCAAATATATGATAATAGATAAGCCACTTCGAGGGGGCAACCTCCACAAGCTTCAATAAGAGCAGAATTCACAATATGATGATAAATGATTACCCACTACCTCCTATTTATAGTCTAACTAGGCCATGGTTACTCCATAGGCCGACCTACTAATCTAAATAAAGCATAGATAAATGTAATATAATGTCAAATATGGATAATTAAGCCACAAGTTGGCTAATACTATCCTCATACATGTGATAGGTTAGGGGCGTAGCAGTTGATGCACTAGAAGAGTCTCTAGAAGAGGGACGTGCTGGCTGGTGGGATTCCCCCCAATGGAAGATTCACAATATAAAGAATTAGGAAGATTTATCTCCATGGGGGGTTGCTCTGATGCCCTTTGATGTTGGAAATCCAGGCGCACGGGATTGAGAGCAGATGTGTTAGATGAGCTGGAGTGGGTGAGTGTTATCTAATAGAAAGGATTTGGTGCAAAAGAGGGGATTTCTTCTGAATAGGAGGGGGCACAAAAGGATGACTACTTTGAATAAATGGATTTATCCATTTTTCTACTTCCTCCTTCATGGACTAAAAGGCTTGAGCTTACCTAAACAAACACTCCTCTTTATACATCAGCTCCTGCTGATAACCGTACTGCTCCTCTAGTCTGTTAATCTCCATTATCTACCTCTCAAACTCTAGCGCCACCTCCATTATCATTGTAGGGAAACTGGGAGAGATGCTTGAGGGGATTGCATAAATATCTAGAGCCTGATCATAGTCATATGAAGGAAGACAAGGTCCATGATTCTATGCAAAAGAATTATACATATAAAAGCAAGATTTCTGATGGCACCAGGCTGCTTAACCAGTAGATTCAACTCGGAGTCACCATTGGTGTTTGATGTAAAGCCTCCAAAGGCTATTCAGTTGAAGAACACACCAAAAATTCTTCAACTCTTTGTATAAAACCTATCCCAGTTGATCCCACCAGGTGTGCTAGAAACTGTTGATGCAGAAGAATTGTACCCTTGACAAGAGGTCGAGCTCTTGCCTTCTTCACGCAACTATGGAAACTCCCCTCTCACCTATGGGATTGGTGAAGTTGGAGGGGAGAGTCTTTATATTAGGGCTAGCTCCCTTTAATGCATCATATTCATTCTAGCAAGTGCAAACACACACACACACACACACACACATATATATATATATATAGATATATAATGGGGGGGATGAAAAGGGAGAAAGATTGCAGGAAAACAAACTACTCTAAGGAGGTGATGCACCAAAATAAAGTTGACCTTTTCACACTCACAATAAAACTAGACAAATACATACGTACACTTCAATCTTGGCAAAAGGACCAAGCTGCAAGAAAATTAGTAGGGAGGCCTTGGAGAAAAACTTAGAAAAAAAGTTCACCAGGGTGCTGTGAAACACACATTGTAAGTAATTTCTTCTATTCTACACTTCCAAATATAACTCTCCTTGTCAGTTGCAGAGATGCCACCTTGTAGACAACTAATATATTGGTGTTGAACTTGTGAAAGCATCAAGAAAAAATGACTAAACACAAACTAACACTCAAGACATACTTAGAAATATCTATCCAAGATAGAGGTAAAAAATGCATTTATTGATTCAAGTGAAATTTTGCCAGGGCTATGCCTTACAAATGTGGAAGATGATTACAAAAATGACAAGTCTCCAATATATAGAAGAAGAAGGGAGGCCTTTTGGCACCCCTTTTACAAGTGGCCCATGGTAGGCACTATGTCAACTACTAAAATAACTTCCTGACACCTTGCATCACTTGGATCACTCCGTCTACTTCTGTATGACGGCCATTCTATTGTCAGGAATTGAATTAATGAGCCATGCCATTTTCCTTCTCTACAGTGCATATTAAAGAAAACCAGTCATGTAGTTGGTCACTCGCACCTTCTAATGGTCAATTCATAGACATTATTTCACCTGCTAGAGTAACTTCTTGAATTGGTGCCTCCCTTTGCCACCTGGACTATCTACCTGCCCCATGTTTTTGGCACTTTTGTCTTTTCCCTATCTTGTCTCTTTTGGCTCCTTCGGCCCCCCGACTATCTTCTAGTGGGTTGCTACATTTTTGGGCCTTTTCCATGGTTAGCACTCCTTTGGTTTGAAAGCAAATGGCTCTTTCACTATGTTAGAATTGACATTCACACAGCCGTCATCGCTTGAAAACCAATGGCCAGTTCACCTTCTTAAGGTTGACGGCTTCTGGGATGCCACTGTTCTTGGAAATTTCCTTCGAGCTTTTTTGCTTATTGAACCAACCCATTAAACCAATCACGTTGAACCAAAATGTTGAATCGGTGATTGAACCAAGGCTATGAACTTTGCTGATTGAACCAAGCACCTGCAGAGTGTATAGAAATTTTGGACTTGTGCAAAATCAAAAAATGAATTGGCCTTAAATAGTAGGGGGAGAAGGGGACTGATTTTTTGCCCTATTGGGCAAAAATGGTCAACAATTTCCTCACAAGGGTTAATGAAACATAATAGGATGACCGATACATTTTGAAGAATTTGAAATTTTGAGTATGTAGAAGGCATGGATACTTACTTTGGAGAACATATAATAGCATCAAGAACATAACTATCTAGGAACAAATAAGGTTATTGGATCTCTATAAATAAAAGTGAAGGATATATATCATAATTTAATCATATTTTTGGCTATAGGTGATTTAGATAAAATCAAAATAACTAGGTCAGACTATAAGAGAATAATTTTAGCCCATTGACATGGTGAATTCAAGCCTATCAGCTATCAAGAAGGTCAATAACTAAATGGTAGAACCTATTTTTCAAGTGTACAAGACTAGTTTAACATATAATTCTTTATTTAAGAATCTAAAACACCATATCCATTTGTGATTAAGGAAAATGTAAATAATTTTTGGTACCTTTGTGCATGATCACCCCAATTCACTTTGAATTCAATCCAAAGTGGTGTGATTAGGGCATTGTAAGTTACATTGGTGACCTGTGCACACCTAACTACCCCTTTATGTTGATTTCACTTGAAATTAAGTCCCTCATAGTCTAAAATTTACACAACACCATATCCATTTATGACCAAGACAAATGCAAATAATTTTAGGATTTTTATGTGATCACCCTAATTAAATTTGAATTCAAACCAAATTGGTGTGATTGGGGTAATGTGGGTCACATTTGTGACTTGTTCACATTGAAACACAAATTTATGTCATTTTTAATTATGATTGTGGGTATAGGCCAAAATAAACACATCACCATATCCATTTATGGCTAGGGAAAATGTATAAACTTTGGAGCACATTCATGCATTATCACCCTAATTCACTTAGAATTCAAGCCAAAATCATGTGATTAGGGAAAATAAATTAGAATTGATGACCAAAACACATCTAACCACCAAATTTATAAAAAAAATTACTTATGATTATGTCCCTTATAGGCAAAAGGTAACATAAAAAATCCATATACACTTATAACCAAGGTAAATGCAAACAATTTTTGGTACATTTGTGTATGATTTCCCCAATTCATTTTGAATTCAAGTTAAAGTGGTGTGATTAGGGAAATGTAAGTTGCATTGGTGACCCACACAATCCCAACTACCCATTTTTGTCAATTTCACTTGTAATTCAATCACTTATAGGCCAAAAACATAAACTTGTACCTAAGATAAATGCAGATAATTTGGTACACATTTATGCATGATCAGCCCAATTCACTTTGGATTCAAGCCAAAGTAGTGAAATTTTGAAAATGTAGGTTAGGTTGGTGACCCATGCATAGATAATCATCACTTTATGTCATTTCTACTTTCAATTATGGGGATTATAGGCCAAAAAGAAAATAAAAGCACCACATATCCATTTGTGACCAAGGTAAATGTGAAAATTTGGGGCAAATCCATGTACATGAACACCACAATTCACTTATAATTTAGGCCAAAGTGGTGTGTTTATGGGTAACTAATTCACATTGCTGACCAGTGTATGCCAAACAACCCCTTTTATAGATTTTACTTGCAATTATTTCCCTTATAGTCTAAAAGTGATAGAAAAACACCATTTCCACTTATGACTAGGATAAATGTGGAAAATTTTTGGCAAATTTGTATATGATCATCCCAATTAACTTTTAATTCAGACCAAATTGGTGTGATTGGTAAACTTTAAGTCTCATTGGTGACTCACACACACCTAACCATACCTTTATGTGTATTTTACTTTTGATTAGGTCTCTTATAGGCTAAAAATGACATTAAAACACCATATCTACTTGAAACCAAGATAAATACAAATAACTAGGGTGACATTTATACATGATCACCCTAATTTAATTTGAATTCAAGATAAAGTGATGTGATTAGGAAAAAAGGGTTACATTGGTGACCTGCATACACATAATCATCCCTTTATGTCATTTTTACTTATGATGATGGGGATTATAGGCAAAATGAAACACACTAATATTATATATCCATTTGTGTTCAATGAAAATGTAGATATTTTATGGCACATTTTTACAATATCACCCCAATTCACTTAGAATTCAAGGTAAATGGTGTGATTGTGATGAATTAATTCACTTTGGTGACCAGTGCATACTCAACCATCCCTTTATGCTAATTTTGCTTATTATTATGTCCATTATAGATAAAAAGAAAAAAAATACCTTATCCACTTGAGAACATAAAAAATATTGAAAATTTTGGCACATTTATGCATGATCACCCTAATTCATTTCAAATTCAAGCCAAAGTGGTGTGACTGGGGTAATGTAAGTTTCATTGGTGATCCATACACACCAAACCACAGTTTATGCCAATTTTTACTTTTGATTATGCCCCATATAGGAAAAAAGTGACATAACAACACCACATCCACTTATGACCAAGAAAAAATGTAGATAATTTGGGGCACATTTATGCATGATCACCCCAATTCACTTTGAATTCAAGCCAAAGTGGCTAGATTGGGGAAACATAATTCACATTGGTGACCTTCACACACCCAACCACCCATTTATGCTAATTTTACTTATGATCAGGCCTCTTATATTCTAAAATGTACATAAAAATACCATATCAAAAAAAATTCCCCAATCACCCCAGTTTGGCCTAAATTTGAAGTGAATTGGAGTGATTATGCATAAATTTGCCCAAACTTGTGAGAATTTTTCTTGGTCAAAGTGGATATGGTATTTTTATTTGTATTTTATCTTATAAAGGACCTAATTGAAGGTAAAATTAGAATAAATTGGTGGTTAGGTGTCTGTTATTCTCTAATGTGACTTACATTTCCCTAGTCACATAACTTTAGCCTAAATTTCTATTGAATTAGGGTGTTTGAACATGAATTCTCCCATAATTATCCATATTTTCCATAGGCACAAGTGATATCATGTTTTTGTATTAATTTTGACCTATAATCCCCATAATAAAAAGTTAAAAAACCATAAATAGTTTTTTGGGTGTGTGTTGGTCACCAATGTGACCTATATCACCCCATTCACACCAATTTGGCCATATTTCAAAGTGAATTAACATGATCATGCACAAATGTGTCCCAAATTTACCCATTGTATCTATCTTTAAGTGGCTATGGTTTTTTTTTTTTTGTCACTTTTTCCCTATAAAATAAATGATTAAAATTAAAATCATCATAAAGGAGTGGTTAGGTGTGTGTCAATCACCAATGTCACATATGTTTCCCAAATCATGTCATTTGGCTTGAATTAGGGTGATCTTACACAAACGTGCTCAAAATTTTCCACATTTTCCTTTGTCTTGAAAGGATATGATTTTGTTATGTCACTTTGGGAATTTAAGGGACCTAATCAAAATTGAAATCAACATAAAGGGGTGTTTTATGTGCACAAGTCACCATTACAACCTATGTTACCCTAATCACACCACTTTGGTCTATATTCAAAGTGAACTGTGGTGATCACACACAAATGTGTTCAAAATTATTTGTATTTTCCTTGATCATAAGTGGATATGGTGTTTTCATGTCCCTTTTGGTTTATGAGGGACCTAATCATAATTAAAATCATAATTGAGGAGTGGTTGGTTGTTTTCTAGTCATCAATGAGACCTACATTATCCCAATCACACCATTTTTTATTACAATAAAATTTAATTGGGTTGATCATGCATGATTATTTCCAAAATTATTTGTATTTTCCTTGGTCACAAGTGGATATGGTGTTAATGTGTTGCTTTTGGCCTATAATCCTTTTAAATACAAGTAAAAATGGCATTAAGTGTTGGTTTGGTGTGCAAGGGTTACCATGCAACCTACATAATCCCAATCACGCCCCTTGGCTTTAATTCAAAATTAATTATGGTGATTACACATAATTATTACACAAATTATATGAATTCTCCCTGGTCACAAGTGAATATGGTGTTTTTATGTTGCTTTTGGCCTGTAATCAAAATAGTCACAAGTAAAATCAAAATAAATGGGTGGTTGGGTGTGCAAGGGTCACAAAACAACTCATGGCCTGAACTCAAAGTGAAATAGAGTGATTCTATATTAAAATGCCTAAAATTATCCATATTTACCCTAGGCTCAAGTGCATATGGTATTTTTATGTTAGTTTTAGCCTATAAGGGACCTAATCAGAAGTAAAATTGGCATAAAGGGGTGGTTGGGTGTGCATGGGTTAGAAATGCAACCTATGTTACCCAATTCACACAATTTAATAATTAATTTAAGCTAAATTAAGGTGACTACATATAATTATGCCCCAAATTATCCCCATTTTCCATAGTTGTAAATGAATATAATTTTGTTTTATCACTTTTATTTTATAATGGTCTTAATCACAAGTAAATTTTGGCATAAAGAGGTGGTTAGGTGTGTACTAGTTTTTGAAATTTAATATTCACAACTTAGAACTCCTAGAAATGTCAAAAAGTAATTTTAGAGTCCCCAAAACTTAAAAACAACTATATGTTTGCCAAAAAGGGACACCAGTTGCAAAATTTATGCCCTGAAATCCTTAGGTTCAATATTAAAATCTTGAAAATGACTAAGTATTGATCGTATTAGATTTTAAAAACTCTCATATAAAATGTAACTCGATAAGCTATGAGACTAATTCTAGAATATTTAGAGTGGCCCTAATCTTCTCTATTTACTAAAATATAAGGAATATAAATGTAGTAGTGTGTATGTGTTATAGTTCATATGATATATTATGTGTATGTGTTATAGGTTTGAAAATACAAACCTAAGGCTTGGACTTACACACACAGAGCCAAATCCATGTTTTAGATTGGAAATATAAAAATACAACTTTGGACATGATAAACACTATGAATGTCATCAAGAAACTTCATGAAAATATTAATATGTGCTAGACTTCATTAAAATATTACTATGATGTCTAGCACACTCTCCTTTTTCCAAATATATATTTTTTTATTTGCTTGAATACTTTAAGGTTTACATCTATAGTGATTTATAAATATTTATGACTTTACTTGAGCCCACTAACCCCTATTTTTCAAGGTGGCATGCCCTAATTGGAGGATCTAAGATTTTGATCAAAAAATTTATATTTGGAATCTTTGTGTGTAATCCCACCTAAAATATTTCATCTCAAGTTTTGAAGCCATAAAAAAAATACATCTATAATTAGTGCTTCAAAAAATTAACAAAATACTAATAAGAGTTCAACTAAGAATCTAAGGTAAATGCTTAGAAATAATTTGATCAAACTACCCCCTCTACATCCTTTAAGGAAATTAAAATACTATTATGCATATCATATCATACGTGGGCATCATACAAAATGCCATTTTGCCTTGAATAAAAAAATATAAAAGATAATTGATAGTGTTAATCCTATCATCGATACATCAATCAAATAACCCACTCACATTATGGGTGAATCTCCTAAAGTAAAAGTGCAAAAAAAGAAAATATGGCTACCAAAGGATAATTCAAAGTAAAAATAGCTGAAAATGTAAGAATTAGAGCAAGAAAAGATTCAAAAGGCACTTTTAAGCAAAAGAAAATATTCAAAAGTGAAATCTATAGCAAGAAATGTTACAAAAAGATCAAGATGAAAAATCACAATTATATAAAAAGAGCAATTATAAAAGCAATGTGTTGCAAATGTAATGTTATAAAAATAACAATTGGAAAATCAATTTCAAGCCAACAAATAAGCATGCTTAAAGTAAGATTTCTAAGAAAAGAGGTCAAAAATCAAGAGACATTTAAAAAATCTAGAGTTCCAAATGTGGTTATAAAGGGGGAAATTATAAGTCTTTCCTCATATCATGAACATTTCACTTTCATATCTCATTTAGGTGGCAATAAATTCATAGATGTTAAGCTTATGGACTATCAACATTAAAAAAAATGTTTTATTTCATTTCTTAAATCTCTTAGAAATAAGTACCAATATCTAGATCAAATTAATGCAATCATAAAATATGTGGTATCAATTCAATTAAGAGTTTCATTTTCTTCAAAATAATGTTATTTTATTTTTCAAGTTATTTAAAATCCAAATGCATGATATGTTGATCTTAGAAAATCATGTTACCCTCAATAGGAGCAATGGTTGTTAGAAACGAAGGTTTTATATAATTTGATCATGAAGGTGAGGTTACATCCTTTTCCAAACAAGGAACATGTTTAAAACAAGACTACATAAAGTAAAATATCTCTCAAGTAAAGATAGCAAGTAAAATTTTAGGAAAATAAGATGATACACTTTATGATTTTGCTATGCACACAAATGGCACATTTTGTTTAGGAAATGTTATTCATTTACCACTCCTCATAGATTTTTTATCCTCATAATGATCTCATTGGATAGCTTGTACATTTTCAAACATTATAAATTTAAAAATTTAATTCAATATATATATATACAAAATCATTCAAATAAACTAAAAATAAAAAAATATTTATCATTTCACATGTTTACAAGCTTTTACATATGGTGTTTACTTTATGTTAGTATATAGAATATCATTTTATTTATATATACACATGTTTTATAGGTGCTTTATTGTGATACAATCATTCACTAGATCCATGATACATAAGCATATAAAGGTTGGAGCTTTCCTCTACCTCTATGACACACTACGCTAGGGGCATATGCTTCTACTAATCATAATTGACACAAGTTATATTATTTTATGATCACTTTACATTATCATGTTGAGCTTATATACTAACACTTACACACGCTTATACACATGTTACTATCTTATATAGTATACTTTATAAGTTATTCTACATGACATTTTGATAACACATGTATGTAGGGACTAGTATGACATGCTTATGCTAGTTACTTGTATTTCATCTTATCACATGGCTTAATTAAGTGTACTTATTATTTGATTTATTGTTTGGACTATGTAATATTTTAACCTCCCTTATTTTTTTTCCCCCATGCTTTGAGTGTTGTTTATTTCTTTGGTGTGTGTACATTTGAATATATCTTCCCCTTTGAGTGTGTGGAATTTGAACTTGCCCTTTATTTGTGATCCCTTAGACCCATTATTATATGACATTAAGTGATCATGTGTGTGTACTTGATTATTATTGATCTTGTTACTTATCTATGTTACCATGATCTGCATCATGCATTATAAGGCTTGTTATGTTTGGATATTGTGAGATTCATTGATACACCTATTTAGACATGATACCAATATATGCTTATTTTATATATGATTTATACAAATATATCATGGTTATCTTATCCTTTTGAGATAAGGTGACTATCACATTGCATTCCCTTCTCCTCAAAATAGGAGGCATATCAGTGGGAGTATGTCATATAGACATGAGTCTACATACATACAGTTGGTAGAATTGGAATAATTTAATATAGCTTGCATGATTTAGATATACATTTGGGTTTGAATCTTATACATTTAGCACTAATTTTCATAGATTTAGGATAGTTTTTTTCAGATTTGTGATAGATATTATATATAGTTTATAGAGTAGAGGTTACATTTTGATAGATACTTAATCTTGAGACACATTTTAGGTGCATATGACATGAAAATACACCAAATCATAGATATATATTCATATTACATACACATTTATGCACTGACCTTACTAAGATTCATTATTTGAGTCTTTATTTATCTATAATAATTATCTCATTTTAATAGTGCAATCAGGATTCAATACCCTTGATGGCCTTGGCACTACTTTTACTTTATGGGTTGATAAAATTACACCATTTGACTTAGGTGAGATCAGATAAATTGGATAGATTATGTATAAACTTAAGATGTGAAATTGAGATTCAATTTACTTGATGGACTTGGCAAAACTCACCCTTACACCATATTGGGGGCATGATCACCCTATAATTCTCAACTTTACATCTCTAAGGTTTAGTTTTGAACATCTCTCCAATGCTTCAGCTATGAAGCATCATTATCAAACTAAAATATCAAGGGGAGCCATGGTTACATTGACACACATGTATACTCCTTCCTTTCTCTATTTTATTTCAAGTAATTTCAATTATTAATTTTCAAATTATAAGCACTAATTACACCTATAACATGCTCTTGGTTGCAATAATACACATATTTTAAATTCAAATAGGGATCAATTCAATGCAAAGTGTTTTATACACATTAAGGTATGTATTTATTTCCTTTAACCTAGTCATTTCATCATCATGCATTACTAGATTAAATGGATGAGATGTAGATATTCAAATCTATATTTTACATGATAAACTAGTCTTGCATACTTGAAAAATATTATTCAAGGATATACCCCTCAATTCTTGACTTTCTCATTATCAAAAGGCTCGTAGTCTCCATCTCATTATGCTTAAATTCTTATATTATGGTATAACCCTAATATTATAATTACCCAAATCACCTATAGCCTATAGTACGATTAAAACTTGATATGCATCCTTCATTTTCAGTTATAGAGTTCCCACATTTTTCTATTCTTTGAACACTATCATTTAGACTAAGAAACTAGCATCAGCACTAATGTCCTAGATCTGATGCTAGTGTCTATACCTTACAAAAACTCAAATTTTCATATCCTTAAACATGTAAGGGTTGGCCTATTTGTATTAATTAACCCTTCATGAGTTTTATTTCAAAATGTGTGGTATAAATATAAAATAAATCCCAATCATTAATCATCTTTAAATATACCAATAAAACACCTATCAAGCTCACTAATGCATTTTCACAATTGTATTTTGTTGTCATATTCTTTTATATTTCCATATCATGCATATGATAATTATTATTATAGGTCAGAAGCATTCAAAGAGCAGTGCATGAGCAACATTTTTGAAGTTACAATCTAGATTACTATATGCACTCACATATAGCATATTACACCATTGTTCATACATAAGCCCACATAAGGGGGAGAAATGCATCAGTTTGAGTCCCTCTTTGAAGTTTATGGCTATGTAGGTAGTCTTGATTGGTAAATGGGTCTTTGATATTATCTCAAATTTACTTGATCCTATTAACCCCTATTTTAGTAAGGTGGCATGCCCTAATTTGAGGATCCAGGGTTTTGATCAAAATTTTGATATTTGAAACCTATACACATGATCCCAGTTGGTAATCTATAATTTGATAAATAAACCTAATAGGCAATTGTGGAATTTATAGAAAATGACTTATTTTCCATACAATATGAAAACATCAAAAAGAGGAAACTAACTTTGATGATAATGTCTAGAGTTTGATAATAGTGTCAAGGTAGGAAAATAATTAAAAACCCTAAATGAACAAAATGCATAGTTGAGTTATAGGATTGAAATGAAGCTGGGTAGTGGTAACAATCCATAACTTAACATAAAACAAGATATGATCTCTTCTATCCATTATCCATGTATTTTTACAATTATAGATATATTTGTTTCATGTGCTTGAATGAATTTATTTCCAATATTGTATTATATTTCCTATATTTTAATTATTTACATTGATACAATCAAGTTTTATTTTTTTTAAATCCCATTTTAAATAAAACAAAACTAGACTCAAAATTATACAATTCATGTTCTTATATCATCTTCAATTTTTGAGAGTAGGCATCTAAAATAATCTATACAAGTTGAGGTTTCTCATTTTTTAGGAAAAAATGTCCACTTAAGACCCCTTTTTGATCTCCCAATTCCATGTACTTACCCATGTGTCACTAGAAGTATCCAAAATGTAATCATGAGTTATATGGTAACCTAAATCATCATCACTAATATTAAAATTATTATCATGGCAATGAATATAATAGCCTCTTTATCTTCTTTAAAATAAGTACTTTGTTTGGACTCTATAGTGGAAACTATACTAGGTGATTTAATAATGAACACCCACAAGAAGTTATAATAAGACTCCTTTAGGATATGGATCATTTTTTACTATAACTTTAGATGTTTTCACTTGAGGTTGTATTATTATTTTTTGACGTAGCACCTGGGATAATAACTCATGTTATTTTTTTATAGGTGAATCGTAAGATATACCTCAAATAGTAACCACTTTGTTATCATACACAAACTTTTAACATTAGTGTAATATAGATGGGACAAATTTCATTTTATTTATCCATGGGCATCCAATTAATACATCATATGCCCCATTATCTTGATATACATGAAACCACACCAAAATGGTCCTAAGACCTATAGTAATATGTAAAATGTAATGTGATATCCTGAAGAGGTATCTATATAAGACTCTCATAAATATTAATAACCATGCTGGTATAAATTATGTCTTGTAGAGTATACCCTCTACTAGTAAGAAATGGCATTGTATATATGTTGTAAATTGAACCATTTTCAACCATAATTTAATTTTTTAGTGTTGGATTTGTATCAATAAAATCTTGTTAAAATAAAGGGCCATTTTTTTAATCGATAAAAGCTTTTATAAATAAAGGAGCATTTTTTGAATCACCTAATAGGGCATGCACTTAGAGAGATTGAGACTTGATGGGTTATTACAAGATAGAAAGAATAATTAATTGATAAAAGTTTAAAAATATTAATGTATACATATGCCCCACTCAAATCTCATCACGTGTCA